>JACEFZ010027489.1:0-346784 GCA_014155875.1 Cepaea nemoralis
CTACTACTTCTAGAAGCACGAACCAATTTTGAAGTGCGAATTAGCTTTCCCTAATTATACAGTGGCCCTCGCCATCATGAAGCTAACCCACTCCGCTTCCGAGATACTTGTAATTTACAAGGACATAATTCACTGTTAGTTCAACAGACCGGTGTGTGGAATGAACCTCCCTGCCTCGGCATCAGCACACAGGATGTTTAAGAACAAGCACTGTTATCCACTCTGCCATGCTGACCGCTTTGTGATTTATTGGATAATGTTAGTTCAGTAGTTTGCCATTGCTTTCAGAACGGTCGACGCCACATAATACTGAAATCAATACACGGTGATCCGATTCCAAACAGCCCGCTGCTGGTTCTTGTAGTCCATGTTGTGTGCCGTTGGTGATCATGTCTCCCCTTGCCTCTCTTCCCCTCTGTCTCTCCTGCTGTGACGGCAAACTTCAGCTTTCCCATTCATGTGACATGCCCAAAGACTATGAACTGTCTTCTTCTGATGTGAGTAACCTCTGTGAATTAACTTCTTGCAAGATATCTCCATTGCTCTTTCTTTCCATCCACAGTGTCCTCATAATTCTTCTACGAGGGTTAAGTTAATAAGTAAGTCACAAATGGCTGTAGAAAAATAACTAACTATAATAACAACTTGGAACCAGTTTATTTTTATATATACATTGTACCTTTATTTCCCAACATAATTTCCACCAATATTGATGCATTTATCCCTTCGTTTTATCAGTCCTCCCAAACCGGCTGCATAGGACTGCATGCTTTGTTTTCATTTACCTGCCATCCCACAGAACTGTGTGACTTACTTAATGACACACCCTAGTAACTTTTTCTACCCGGCTATGCACCACTTTACGGGAAATCGCTAGGGTCTACGTCCACTGAGAACCCACCTTGGCGGGAGATATTTCGCGAGTGACACCAAAGTTGAATGTGACGTGAAAACATGGTTTAGAAAACAGAGCACGCAGTTCCCTGCAGCCGGTTAGGGAGGACTGATGGGATAAGTACACCAATGTTGGTGGAAATTATGTTGAGAAATAAAGGGACAATGTATGTATAAAAATTAATTGGTTTCAAGTTGTTATCATATTTAGTTATTTTTCTACAGCCATTTGTGACTTACTTATTAACTTACACTCCGTGTCTAAACTACTTCGCAGCCACATTATTCCTCACTGTCTGCAAATGCCCATGTTTCACGTTTCGCATACACCAGGACTGATTCATACTTACCTCAGAACGTACTGCCATACTATGATGCTGAATTAAGGCATCAAGATAGCACAGAGAACTTACTAAAACGAACCATGGTACACACACCTGTGGTGCGATTGACAGATGCAAAATCAGTACTACTCAAGGCGCTCGATTGTCTGGGAAATTGCATTACTAAAGACACTACTGTTCTGAACTTAGCAGTCAGCATAGAAAGGTCCCCAGACAGTGGATACCAGCCCACTGTGAGAACCCGGATACGACACAGCTGATCGACTGATTAAGGAAGGAGCAAAAGAAACAGCTCAATGTGCCCGTTACATACAATGAAGACTGATCAATCAGTCAGAAAGCCCACCAAACATGCTCAAAATGACTACCACATTATGCCCAGACCGAACTAAGTCATTCGTGCCTGCCTCAAACCGGACACATAGATTACACAATCACATGTATACAATATAATCAGATTGCTACTGGTACTATTAGTGTTGGAACTCTTTGCTGGCTGCTGAGGATGGGGACGAAGCACTTATGTATGCCCAAATGCTGTGACGTCAGTTTGTCCTAATCACTCAATCACTCATCATCATGTATACACAAATTCAGATTGTGAATCAGCCATGTGCACAGCTGTGGATGGTGGCGACAGACAGCAGAGCCACATACTCCAAGACTGCCCAAAATACAACATATCTATCTAGCAAACCTTCTGCCTAGATAGAACGACGTGGAAAATACATTCACTATGGACCTGCTGCAGTGACCTAAAAACGACAGTTAAATTCATACAAGAGACACAATGCAGTTAGAGACATATTTCAAGCGAATGAAGAAGAAGATACCTACTTAACACAACCGTCTCTAGGGCTAAGGCTTGCGGACGCGATTCGTGAGCCCCGCTTACACGAGTTTGAAACACAGCTGTGACCGATTTCATCTCTCAAAACAGCTAAATGTATGTGAAGGTGTTTGTGTATGCATTTGTCCACCCCGAAGATTCACACACCATATATGTCAAAGTTTACACACATCATATTTGCTCACCCCAAAGTTTACAGGCATCATTTTCAAGTCTCAGACAACAAAAAGTTTATTTTTATTTTCCATGAAAAATAAAGACACCAACACAAATTTATAACAATTCTGCATTACAGCAATTTAAAACATACATATATTTGTAAAATGACAAAAACAAATGTCTACACAGAATGTACAAGAAATACTTGTCACAACAATTATCTATCACATCTATGTACACTAACAAATTAAAATGTGATGGCTCAGTGGTAAGAAATGCGTAGTGGTTGGGGTTTCATTGCTAAGGCCAATGGACATTGCTTGAAAAAGGAGAGTCTGGCATATGAAACTGACTTCCAGCATGAGAATGGAGGTGGAAGTAGCAACAGCAGCCTTCTGATGGTTGGAGAAGACTGCTGCAAAACACATTCTGTATTCATTATGGACTCATGGAGTATGATTTGTAAGGTGGAGAAAGGAATGTTTTGTGTAGAATGCTTGCGTGCTTCAGAAGTCACAGATTGTGAGAATTGAATTGATTTTCAGCCTTGGTCATGTGCGAGTGCTGGGAAATGAACATAGGCTGGCAGGAAATGCACCTCTCGGTGGTAGATTACCTGTGGACAAGGGAAAGGTGGTCAGGCGCCTGTGGGACCAGGTGGAGAAAGCGAGGACACAGACTGAGAGCCTGTATATGTAGAGAATGATATGGCAGCAGATCGGCAGGGGTTCTGGATGAATCTAAAAATTGAGAAGGAAGAATAGGAGAACTTTCAATCAGAAGGCAGTTGGAACGATTAGCAGTATGACTCTTCCTTCGCTAGCTGTTGAACGAGGGGACGAAGCGTATGTGGGAATATCCTGAGTGCAGTGATGTCAGTTCTCAAACTCAACTAAACTCAATGAGGGAATGCCGAGCCAGGTAACCTCATGCGTCAACACAAAAACGATATTTAAACACAGATGCCATAAGCAGCGTGTTACTCAACATGTCACCTGACATAGTTCGCTGCATTTCATCAAGTGCATGCAGCAGGGGTAGATATCATATGAAGTTAATAGATAAATCCTCTTCTGGCTGAAATACCTCACACAGTCAGTGATACTGTTTGAACATAGGGCATATGTTATCTGTACAGTAATTGCAGATTTACTACTAAGCCATGTTGTGGTGCTTCTGTGTGTTCATGCACACAGCCATACAGACACCTTTACAATAAAAGAACGATAATTTATTGACAACAGCACTGATCACCATTCTGTGCCATGGTAGGGCACAACACACTGAATACACACGCGAATAACCTTCATCTCTCTACTTCACTACTGTACACATGTGGACTCAGCAAGCAGCTAAAGATCTGCAGGATTGTCTTCTATACAGAAATCTCAGAAAGATATACCAGCCCACTGGATCCACACTAAATTCCAAGTGGAACTAAAGAGCAGATTCAAAAATTGGTAGACTGAATTATAAAAACTCACCCTATAGAGCAATAATCATAAACAGTGAGCACTAGTAAAAGAGGACTGACAACAGCTACATTTTGTTTCCAGAACTGAATTCAATACTCTCTAGACAAGAACAATGATTCGGTTGACCCATTTCCTCCAGAAAACTTCGATCACACTGCCACTATTACCATTTCTTCCATGTTTCATGCTGTTGTCATAAGCTAGATCTACCACTGTGTGTCATCACATTCTGCTGCCTGCCTCACTGACTTATTACTCATTTTGAACATCATGAACAAGTCTACAAAGAGCTAGCGTCAGTTGCTTGAGGGCCTGTACTTCATTGGGAGACGAGAGGAGAAGGAGGAGGATGAAGAGGAAAAATGGTGACAAACTCTTCAACTTACAGCCTTTCTTTCCCAAACAATTCTGACGGTGACCCCCTACTCATTTCATCAAGCCGGCTCAGCCCCCGCACACTCACACTGACACATGGAAACATTCACTCTGCCACCAGTTAGCACCATCTTCATAGTCAGGAAGCACATGATCCAATAAGCCACCACGCATAAACATACATATAACAATCTCAAAATATATATAAAAATAATTTCTTTACTGAATCTCCAAAATAAGAAGATCCAACATATAAATGGAAGCTGCGGGAGCGTAGTGACTAGACACTTGCCCGCCGGCTGGATGGCCGTGTGTTCAAATCTGCATCAAGGTGGATTTGTAAACTAGATCTATCCAACCTAGAAGAAGTACCATGAAGTGCCTGAGGAAGTAAAGACGCCACATGTGATACTGACCCCATCGCCAGCAGATTGTGATTGGTCTATACAAAATATGGGTTTAGCACCATATGCCTAATGATCCCTTAGGGTGTGTAAATGGGACCTTTATTTTAAACTCGTAAATGCCAGATCCGCTGTGAAGGGATTACAGACGCAGTTCGGTGGACGATTTGGCAGCAGACCGTCTTATCGTTGCTTTTTTATGAAATGGTATAGGAGCCGGTCGTTCAGAAAGCAATGGCAAACTACTGAATGTAAACTTGTCCAGGATTCACGAACAGCCAAGAAATGATGGGGTTGACTGCTACATCCTGTAAAAGGACATGCAACTAACTAACTAAATGCCTTTACAATTCTGAAACACATGTAGGGGACATCAAGATCAACATTCGGCAACAAAATGATGAGGGAAAAGAAACAATGGAAACATAACCATAATGATTTGGATTTGACGTGTCATGTTCTGACAATCCACAAACTTAATGAGATGGAAGCTATTGGATCTTCAGAGACGTAGCGATCAGAAATCACCAAATGTTATAGTTAAAAAACACAAAAAATTTGTCAGTGACAACACAAATGATGTACTCACATGTTATACATTGTTCTAGGGCTGACATATGTAATATCAAACCATTTGTACATAGAGGAAAAATTATCATTACAGACTTGTGGAAATCAAGACCACTTGCCCTAGCACAAAGTATTCTGCTTGAAGACTGTTTTATTTGACCTCTGACCCCCTTACTAAGAATTAGAGCCCGGATCCCTGATGTGGCAGACAAATGAATTAACATTAACGCCCATTGTTCCACATCGTTTCATCAGCATCATTATGTGTCTTGCTGATATACATAGGACAATCACAGTTCACCATCTCACACAATAACCTGTCTCAGATGAGGTCAGTGTTCTTGTCCAGATCATGTGTGGTCAAGCCATCCAGCTTATTTATCATTTTGTCTTTCTCACTCTCTTCTCATTAGTTTGCCAGTCATTAAGTTTTCAAGTGTAATTCTCCTCATAATTTTCCAAATAATTTCTGACCGCCTATATCCAGTTTCTCTTAATTTATATCTGTTTGATAATGGACAGCCTCATCTGATATTCTGTCCATTCATGGCATTTTCTCCAGAAGCCACATTCCTGTCTGCATCGGATTTCTCATCTTGTCTGCTTGTTATCTATGTTTCACATGCATACATCAGGATCAGCTCTATACAATATACTGATACATACAAGAGGCTTCACAACTCCTTGAATAAGGGACAGAGATATAAGGTGAAGATGTTTTTTATAACTTTACAAGGTTGCAGTTTTTAAAAGAAGCTTCACTTGTGCAAGGCAAGATGACCGTCAGAGTAGGAGACCTTTAATCCTAACTATAATTACAATCTGGATATTCAACAAGGTCTGAACAATGAAGAAAACTGATTCATAAAGCGCAACATGTCTGGGAAACTGAAATCCTTGGACATATGAAATGTCACAGTGGTGACACATGAAATGTCACAGTGGTTTGTAGAGAACAGAGATGGAAAACATGGTTTCTGGTAGGAGAAGTGGGCTTTGACCAACACGATGGTGGACACTGGGCATTTAAGACACCCCGAGATTGATAATGCAGAGGGTAGAACTGGCAAACGATTGAGGATCTTTCTGGGGGGATATGGAGAGGTGAAACAGAAATCAAAAAGAGAATAGGAAAGGCCAAAAATGTTTCAACATCATGAAAACAGTATAACATCTAGAGAGATTAACAACACATTAAAAATGATCATTGTCAAATGTTACATATATTCAACACTATTGTATGGCGTGGAAGCCTGGACATTGAACAAGCAATTAGAAAGTCGAATAGAGGCCCTGGGAGATGCGAACATACAGAAGAATATGTCTTATTTCATGGAAACAAAAACAATCTAAGAGGTTCTAGAAAAATTGGGAATGAAAAGAGAGTTGTTGAAAGAAATAAAAATAGAAGCAAGTGACATATTTCGGCCACATAAAAAACATAACACTGTTATTAAAAACCATACTGGAGGATAAGGTTAAAGGCAAGCGGGAAAGAGGTAGACAATGATACAAGTGGGAAGATAACATCAAGAGATGACGAACAGCAGTCTGACTGAATAATTAAGTAGAGAGACAAGGCCCCCGGTGCAGATAACATCACAACAGAAATGATTAAAGCTTTAGAAGAATTTGGACTAGATCAAGTCACCAGACTGCTGAACACATTATATGATACTGGAGATATACCTCCTAAATTATGTAACTCTAGATTTATTGCAATCCCAAAGAAATCAGGAACCTTGGAATGTGATCAACATAGAACAATTAGTATAATGAGTCACATCACAAAGATTTTGCTAAGAATTATCATGCAAAGAATGAGGAAGAAGATACAACCTGAAATAGGGGAAGAACAATGCGGGTTTGTAGAAGGAAAGGGTACAGTAAATGCTGTGCATATGCTGCGAACAGTTATTGAACGTGCTATAGAAGTAAACAAGGATATACATCTTTGCTTTATAGACTATACAAAGGCTTTTGATAGCGTTAGACATGTCAGCATGGTGGATATGCTTGCAGATCTACAAATTGATGGGAAAGACATTAGACTTATAAAAATATATTGGAAACAACAAGCTGCAATAAGGATTGATAATGAAGTGGGACAGTATCAGCCAATTAAGAGAGGTGTTAGGGCAGGGATGTGTGATGTCTCCAGATCTTTTTTCCCTGTACAGTGAAAATATTTTCAGAAATGTAGAGGATATAAATGGAATCAGCATTGGAGGACGAAACATCAATAACATTAGATATGCAGATGATACAGTATTAATTGCAGACAATGCGCAGGACCTGCAACAATTAGTAGATGCGGTTGTTGTACACAGTGAGCAACTGGGGTTAGAATTAAATTGTAAAAAGACTCAGGAAGTTATGGTCGTCAGTAGGAAGAAGAAGTGCCACAATGTAATATACAAGTAAATGGAAATATTCTTCAACAAGTGAATCGGTACAATTATCTTGGAACAGTTATAACATCTGATGGGAGATGCCTTGAAGAGATTAGAACAAGAATCGCCATGGCGAAAGTAGCCTTTAGCAAGATGAAAAACATTCTGACCAATAAAAAGATGTCAATTGAAACGAGAAAAAGAGTGTTGAGGGGATACATAGAGCCTGTTCTTTTGTATGGATGTGAAACTTGGACAATGAGCAGTCAAGCTGAAAAGCATCTGATGGCTGCAGAAATGTGGTTTCTGAGGAAAATGCAAAGAATACCATGGACAGACAGAAAAACCAATGACCAAGTACTACAGGAGACAAATGAACATCGTAAACTGATTAGAGAAATTAGACGTAGACAGTCAAAATTTTTTGGACATGTTATGAGAAGAAATGGATTGGAGAACTTAGTGACAACTGGCAAGATCGAGGGGAACAGACCAAGAGGAAGACCGAGAGGAAAATACCTGGATGGCTTGGCCACATGGCATGGACGAGACAGGAACACTGAGCTGATCCACGACACTGGTGATCGAGTGAAATGGCGAGTCATGACCGCCCACGCTTTCCGGCATGGCACATGATTGATTGATTGATTGAGACAGACAGTGTTGGAGATCCATTGCAGCCAAGCTTCATTATGGAGATGGCACCTGATTGATAGATGATGAGAGGAGCATTCTCTAAAGGGCTTGTTAAATGATAAAGATGCTAACAAATACTGACAGACCCCCACCTCAGTTAGAAGTCTTTAAAAATGCCATTTTTTAATCAATACTGGACACAAGAGTAAAAATAACGTCACCCAAGTTTCAATTTGTCAAATGCAGTCATAAATGCAATACGTTTAATGAAATGTTTTTAAAATGTTTAAAGAAATGTGGTCAGAAAATATCAAGTCAATGAGTTTAAGAAAATATAAACAACCGCATGAAATGCCTGTATAAGATGTGTAACGGTTGAACAGTTGTAATAGAGATACCTTAAGAGGTAACGATGATGAATGTTGTCAGATGTGAAACTCAATACAGGATTAACACACGGTGGAATGAAGTTGACCCTCTTGTCCTTTGAACCCTTTATATCTTTTGTCAATCATCAGTATTCAGTTTTCATAATGATATGTATTACTTAGCCAGTTAATGCAATCAAATATTGTCATTCATTCATTCAGTCATTCAATCAGCTGGAAGACTGGTGTTGAAGTCATTATGTCCTCCGCTGAATCCTATTCTTAGCAACTCTCTTCATCTCAGTTTGAGTCTGTACTTTAAAGTCCTTGCATGCTTGTTGCTTTTTTACTGTGCATCCTCTTGTTCTCTTGCCCTGTATCTTGCACGGGTGTTATGGCGAAGATGTTGTGAACAAAATACCACATGCCGCAGGTGAAACACAGCTGCAGGCGATTTAGCAGCAGACCCCTTGATTGATTTTCATACAAAGGTATCTTCTTCTTCTGCGTTCATCCGGAGTTTTTTTTCAGACGTGATTGCATTGTGCCTGTTTATAGCAGAGCTGCGTTCTTGCGCCGACACATCTGACTTCTGCGGGCATTTGTTGACCGGGTTAACCTTCTCGGGATACAATGGTATGAGCATCTACCGGAAAGGTTAACCCGGTCAACAAATGCCCGCAGAAGTCGGATGTGTCGGCCTAACGGCGCAAGAATGCAGCTCTGCTGTAAACAGGCACAACGCAGTCACATCCGGAAAAAAAAATCCGGATGAACGCAGAAGAAGAAGAAGTATGAGCATCTGTCGCTCAGAAAGTAATGGCAAACTATTGAACAGAAACCTCCCTAGTAAACCACAAACAAGTCAATCAATGCTGGGGTTGCTGGCGACATCCTGTAAAGAATATGCAACTACTTAACCAATTCTCTCCCCCCCCCCCCCCCCCCCCCCCCCCATACTTTTAGTGCAGACCTGATAAGGCAAACTCACCTGGACCCAAGAAAGAGTTCTTATAAGAAATTCCTCTTATAAGAGTTCTAACATATTGTAATGTATTTACAGCGTACAATACAATATTGTTCTTCACAACAGAAATTCGCCACATCTTCTTCTTCTTCTTTGCGTTCATCCGGAGTGATTTTTTCAGATGTGATTGCGGTGTGTCTGGTTAGGCACCCTCGGGTCGAAACCCTCAGGCCAACACATCCGACTTTTAGCGTGCATTTTTGACCAGGTTAGCAATCCTGGGAGACTCTCACTTTTTGTGGTACCGTCCACATCTCAGCTGGTCAAGTTGGAACAGTCGAAGACTACACGGTCATCCCTCAAGTGAAGGCAGGGACAGTCCATAGCATTTTCTGCCATCCTGGGTGGCTTCCATAATTGCAGAGCCGGCACATAACGCTCTGGTGCTGGGTTTACCGAGGGAATCGTCACGTCCTGCTCATGGCTGTTTTAATTCCTCACTTCAATATATTGGGCATTTCGCTCGCCCTGGGCCGTTCCTGCACAAACCAGTCAGCTCTGCGGTTGGTTTCCACTAAGCGAGTTTTCGGACATGTGCTTGTCCCTGTACCCATCAGAGCTGTTCCAGGCACAGCGGACATTCGGAAAACTACCTAGTCAGAGCTGTTCCGAACAAGAGCAGCATTCGGAAACTAGGTAGTCAGAGCTGTTCCTAGCACGAGAGACATTCGGTCGAGACATTTCACTCGGACGTAATTGCGTAGTGTCAATTTTTAGTTTGCCACCCGTAGGACGACACTTCCGACTTCCGGTGGGCATTTTTTAATGAGGTTAACCTTCCTCTGATTTCGAGGCACGTTAGGCTGTTGTGATGTCGCCCACATCTCAGCTGGTCAAGATAGAACGAGACAAGCATATGACTACTGGCAGGATCAACCAGATATCTATCGGACAGACGGACTATTCACGCACACGCAAGCCAAGAGTAGCATCGCTAAAGTGCGCCCTCCCGGTACAAGGTGATACATGCAAAACCACTGGACGCCTACCGACGAGCTTACAAGCTACGCCGGCAGGACTAACCGGAAAAAAAAGCTATACAAGCTTACTGACTGCAGGCCCACTACTCATCGAGAGAGAGTGGGCGCTTATCGAGACTTTGTCGAACGGTCGTACAAATTTTGCTCTTTTGCCCGCTCAAACCACGACCCTGGCTGCACGATGCGGTTACATTCTTGAAACGCCTGCCTCGCTAACTCACGTTGGCTGGGAAGATCCCATTTTGGTGCACCTCACACAGCCATCCGAGACAACGAACGCTAGACGCGGAACTGATCTAGCGAACCAGACCAGCCCCACATTCGCCACATCTGAGATCGCCTTTAGCGGTTTGCACTGTATACCCCCCCCCCCCCCCCCCCATGCCTCATTATGACCAAGCCTTTATTACTTGATGTTCAGCAGCTGTCTATTTTCTTCATGGTCTTAAAGAATTTGTTCATTTCATCTCTTTCCAATCCAGCTTATTCTTTGCAGATTACAGGAAACACAGGTAGAAAAAGTTCACAACCGAAGTAAGAGACAAAACTGGTTGAGAACTACCACCTTCTAGACTACAGCAGCATGAGAATGATCATTGGTAACACTGACTAGTTTTTTTTCCCCCCCTCAAAAACTAAATACCGTATTTTACGGACTATAAGACGCTACGGACTATAAGACACACCTTAATTTTTAAGCAATTTAAAAAAAAAAATAACTATATAACTTAATAAAAAATTAATTTCAAGCATAAGACGCACCTGAATTTTGGAGGCAATTTTTTGAAGAAAAAAGTGCGTCTTATACTCCGTAAAATACGGTATTTCTCATTTAATAATGTGCATAATTATTTCTTCTACTAAACATGGCTAAATATTTCCGTCATCTTACACTCTTCACAAAGAACAGTCACTATATATACATATATATCCATTATCTTACATTCTTCCACAAACAACTATGACCAAATGGTCCACTCATCTACCAGCTAGTCTACTTGGTTGAGCCGGTCGGTGACGGGGACATCATCATCTGTTCCTGATTACCGCTCTGGTTACCAGCACCTGGCGATGGACATAAATTGTATCAGTCAGAATTCACATTGTAAGGCTGTGAGTCAGTGGCCTCGAGTACCAACCTCTCATACACACCTTTTTTTCATTCCCCCTCACACACAAAAAATCACACACCAACTCATTCTCTATGACACACATATGTACTCTCTCACACAACAACATTCTCTCTGCATCAGTCACATGAAACACACAACTCACTAGAGACAACAAAGTGCTACATAAAACCACCACTGCAGCACCAGCTCACGCTGGGACTTGATCACTTAGTACCAGCTTATGCTGGGACTTGATCACTTAGTACCAGCTTATGCTGGGACTGCTTCACTTAGTACCAGCTTATGCTGGGACTGCTTCACTTAGTACCAGCTTATGCTGGGACTTGATCACTTAGTACCAGCTTATGCTGGGACTTGATCACTTAGTACCAGCTTATGCTGGGACTGCTTCACTTAGGAGTGAGTGGCCAAGCTATTAACTTTTTCAGTCCCAGGAAGGAGTGAGGCTAAGCAGCCATGTGCAGGACGTGACGATTCCTTGGGTGAGTCCAGTACCAGAGCGCTATGTGTTGGTTCTGCAAGTATGGAAGCCTCCTTGGATGGCGGGGAATGCCCATGGTCTGCCCCTGCCTTCCCTTGAGGACTGACCAGGATGTCTTCGGCTGTTCTAAATGGGCCATCTGGGATGGAGGATGACACCACAACAGTGAGAGTCAAACGTCCTAAGAAACCCCGGGGAAGGTTAACCCGGTCAACAAATGACTGCAGAAGTCGGTTGTTTCTGCTTAACGGCGCAAGAACGCAGCTCTTCTGTAAACAGGCATAACGCAATCACGCCTGAAAAAGTCTCCAGATTAACCAGAAGAAGAAGTCCCAGGAAACCGCAGCAGCTGAAGGAAGTCATGATAACAAAATCAAAACATACAACGGACTTCTTGTCACTGACTCTGGGGTCAAAATTACAAGTACCTCAGAAGCTGAAGTGGGTTCATCTGATGGCGAGGAACACTGGTTATAGGAAAAGCTAATCCACATTTGCAAAAAGTCAGTCCAATACAACAGAAGTAATAAGTTATCAGTTATCAGTTGGGGTATCTTCGTTGCACTCCGGACATGTCCATAGGTGCTCAGATCCTCCCCCCAGCATATGCATCAGCGTCCGGTGGCTAATAGTGCCAGTTCTGTGCTGGTTGACGAGGCTCTTTGTTTTCCCGATGTACCTCTCGCGTCTGGCTGTGCCGATTCTTACTCCCAGGTCTTTCATCCTGGACAGCGATGTGGAATCATTGACGTCAAAGTCCTCTGTTCTCGCCATATCTTTAAGGACATTAATAACATCGGCACAATCCATGGGCTGGCCATCTACAGGGGGTGCAGAGCCAGCCAGTTTGTCAGATCGTTCATTTCCCTCGACTCCCGCATGTCCCGGGATGAAGATGAAGGTGACTTTACGGACAACAGACTTCCGTAGCGATTCAGTCCACTGTCTACGTACAGATCCAGCTTCGACCTTCTGAATCATGCTCATTGAATCACTTAGTACACACACGTTGGTATAATGCTGTGACTCTAGCCATATGAAAGCCTGTGTAACTGCCATCACCTCCATCGTCAGTGCTGCTCGTGGTCATAGAGTGGGCACCACTGGATTCTTGAACGGTTCGGCCCGCTGAACAGGGCTGTAAATGCCCATGCACTTCTCTGCTGCTTTACCACAGATCCATCTGTATAGATGAGCACTTCGGGGCTATCTGAGTGTTCATAGATGAGCGCGTTAACCTCTGAATTGACAGTGGCAGGGTTCTGCTCTCTGCACCGTCTGTCGAGTGTGATAATGCAGGAGAAAGTGCACTTAAAAGCTGGAGGCACCGGCACCCATTCCTTGCTGGGGTTGATACTGGTAAGACTGCAGACCTGTCTGATGACATCTTCCGCCCGACCCATCCATGATTTGCCCCTCTTTAGCCTGTCACCCTTTTCTCTGAATATAGCGTCATGCAGAGGGTGCTGCTCATCTGCACTTATTTTTAAGTATGCACGAGCTCTCCAGATCTTGAGCCTGTGTTCCATTGTCGGGAAGTCAAGGAGGTATCTCATTGCTACACAGCTGGTGTCTCTCGTGCAGCCCAAAATGATGCGCATGGCTTCGTTTTGTACCTTTTCAAGTCTTCCAATCTGTGTAGGGCTGACAGTGAGGATGGCCAGGGCATACTCGATGCGTGAAAGCACAAGTCCTTGGAACAGAAGTATTAGCAGTCTTTGCTCGATATTGGCAGTCGCCATGACTCTCATTGCTGACAAACCTTTTCGAGCCTTTGTTATGACAAAATCGACATGATCTCTGAAGGACAGGCTACGATCAAGCCTCACGCCAAGATATGTCATTGACTGGGTTCTACTTAAACTGCTCCCATCCATTCTTACTGCAGAAGTAATAAACAGCACGTGTATGGACCACACTTGAGGTCATCAAAACAACACAGCAATATGTAAACCAGAGAGAAGATACCTAAGTGAACAAATTATGGCATAATAAGCTGAATTAGAAACAATTGTGGTACTTATCTCAATGGCTCCAAATATGAAAAAACTAAATGATTGACTAAATGTATGAGGTAAATCATACACGGCGCAATATTTAGGACAAAAAAAGTTAATATTCTCTTCCATTTACGCACATAAGCTCAAATCCCACAAAAGCAGACTTGTATCTATCTCTGGAAGGAAATCCATCCCCCCATATATCTATCTCTGGAAGGAAATCCATCACCCCATATATCTATCTCTGGAAGGAAATCCATCACCCCATAATCAGACAATTTTTGAAATGCTATAAAATATTAAATCTTAAAAAAGTGCTGCACTAGTTAGCAGGTAATAGCTTACCTGGCATAAAGGGCCTTTGAGCATTTGTTAGAGAGTTGCCTTGCTGCGGCTGGGATCCACCTTGATACTGGCTGGGGTACTGTTGCATGGGCTGGTTGGGATAGTGGGCGACAGGGGGCCCAGATGGGGCATTTCCATTAAAGGGCGAATAGGCCTGCTGGTTCATACCCAAATGTGGGGGTATAAACTGACCCTGGGGGGCACCTGAGTGGGGTGGGTACTGATTAGAATGGCCTATGAAACCCGGGTAATGACCCGATGGTTGTTGTGGGTACTGTTGAGGGGGGGTCCCCCCAGGGTTAATTTCTAATGGATGGGGTTGGTAAGCTTGAGGTGCCCCTGACTGATACTGGGGTCCGCCTTGAGACTGAGCTCCGCCCTGAGAATACAGTCCTCCTGGAGGTGGGGAGGGGCCTTGCTGAGGATCCATATATTGTGTTGATGGGGGGTAGCCCTGCCCCATGGGCCCCGGTTGTTGATACTGTGGATGCATTTGCTGCGGAGTAGGAGTCCCGCTGGGGTTTTCCAAAAGTGGCGGGGTCAAAGACTGAGGTGATGACTGGAGCGCCTGGGCGATGGCTGTGTTGGAAGAAGGAGGAGGTGGGGTGGGCGACTTTGTGGAAGGGGTGGGCGTTGCTGAAGGGGTCGGCTGTGGAATGGTAGTAGATGACGGAGCTGATGAGGATGACGTAACATATGCAGAGGGCATCGATGCAGCTGGTGGTCCGGCAGCTGGTGAAGGGGAAGACGACGCTGATGGTGCAAATGGTGAAGATGAGGTGTTGACCGTGTGAGTAGGGGAACCTTGGGCCACTGGCGTTGCTTGTACCTGCGGGAAACCAACGACAAGTCATGAACTCAGAGTGTCAGTGGCAGACAAAAAGGCAAATTGTTATTGTGTTAACACTTACGTAAAGCAATATCATCATCATCATCATCAAGTGTCATGCCAGTCGGCAAAGGTGTTCATGACTCTTCACAGATCTCAGTCTTTAGATTTCTGGATCAACTCTGCTGATGATATTCCTTCATGCCACCGTCTCAATCCATCGAGCATAATTTTTCTTGGCCTGCCTCTGCCTCTCTTTCCCTGGATCTTTCCAGTTGTCATGATGTTCTCCAATGCCTCTCTTCTCATCACATGAACAATATCACACATTAATTTTTGTTCAAAAAGGCACTGAAGGTGAGAGACTGACTTCACAAGTTTTAGTCAATCTGGCTTGGTCTCTCCACAAAATGGCAAGCCAAGAGCCTTGCACAAAGCATAAACTCTACGGCTCCAGCAACAACCCTTAAAGGACTCTGGAAAAACTGCACTGGGAGGGGGCGGTGTTGTCAGAACTTGTCATCTAAAAATAAACCTATGACCTTCAGAGCATTATGCAGTTGACAACATAATACATCCTTTGCATGACACTGCTATCAACCCCAATCTGAATTCGATTTTCTAAGCAATTTAATGTTTAGTAATTAGCCATTGATTTCTGAATGACGGGCACTCATAATACATATGAAATTCAATGCATTAAGGAGTCTCCGTGGCGAAGTGGTCAAGCCGTTTGACTCGGGCTCTGAAGGTTGTGGGTTCGATTCCGGGCCGCACCCATTCGGTTCACGATTGAAAATTTTCGGAGACTCCTATGGGTCGTCGCTAGAGCTACGGAGTTCATGCTTTGTGCGACGCTTTCTGCACTGTGGAAAGAGACCGAGCCATATGGGATAAAATCCCGGTGCAATGAAGTCGACCCTGTCAACTTTTAAGCGACTTTTTAAAATCCAATGCATGGCAGTCTGCTTCCAAATTGCCCGCAGCTATGTTTTGAATGCAGTATGTGAGATTAAACTATTTCTGTAACCCCCTTTGCCACAGAGCTGACATATTGCATAAAGCAACATGAAATAGCATGATCAACTTCATATAACAACAAGATAGTGTTAACAATTGTAATATGACATAAACTAGAAAAACAGACACACTGAAAGACAGATGAAATGATGAATAGATAGATGAACAGTTGAATAGACTAACAGGAGTGGAAACAGATAGACAGATGAATAATGAACAGATGGTTGGATGGAAAGATCGACAGACAGAGAAAAGAAGACAGACCAACAAACAAATAAGGAGAAATGGGCAGAAACACTGGCACCTTGCCATCTTGACTGACGATAGTTGTTGCATTGTGGGCGCCCCCCCCACACCACGAAAAGGCATAATAAAGACAACCATTGGCAGTAAGACCAGGGATGAAGTTATACCTGTCCAAAGCACAAAGCCTAGGCAGAAACACACAGGTTGTATCAGCAGAATCACACAGGTTGTATCAGCAGAATCACACAGGTTGTATCAGCAGAAACACACAGATTGTACTAGCAGAAACACACAGGCTGTATCAGCAGAAACACAGGCTGTATCAGCAGAAACGCTCAGGCTGTATCAGCAGAAACGCTCAGGTTTTATCAGCAGAAACACACAGGTTGTATCAGCAGAAACACACAGGTTGTATCAGCAGAAACGCTCAGGTTGTATCAGACTATCTCTATAAAAAGACACCTGTTCTTTTGATGAATCTGACCAGCTCACTCACCTGTGGACCCTGTGGCGGTAATGGTGACCCATGCATGGCGTAGCTGGCACCCTGGTTCACCACCATCACCGCCTGGTTCTGAGCCGGAGCAGAGATGCTGGATGCCATGGACTGCTGGCTGTCTCCGGACTGCTGGGTGGACAGCGTCTTGCTGTCAGTCATCTGCTGGTTAGCAAACTGTCGCGCCCTGTACTCCGCAGCACGGATTTGTTCCATGTGAAACTGCTGCCTCTCCTGCAGCAACTGCTGACGCTGGTACTCCAGCTATTAGAAAAATACAGAAAAACCAAAAATTTCATTTGCCAATATCTAAAAGCCAATGAACTTGTATTCAGAGCAAGCTGTGGAAAGCCAGTAGTCAAAACTAGCGTGTACTGTGTTGTGTTCGCGTGCATTGAACACAAGCTACACATGTGCTTCTACTTCCAGTAGCACTAGACTGATATTTGCATGTGGATTAGCTGTCCCTATTACCAGTGTCCCTCGCCATCAGGCAAACCCACTCTGACTTCTGAGGTACTTGTAATTTACATCCCCAAGTCAAGGACGGGAAGTCAACATTTTAGTCCAGCTGACTGGTGTAAGGGATGAACCCACCAACTCGACATTTGCACACCAGATGTTTAAGAATGAGCGCTCTCATTTGTTTGGCCATACCACTCTCCATAAAGACTAGTTAACTTCCATACTCTCTTATTTCACTTCTTCTCTGGTTATACTTTTTAAATGTTTCTTTTATAACTACTGGTTTTTGTGGTGGTGTACCATCCAATTTCTTATTCTGTAAATATCCAAAGTCTACACCATGAGACAAACTTTGAGACACGTGCCATAACCTCTGATATACTCTGTGCCTGCCTGCACCCCCTCCCACCTTTTTTCACCTATATGTGTACGGATACCAAATGAGATATAAAAATCCTCTATAAAACTACGGGAAATTCCCAAATCCTTCAAGAATACATTTTAAAATAATAAAGAATAAAATTTAAATATAATAATTTGTCTATTAGCATGATTTACCAATGGCTAAAACTGCTGCAATATTGCTCACTATCTACACCCCAAGACAGTGGAGGAACAAACAAAACAATACATACACAGAGCTGATACACAGCCAAGACTGAACACAAACATACGAAGGCACAACCTCACCACAACCTCAAACAGTTACACAATTTCACAGGAAATATTACCAATGGAAAATGTTTGTGCTGGTACTTACAGACTCGCCCTCCTTATCCATAATGGTCTCCAGTTCCTCAAAGTGCCTGAGTTTGATCTCCAGCTTCTTCATCTGTGTTTCCACCAACAGCGCCACCAGTCCTTTGATCTTGCGCTCCTCTATGGCAGCCAGATGCTGTAGAATAACCAGTTTACATATATCAATATTCACAGATCAGCTCTGCGTTTTCAGCTTACTCAAGAGATCACCTTCATTCAACCCACTCATGGTAGGGCTCTTATCAACGATGTCTTCATGACTGGTTGCGTTTTGTGGCTGAGGTTTTTAAAGGGATGTGGCTAGTCTTACACAACCTTAATGGCTTTTTAAAAAGGAGAGAAGGGGGTGGGAGGAAGAGAGAGGAGAGAGAGAGGGAAGAAGAGGGAGATAGAGAGAGGAGAGTTAAGGAAAAAGAGAGGGAGAGACAGAGAAAGAAGGGGGGGGGGGGGGGGGGGGGGGGGGGTGAGGGTGCATGTCAGCAGAGGAAGATGGATAGAGCAATGGGGAAAGAGTGGGAAAGAATGGTGGAAAGAGAGAGAAAAGGATAGAGATGAGGGAAAGGAGAGGATACATGAGACCAGCAGACAGAAAGCAAATATGTATTCCTCATCATGATCCTGATGCATGACCTTTGCCCAAAGTTGCTCTCACCACATACACCCCCCCCCCCAACCCACCTAAAAGGCTTTCAGTTCCTAACCTGTTACCCAGCTTCCTCCACTGTCATACTGGGACAATGACCAGACCTTCATATTTACGTAACAATCTATGACAATTAGCAGTTAATGCGACGGAGTAGAAGGTGTAGTCCTCTTTTTGTCCTTTATCCACTATTGGAGCATAGGGTCTCAACCATCTTACACCAAGCTGTCCTGTCCATTGATGTCATTTTCATTTCCACCATTCATCATCATCCAGTGCCTTACCGGCAGGCGTGGGTGCCATACTCCTGCTTCACTCCTAGGACTCGTCAAGCAAGTAGTTGACAATTTCCACGAGACACACAAACACGCAGTAACTGTAGTAGAAGGAACTCAACGTCCTAGAATTGCACAGTGTCTTTATTCTGGACATTGTTATCTCCAAACGTACACCAAATGACATCGTGCTCCCGATACATAGGAGGGTGGATGTATCCCATAATAAACATGTAACGAATGGAATAACTGTTAATATTAATATGTGCAGTTTACTATCGTTTTGAGCCCTACACCACCACTTGTGCTAACGTGTAAGCTTAAATGTCAGACCAACTTACTGTTTCGGCTACAGGCCATTTTGGACGAGAGAGAGCTGTCACCTTTTGACACCGACAACGCAGCTTATTCTTTGTTGATGCAACACATCACGTTGACTGGAAACTCTATTCTGTCAAGAGGCATGTTGATAATTATAACTGACAGCCTTCAATACTCTGCATGATGTTCAGAAACGCCTGGATACGTTTTTACAACCAGCCCACACGGCAGCTTCCAACCTGACTGATGGTTCACGCTTCTTAGCCGTGACCCTACTTCCGTCCTCTCCAAATTCATGGAGTCTTGAGTGATTCATCCTTCTTAACACGTTTTTGGGGTGATTGTTGATATAGTGTTGTTAACTCTACTCTACTCGTGCTGATCATTAGCTGTACCGTATACCTTCTATTAGTACATAGTACTGGTACTGTATGCCTGCTCATAGCTACATGGCACTGGGCGATCATGCCTCTCCACAAATTACGATCTCTGATGTTGTGGATCAATTTGTGTGTTGACTCCCTTCCGTGCCATGACACAAGACTGTCAAGAATCTTCTCACGTTGTCTTGCTCTGTCTTTCTTTCCACAAATCCTTCCGGTTGTCACAGCATGTTCCAGTTTTTGTCTTCTCATGCTTGCTTGCTTGCTTGTGTTCGTTGGCTTGAGCTCCAACGTGAAGTCCTGTATGTCGGATGAAGGCATCCTGTTGTCCAACATCAGTGTGATGTCATACAGGACCTGAGGTTTGCGTGAGTATCCGTTGTCCCATGTCTGGCTTATTGGTGTGCAGACTGGTGGTTCCTCGCCATACAGGCAGACACTCTCCGACTTCGGAGGAATCGGCGATCCTATTGACCTTCAGCCAGGACCCCGAAGGACCTGTTGCCCAGGACGCTCGACGAGGACGCGTCAATAGGTCTTGGCCAGGATATAACCCGGCCCTGGTGCCTTGGAAACACCTCCGCGTCTCTGTCTTCTCATAACATGGCCAAAAAACAATGTCTGCCTCTTTCTGATGTTTGTGATAAGTTGTCTTTGCGACTCAGCTTGCCTTATAATGTCCTGATTGCTCTTTTTGCCTGTCCACAATTGCCTGCCCCATATTATAATCTGTCTCAAATCCTCTTCTCCGTATGTTTTAGGTCGCCCTCTAACTCGATGGTACTGTAGATTACAGACAAGAGTCTTTCTAATTATACCATTATCAGATGTTCACAATATGTGTCCGACCCAGTGAAGGCATTTTTAACCTCCTGATTCCCAGGGACATGGTTATTTCTCCATGAGCTCCAGGCTGGTGATTCTGGTGTACCATTTGGTTTTTGTTTGTACCATTTGGTTTTTGTTTGTACCATTTGGTTTTTGTTTGTACCATTTGGTTTTTGTTTGTACCATTTGGTTTTTGTTTGTACCATTTGGTTTTTGTTTGTACCATTTGGTTTTTGTTTGTACCATTTGGTTTTTGTTTGTTCGCACGCTTTGAACTTGAGCGTAGTCCATACACATGCTACTACTTCTAGTAGCTGTGACGGGACAGCCCCGGCAGCATCATAATTACCCAAGTTTTCAAGGAATTACAGAGCCCACAATATTTTTCTAAAATTCTCTAAAAGAATAAACGTTCCCCAGAAGAGGATAAAAACGTAAGAGAAAAATACAGAGTCACTTAGAGCCCGCACTATCATTTTTACTACATTAGTAGATCAAAGCAACGTCTGGTCTCTACATCTAAGAGATTTTCCCTTTGATGTTCTGATCAACCAGACATCGCGGAGCCAGTCAGTTGAGATTGACGTGTTAGTTTACAAGCCTGCGGTTGGAATAGGGACTAACACCTTACGTTCAACAGGACCTAACGTGTGAACCAGCCACGGCAGAATGGGAGATAAGAGGGTCAGCCAGACCCGTCTGAAATAATACATGGCAGTGCTACTCAGGGGAAAACCCCGTGTGATCCAAAGACGGCAATATAATGCAGGCCTAACACCTATCTATAAGTCCAGACATTGGGGAGACGGGACAACGTCTGAGTTGCCACCACAAAGGAGCAATTAGGACCAGATACTTGACACCTCACGGCAATACAGCGGCAAAGTAGGAACACATGGCTGACACACTATTGCCAGCAACCCAGGAAGGCGGGTGTTAATAGCCTATTGGAATGTAATGACGCAACTGCATTGCCGCCAAAGCATGTTTCATTGTTTCAGGCGTGGCGGGGCCTCGGTCCATTTGATTGACAGATGAAACTACCCTTCACAGGAAAGGAGGAGGGGGGAGAAGAGTTTAGGACTTAATCCATCCCGTCATCAGTACATGGAAAAATAGGTGGAGTTAATTAATAGGGGAGATATTAATTAGCCAACGTGAAAACTAGCCAGGGCTGAAGAGAATAAAACTACATGCATGGCCAGCAAGACTTCAGACGCAAATTTACAATAGCATTCTTAGGATACCTACTGGAGAAATATTAACATTTCGTTCTGTTGGACTTCTGTACGAAGTCGTATGACAGGATTTCCTAGCTATAACCCAGGTAATACCATTACTCTGATTAGTTTGTCTGCTAGTCTGAAGGCTTGTGTAGTTTCCTGTTTCTACATATTCTCCCAAACTTTACACTCGTGGATTTTCTTTGTACTTAATGTTCCAGTTCTAGCTTTACAATTTCACTGAGAACTATTTTCTTCTTTCATTCACCACTTGGTTGTCTGATTTGTTGTTATGTGATAATTTGGAGAAATCCATTATCCAAGCTACATGAGCGTGTGGCTTATGCATGTACAGGAGATACATTTAGATTCATCCTGTATGATGTTAAACATTGGGGAGACTGACTACTTAGGAGAAATTCCTGAGAGCTACCAGTCTCTTGATAGCGTCCAATTAACATTGATTATTTGGACCAACACTTTGAGTGCCTACCAAGATTGTGGTGAAACCACTTGGTTTGAGGAATGGCACCAGTTCACCTTGTCTGCATGATGTCTGCATGAGGACAGACATGACTTAGGACATTCAATATCCCAGACAGATTCAGGGAAGGCATTTAATGTTCGACAGGACTGTGCGACCAGCCCTTCCGACAAGACAGTATGAATGAATCAGAAAGGGAAAGAGTTAAGTGAGGTGAACTTATATGGGAAACACCCCATTACATAAATGTATGTGATGATGTATGTTTTGAGCTATAGATGTTCTAAATGGTTTTATGAATATATACATATATATTTATTTATTTAGAACTGATATATGTTTATGTAACATGCCATCATCTATCATCATACCATCATATATTATGACTTGAATGTATGTTTATATGAATGTATAGACATATGTGTTTGAGATGTGTAGACGTAGATACTACCCATCTCCGTTCGTTTCATTCCAGATCTCTTAGGAGCAATGGGCAGTCAACAATCCATATCCGGAAGTGACTTAGCCTTGTGAAGGGACCAATTTGGACTCCTTCAATCTGACAGTGAACTGCGTCTCACTGGGGGAAGCATGACCTATGTGCTTCTGAGCTTTTCAGCCAGATGAGTTACGTATACCATAATATAATCATCATCATCATATGATCATCAATAGCAATAATAAACACAGTTGTTGTATTTTAAACTCAGTTGTCTGTATAATTCTAAATGTTTATAAATGTTTGTGTAGCGTAATCAAGTACACACCTTATATCATTTAGTGGGGGTTCGCACATATTGTCCAGAAGTGGGAATCTATGTCCGGGAGGTATCTTGCCTATGCAGTCATAAGTAACCAGATTACGTTGCATGTCTTAACTCCTCCTTTCTCACTTCTGGTGATACCAAGTACAGCCACATCTATATATATATATATATAGATATATTCTATCTTCAACGCGCCACTTCTTGGCTGTTTTCTTGAGTATCAGGGACAGTGTCTTAAATCAGCATAACAGACATTTGTTCCACGTTTTCTCTCTGGGATTTGTCAGTGGTAATTAGTCCCTTCTGACAGAGTTAGGGGATCTCAAACTGCATCCAGAACTAACCACCAGTAGAAGAAAATGATTTTGGCTGAGTGGTTGCCCAACCGGGAGCTACCTCAAGCCAGTTGGTGACAGTAGCACTGGACTGATTTATGCGTTTGGATTAGCTTTCCCTGTTACCAGTGTCCCTCGTCATCAGGCAATCCCACTCCTACTGTAGAGGTACTTGTAATTTACGTCCCCAAGTCAAGGATTAGAAGTAAACATTTTAGTCCAACTGACCGGTGTAGGCAAAACATATTTGGAAAAATAAATAACTGTGGCATTTCTACCAATTGCTGGTATCTTTTGATCTTTCCCAAGGGTTCTCACAAAACAGTGTACTGACTAGGAGAGGGACCCTGCTGAAGACCTACATACCCTCACTGGAAAACTGGCTAGTAATTTTCATAAACACTTGCTTTATTTCTCCCTTCGTTATACTGTTTCAACGTTCTCCTTATTACTATTTATTATATCAGTATAGTTAGCTGCATTTCACTTTTTACAGGACGTTGCAATCAACCCCAGCATTTACTGACTAATTTACTTGGCAATTTTTATGTTCATTTTCCATTGCTTTCGGAATGGCCAATTCACACAATCAAAATAAATGCACAAGTCAGGGCAACAAAGCCCAACAGAAAATATGGGCAGGCAGAGCCTACAAGCCCACAAAGCAATCTGCTTATGGGAGGAGAAGTCCAGAAAAGAAATCTTAACTGTTGAAATTGTAAATAGCACAGGACAAGAAAGAGAACATCTACGCACTACAATGGATGCTATGCACCATGCATAGCAAACGATCACAGCAGAAGAAGAAGAACTGCAAAGTGAGCTGCTCCCAAATTGCCTGCAGCTGATTTTGAACCCTTGACCATTTGTGTCTGGGAATTGAACAGCTGCTGTCACTAACCCAGCACAATGAACAAGCTCTATAGTATCAGTGAGGCTAGGAGTTCTACCTCCAATAGGCTAGCAGGAAATGCACCTCTCACTGGTAGATTACCCATGGACAAAGGAGAGGTGGTCAGCGCCTTTGGGACCAGGTGGAGACAGCGGTGGAACAGACTGAGCACCTGTATGTGGAGAAACAGGGGTTCTGGGCTAATCTAAAAACAGAGGGAAGACCAGGAGAACTTTCAATCAGAGGGTGGTTGGAATGATTAGTTAGCAATGACTCTTCGCTGGCCATTGAACGAAAGGACGAAGCATGTGTGAGAATGCCTTGAGCGTAGTGATGCTGGTTCTTAGCTCATAACTCATAACATAACTCATAACTTCACATTTCCCATAGGTTAAAACTCCTTGCATTACAAGGAATAGAACAAATATACTGTGATGTATGAGGTTGGCGTCCTAACTCCTTGGCCACAAATCCATCTGTATATACATATACACATATTAAGTTCAGCTTCAATTAAAGTCCCAGTATCCATGTCATGTGACATACTGGACACAATACTGGGCCTATAGAACTAACTGATCACAGACCCGATAATGCCATGCTGCAGATTTATGCAAAGTTGTTATCACTGTATGCTCTTCCAGTTGTAAAATCTGCCCTGGTCCAGCCTGTTGCTACAACAATGACAAGATCCCAGACACTGAAGTCTTAGAAACAGCGTCCATGCCCAGTATCCACTCTACTAATGAAGAATTAGATTCGCTGGGCTGGTCACTTGACTCACATGCCAGATCACAAGTCCCCTAAACAATTTTTTACGGTGAGTTGTAGTAAACGCTCCCAAGGCGGCCAGAGGAAACGCTTTAAAGACACTGAAGATTTCAGTAAAAGCTTTTGGAATTCTCATGACACTTGGGAGACTGCTGCCAAAGACCAAAATTCATGGCGTACATCATTATGCAAGGGTATAGTCACTTGTGAAGCAAACAGGACTGCAAAAGCTGTGAAAAAAAAGGCTGGACAAAAAAAAAAACACTGCAGGAGATCCTCCTCCTGGAACTATCAAGTATTCTTTGCCCACATTGTCAAAAAACATTTTGATCCAAAATATGCCTTACCAGCTATCTAAGAACTCACGGCTGCAAACTTTCAACCCCACTGGATGAAATGAATGGTCATCATCAGTTTTGATGGACAAACACCACAACAATGAAGGGTCGTTCTTACCTTAGCCTTCACAGCGGCCGCAGCAAGGGCCGCAGCAGCAGCTGTGGACACCACTGAGGCATCATCGCATTCTTTGGGTTTATCGTCACCTGCGCCGGCCGCAGATTTGTCCTTTTCCTTCAACTCCTGTGGTCTGTCATCATCTTTTGTAACTTCTGACGATTTCCCGTCTTCTTCATCATCCTCATCACCACCTGTTGTTTCACTGCTCTTTACTGAATCCTGGTCATTGGAGAAAACACACACATATAAAATGCTATCCCTGTCACAGATTTTGGGATTCTTGGTGGATTCATTGTGAACAGAAAGAAAGAAAGAAAGAAAGAAAGAAAGAAAGAAAGAAAGAAAGAAAGAAAGAAAGAAAGAAAGAAAGAAAGAAAGAAAGAAAGAAAGAAAGAAAGAAAGAAAAAGGAAGGAAAGGAGGAAGTGAATGGAAGGAAGGAAGGAAGGAAGGAAGGAAGGAAGGAAGGAAGGAAGGCAGGCAGGCAGGCAGGCAGGCAGGCAGGCAGGCAGGCAGGCAGGCATGGAGGAAGTTTATGGCGTGAAGAAATTAATAAAGTGAATGGAAGAAAGAGAAAGAAAGAAAACAATGACAGGAAGGAAGGAAGAAGCAAATGGAAGGGAAAAAGTGTATGGCAGAAATGGAGAAAACATAGCAGGAATGAAGAAAGTTTATGACAGGAAGGATAAAGAAATAAACAAAAAGAGGAAGGAAGGAAGGAAGGGAGGGAGGGAGGGAGGGAGGAAGGACAAAGAAAAAGCACTTGGTAGCCTCTAACCTTTGACTCATCCTCATTTGACTTATCCTTGACTTCATCATCCTTCTTGTCTTCTTCCATCTTCTCAACTTTCTCCTTGCCAGCGTCGATCTCCATGGCTTCTTCCCCAAGCTGTGGAAAAAGAAACAAAAGATTATCACAACGTTTATGCACTACTGATGTACCCAACAAATAAAGCCAATGCACAACCCAAATAACAAAGCTTTGGGGTAATGAAAACAGGGGAGGGGGAGGGCTGCTTCCAAACTAAAGCTGAAGTTGAGTTGAGGCTTGACATTAGAGCACGCAAAACATTCCCACACATGCTCTGACCCCATCTTCAACAGCCAGCGAAGAGTCCCAATGCTAATGGTATCAGTTGCTGTCTGATTATGTGTCCTGTCCTCGGAGTCCTAAGTATCGACCATATCCTGTGGTCACTCCCTGTCACACCAATCTCTACAGGCCATGATGATTTCTCTCTTCCTCCAGACTATACACCTTATCCCCAAGGCCCCTGACAACATCTGCCTTGTCGTGCACCAATATCCCCCACTTAGTGGTACAGACCCAACCAGACTGTCCACCAGCTCATTTTCCGTTTGCACCACCATGTCCTGAGGAAAAGACAAGAGGAAAAGAAAATGATGAACACAAAATATAGCAAAGAAGCTCGGCGAAAGGACAGGCAGACACAGATACAAGCGAGCACTTCGACCAAAGCCTTGATCAACGAACCGGAGGACAAGAAAACTTGGCTGGAAAGCTGAAGTCTCACAACCACAGTTAAACAATGCACATGTTGCAGCAACAAACACAAACAGCAAAACCTTTGTTATTAGATTCCAGCACTGGGAAGGTAACCCGGCCAACAAATGCCTGAAGAAGTCGGATGTGTCGGCCGAAAGATTAAAATATTGCAGCTCTGCTGTAAACAGGCACAACACAATTATGTCTAAAACAACATTCCGGATGAACCCAGAAAAAGAAGATTCCAGCACCCTCTGTTCTGCATCTTATACGATGTACCCATACAGGCTTCTTCCAGTCTATGCCTGCTGTCTACACATGTATCCCTCTTCCTCTGGGCTACTTGCCCTCCAGAGGCCAGCATGGTAGAGAGGTTTAACAATTCAGGCCCATCTCACATTCTGCCCTTCTTCTCGCTTTCCTTTCATATGTTATTTCATGCATTCACCACTTATAAAGCCAATCTTAGACAACAACAGAACAATATGCATTAAAACCCATTAAAAATCAGTAATACATGACACCCTAGGCAATTTTAACATGGCCATTATAAATACCTAAGGAAGTTGTAATGTAACATACATATGGGAATGTTTATTATATTGGTTGTCATTTGAAGTGATTTTATTGTTGTCATTGTGCTGGTGTGGGGTGGGGGTGGGGGGGGGGGGGGGGGGGGGGGGGGTGTGTGTGTGTGTGTGTGTGTGTGTGTGTGTGTGTGTGTGTGTGTGTGTGTGGGGGGGGGGAGTGTATGTAGTCTGCATGTTCTGCAAGGACCTGCTTTGTCTTCTTCTGCTGTTTATTGTACAGTGGGACCCAGGATATCAACCAACCCGTCCTATCTGTTGCTATGTCCTGCAGCTCCCTCGATATCCTCCCAATATTATCAATCTCTGTCTGTAATTCTCTTCTCCATGTGTTGTTAGGCCTCCCGCTATTTTGCTTGCCCTTAGGGTTCCAGACAATAGAGAATCTAATTATACCACCCAGGTTTTCTCAGTGTGTGAAGGACTTCTGCTGGATGATAATACAGAAGGATGCCTGCCAGTCAGCTTTACCATTCCCGTACACCCGCTGCTTGCCCAGGACAATTTATCCACGCATTTTCCCAAAAATATGAGACTTCCACATGTGGCAGATGTTTGCCACAGTCATCAACTCTGAACTTTCCAGATTGTGGCCAGAGAGAGTGACAATAATTGCCTTTGTGCTTGTAAGCTAAGCTAGGGGGAAAAAAAGAGTTTGGGAAGCCTCACCCTCTTCTGCTCGTTTTCTTTTAGGATCTTTTGTCTCTCTGCTGACTCATCCCTCAGGGTTTCTGAAAGGAAAGAAGCTGTGAATCTGAGCAGACTGAAACTGATTTTTTAAATATATATTTAAAAAAATGAAAAACGAGACGACATAAGTTTTTATTTATCTAAAAATGAAGAAGAAAGAACAAAAAGAAACAGGAGACAGAAAAGAAATAAGAGGCAGATGAGCTGTAGAAAGTTGTTATCTATCTAAAACCAATGAGTAAGGAAATGGTGGAGAAATTAGACAGTTGGGCAACAAATAATAATAAAAGCGACACCAACGTCATTGAAATGTCACTAACAGAGGATTGAAGTCATGATGGCTGGTGTGTGCTCTAGTCTAGACATCTGAAGATGGAGAAGAAAACTAATTATAAAGAAAGACAGCAAGAAACATGAGCAGAAACTGAAAACAGAAGTTATGTTGACTTCTCGTCCTTGACTTGGGGACGTAAATTACATGTACCTCAGAAGTCGGAGTGGGTTCGCCTGATGGTGAAGGACCATGGTAATAAGGAAAACTAAACAACATGCAAAAACAGTCCAGTGCACTAGAAGTAACAGCACATGTATGTACTACACTTGAGTACAAAGCTGGCAAACACAAGGGAAAACAAAAACAACGAATGAATTAATCACAGAGCAAGATGCTGCAGGAGAAATTAGAAGTAAAGAAAGATTAATGAGCAGGAGGAGAAAGTTTTATCTATTAACACTCATGATATACAAAGTCAACCAACATGAAGGACAAGATAAGAAAACATAAAAGAATGTGCAGAAAAAAGGAGGATAATTTCATCAAGCCAAAACTGAGTACCTGTGCCAGCAATGCCACTTTTATCTAGGCCATATGAGGGGTCCGATGTTTTTCCTTCCTTGGTTGCACTGACAACAGTCTTCACGTGAGCATCAACAATCGATGGCGGTACCTCATCCTTCATTTTGGAAAACTCCTCTGCAAATACAAGGGTGGGTCAATAAGTCACAAAATGATAGCCAGTTGAGAAACAGTGGTTGTAGTTGATAATGGTATCATTATGTGGCATATCCATCTAGCTTGATGTCTATGTGTGACAGACAATAGTTGCCATGTGCATGTGCACGTGTTTATACAAAGTTTCATGTAAACATGGTGTTGAAAATGTCAGTCATCACAGAAAAACTACATACTGTTGTGAGGTATTCTGGGGCAGAGGACTTGCCAACAATATTCACAAGGCCTATTGTGGCAAGTTTTTGTTAGGAACAGCTAAAAAATAATTTTCAATCATTGTAGGGGCGAATGATTTGCTGGTGATGAAGAAGTTGAGCATGAGGTGCGAAAGTGACTACAGCAGCAGCCCAAAGACTTCTATGATGCAGATATTGGGGGATTGATAAAACGGTAGGGTAAATGCATGAATGTGCATAGATATTTATTTTTAAAAGAATAAACATCATTTTTAAAGGGTTAAGATTTGGGCATGCCTGTCTAGTGAGAAATAAAGAAGTATATAAGTACATATATAAGTTCTTGAAACATCACAAACGTTTGGATGAGAACAATAATGGAGGGGTAAATGCCTGGGAAGAGAGGAAGAGGAAGGCCAAAGGGAAGATGAGTGCAGGATGTGATGGGTGATCTCCAGATGGGTGAATCGCATGCGGGATATCTTGCTTATGATCGAGGTTTTCCAGAAGGTTGTTATTGGAGCGAGGTTCTGCAAAAGGGCATGCTACTGAATGAATGGAATGAATGAATGAATGGAATGAATGAATGAATGAATGAATAAGTACAATAATAAATAGTTTTCAAGTTTGCATCTCATATACTATTTTTAAAACTATTTTGTGACCTACTTATTGACCTTACCCTCATGTATTAAGTATAAAGCTCTAGGGAGAATGCAGCGAAGTGAATTTTGTGGTTAATTACCCAGTGAATTAATGAGGAGTCCCTATCTGAATGAGCTGTGCCAATGACAATTATGACGATGGTGAAACCTTTCACTGTGAGCAGACAGTTCACAGCAGCCTCTCTAACACAACACAGGCCTTCCTTACATGTGGCAACAAAGTGTAGAGTGTTTTGTGTGGTGGGAGTAGTTTGTCACAACAGCCTCTCTGATGCAACACAGGCCCTCCTTACTTGTGGCAACAAAGTGTAGTGTGTTTTGTGTGGTGGGAGTAGTTTGTCACAACAGCCGCTCTGACACAACACAGGCCTTCCTTACTTGTGGCAACAAAGTGTAGAGTGTTTTGTGTGGTGGGAGTAGTCTGTCACAATAGCCTCTCTGACAACACCGGAGATTCATGTTCTGTCAATAATCCAATCTGCCAATGACCTGTTCTGTCAATAAATCACCCAGATAATGACCTGTTCTGTCAATAACCCACCCAGCTAGTGACCTGTTCTATCAATAACCCATCCTGTTATAACATGATCTGTCAATAACCAACTCTGCTAATGACCTGTTCTGTCAACAATCCACCCAGCCAATGACCTGTTCTGTCAATAATCCACCCAGTCAAAGACCTGTTCTGTCAATCAACCCTCTAAATAACCCATCCTGCTAATGACCTGATATGTCAATAACCCACCCAGCTAATGACCTGTTCTGTCAATAACCCACCTGCTAATGACTTGTTCTGTCTAAAACTCACCCTACTAATGACCTATTCTGTCAATAACCCATCCTACCAATAACCAACCCTAAGCATACACAATGCACAGCAACTGCTTGGACAAGCAGCTATTATTTCCTTGCTTCTTATGAAACCATTCCAAGCATGCACCAGCAATGCTACAAGTGCTGTTTTTTTTTTTTTTAAACAAATTATTTAGAATACCAAAACTCTGGCAGCAATCACTTCATCAGCATGCTGTATTACCTACCTAGAGCCGCCTTGGCTGCAGCACTGGCTACCCGAGGGTCAACAACAGATGCTAGGAACGCCACGGTGGACATGATGGGGTTGCCACTCTTGGAGAAAGGAATTGGCTGATAAACAAGCGGACCTGCAAAATCAAAGAAAACATGACAAAGCAATTTAGCTGAGACTGCAAAATCACAAGAACAATATGACCAAAAAAGTTTTCAAGTTGTAGAGGAGTAAAATAGGCAATAAGTTCATTCATTATTTCGGAAACTAGAGAGCTGATCAACTAGCTAAGGAAGGAGCAACAGAAGAGAAAACTGATGTGCCAGTCACATATCATCAAAAGAAAAGAATTAGCGAATCAAGCATAAATCCGCCAACATCAGTTCAAGATGGTTACTATTTTATGGACAGACCAGAACAAGTCATTATTCAGCACCTCACAATAGGACACAATCGAATACGCACCCACATAATACAAAATGTACAATTGGCAAATCACTCATGCGCACTTGTCGATTGAAGCAGCAGATAGCACATGACATACTTCAAGACTGTCCTGAACACGACATATATAGGCAAACATTCTCGTCTAAAGAAACAACAGTAGAAGAAATTAAAACAAACACAAAATAGTGAAATTTATACAAAAGACAACATTGCAAAAATCAGACAATTTCAAGTGAATGAAAGAAGAAGTGGAGACATAGTCAGGGTGCTGACATCAACAAATAAGGAAGAACAAATAGAGAACTGAAACAACTTATATAAGCATCCATCAAATACCTGGGCTATGAAATTATTTGGCCATGTTGAACAATGAATCCTGGGAATGATACAAGGAAAATGGATGCCACGCACATTCAAGATCGAAGTGCTGTGTGAGGCAAATAATGACAGAGTAGCGTAGAAACAAATCTGAAGGAAATGAAGCAACATAAATGATAATTGAGAGAAACAAACTGTGAAGGCACCAAAATACCTTTGACAATCATGAACTGCAGTGATATCATTGGTAATAGAGAGAAACAGAAAGAAACTGTGCAGGCTACAAAATGTCTTCGACAATCGTGAAGCTGGTAAAAAGGAATATGGCATAAAGAATAGCAGTAGACCAATAAAAATAGTCTATGATGATTAGATAATGTAGCAGGAATGTAACAGACCTTTGAAGCGACTCAAAAAAACATGTTCAAGAAGCTCCAGACTGGACTCGTACATCATGGGTGGCGCCACACATTCATTCAATATGTGCCATGCCAGCAAGCATGTTTATCATGTGTTGCCATCTTACACACTCACCAGAGTCGTGGATCAGGTGTGTTCTTGTCCCGACCATGCCATGTGGTCAAGCCATCCAGGTATTTACTTCTCTGCCTTCCCCTTGTTCTTTTCCCCTCAATCTTGCCAGCTGTCACCAATTTCTCTAGTATATTTCTTCTCATAATGTGCTCGATACAGCACATCCAAATAACTTTCATCTACCTACAGTGCCACTAGGCATAAGAGATAACAAGTGAGTCGATCAGCTGGCAGTGGTGAACAAGGAGGGAAGGGCAATGGATGAACCAGACATCATCAATGCCATAAGAGATGCAGGACAAACAGATGACTTTAAGGGTACCTGGGAATCTGCTTCCTTGTCCAGAGTGAGGGAGATAGTTAAGTGAGATGTCAGACACAAGAACATTTTGCCAAGAATTTATTCAGCTATTGTTACAAAATAAATCTTAATCTGACCCTTCTGCCTGTCCAACTCTGGAGCAGCTGCCAGTTGTGCTACAAACAGCCCAGATCTCGGAGTCACTGGAGTGAAAGCTCCTCCACTGCTATAAGGTGGCTATATAGAATAGGTTACCTCAATAAACAGGTCAACAAAATCAACACAAACTAGAAGCAACATCTCCCGGGCATTGGGCTGGAGTCTGCTTACAATCATCATCATCTCATCACATCTCATTACTCTTGTAAATTGCAGTGTTGAGGTGAAGCATAAACAGCTGGAGTTTGTCCGTTTATGGGCTTTATACCTCGAGATCCCCGGGGAGGTTAACCCGATCAACAAATGCCCGCAGAAGTCGGATGTGTCGGCCTAACGGTGCAAGAACGCAGCTCTGCTGTAAACAGGCACGACGCAATCACGTCCGGAAAAAAAGTCCGGATGAACGCAGCAGAAGAAGAAGAATACCTCAAGATTCCTATGGACTCTGTTATTCCCTCTGTCCATCGTTTTCAATGTTGACCTCTTCTTCTCATTCCATTTGGTCTGTACATCACTGGCTGTTGTTTTATATTGTCAGTTGGTAGCTTAGTTATGCGGTCGAACCATTTTACTTGCCGTTATCTAATTAAATCTAGCAATGCTATTACCTCCACTTTAGTCATGATTTAATCATTTCTGATTTTCTCTCTTCTTGATACATTGAGTATTCTTCTCAGGAATCTCATTTCCGTTGTTTTCATTTTTCTTTTCTTTTTTTCTGTCATTGCCCAGGTTTGACATTGGTAGCGTAGTCAGAAAGATTGTGTTGTAGTGCTCTTTTAGTTCCTCCTATGACGAAATATTTCAAACCCATGAAGGAGCCAATACCGACCAAGGCCTAATCTGCCAGTCCATGTATGTTGAATCCTGACTAGGTTACACACTGAAGTTCCAGTACCAATCTTGAGCATCCTGCTAGTTTCTGGGCATGGAGAGGGAAAGGAGACCACTGCAAGACAGTCTCCGCAGAGACTAATCTGGTACCAGGCTGGGAGGAAAGTCCACATCAGCCTCAGTCCAATAAATGCAAGCCCTTTCCAGAGCTTAGACAACCTGAATGCCGCTGTATCGGAACTAAGAGTTAAAACTCAGTATTCAAGAGGATTCACAACCAATCAGAAGCAACAAACAATAATACACTCAATTCCTACCTAGGTGACCCTCATCCTCTTCCAAAAAGGGATCTTCAATGGGCAGACGAAGGAAATGCAGGATGCACTCATCCTGAGTGCGACTGCCAACGTGCTCACAGACTTTGTTCCAATCATCCTTGTACAGCTCAAGGGCCTCCAGCAGTAGCAATGTCTCCTGGTCACTCCAGTCTCGGCTACGCAAGGATGGGTTCTTGTCCTTGGGGGTAGAAGGAAGCAATAAAACTTAGAAAACCAGATTTAGATTAATCATATTTACTCATAAATGATCTCTGCAGATGACTGAGAATTGACAATAACAATTCATGACAATACAGAATGTATAGATCCATTGCAGACAACCTTCATTTAGGATATGCTGCCTGACTGATTCCTAATACCGACCAGCTGTCATTAACCTGATGTCAATGACCTGTTCTGTCAATAACCAACTCTGCCAATGACCTGTTCTGTCAATAACCAACTCTGTCAATGACCTGTACTGTCAATAACCAACTCTGCCAATGACCTGTACTGTCAATAACCAACTCTGCCAATGACCTGTTCTGTCAATAACCAACTCTGTCAATGACCTGTACTGTCAATAACCAACTCTGCCAATGACCTGTACTGTCAATAACCAACTTTGCCAATGACCTGTTCTGTCAATAACCAACTCTGCCAATGACCTGTACTGTCAATAACCAACTCTGCCAATGACCTGTACTGTCAATAACCAACTCTGCCCATGATCTGTACTGTCAATAACCAACTCTGCCAATGACCTGTTCTGTCAATAACCAACTCTGCCAATGACCTGTACTGTCAATAACCAACTCTGCTAATGACCTGTTCTGTCAATAACCAACTCTGCCAATGACCTGTTCTGTCAATAACGAACTCTGTCAATGACCTCTTCTGTCAATAACCAACTCTGCCAATGACTTGTTCTGCCAATAACCAACCCTACCAATGACCTGCTCTGCCAATAACCAACCCTGCCAATGACCAACTCTGCCAATGACTGGTTCTGTCAACAAACTGCCTTGCCAATGATCTACCCCACCAATGACCGGTTCTGTCAACAAACTGCCTTGCCAATGATCTACCCTACCAATGTACAACACCGAAAAACTGGTTGAGAGTGAGTTCCCTTGAGCAAGATGGCGGGACATTTTTTCGTCCCGTAAAATGGAACGTGTTTTTTCCGAAATGTGTATGGATTAAGTGTGTTTTTCGTGGTGAAATGGAGTTCGGACCGTGCAACGGAGTTCGTGCACGCGCGCCCGGACTCCCTTCGGCGTATCATCGGCGCCCGGTCGCGATAGTTAAGCCTAACATGACGACCAGACGACCGACAAGAACACGGCGTGGTAAGAGGGCGGCCACGCGCAGAAGGCGGTTAAAATGTGACAGATTGGGCATCGGACACGTTCGAGTACTGTACTGGAACTGTGCATCATTTAGTCAACGCCGACCCATTCTTGAAAAACTACTGTACGGAAACGATATTGTAGTCTTACAAGAAACACAGCTCGGCGACGGAACAGTAAATGTCGCGGGATTTCAGGGATTCTTTAACCCTTTACAGGGCAGACGCTTGTCCGTTTTGTAGCCCTGAACGGGCAAGATTTTTTCAGGTTCTGTAAAATTTCGGGTCGCGTTAGTAAAAACATCACAAATAAGGTCGTTAGTCAACCGATTTTAGTTAAATAAACAACACAATGAAGGGAAAAGCATGCAGAATATGTTACTTACGTGATTGTTGCCAGGTAATCCATATATGAACACAAATATTTACGAAATACGGCATGTTGTTTGTGATTTTCCGTCATCTATACGGTAATTTACAAACACATTTTCAGAATCATAATCACTTTCTTAAAGTCCGACTCACGACTGCTAATGCAAAGTAACGCTTTGCACTGATATCTAGCTCCGATTAATAATCAACGTCGTGCCCTTTAATGTCATTTAAATTGAACAGAGCGAAATCTCGGCTATCACTTGAAGAATCGCCGAAATCCATTTTGAAAAACAGCGTTAAAATCCCGAAAACTATCAAACAAAGTCCGTTAAAGTCTGTTCAAAGTCATTGTAGCGCGTTTACAAATGGCGGCCACGTTGTCAAGCTATCGGCGAAAGTGAAAGTAGCGATCGGAAGTGTCGGAAAACCGAGAGATCGCATTTTTAAAACGACTAGTCATCAAAGACGCGATTGGGCGCTACGCCTGTTTAACGCATCGAACGCTATCAGGCGCTATGCCTGTTAAAGGGTTAACAGGCGGCACCTCGGACAGGCCATTCTGGTCCGCGACAACATATTAGTGTCTGAGATCGATATGTCTTCCTGGAACAGTGATGCCCTGCAAGTGCAGGCATTAAGAATAATGACACCAGTGCAGCTTGTAATCGTGAACGTTTATGCGCGAAATGGGAAGGTCGACGTGGGACAATGGCAGAGTTTGTTCGATATCGATGAAAGGCATATCATCTACTGTGGGGACTTCAATGCCAGAGGCAGTCAATGGGGGAATTGCATCACCAATAGACAGGGAGAAAATCTGGAGGACGCCCTGGCATCTGCTGCCCTAATCTGTCTGAATGATGGGAAGGTCACTAGAATAGCCACTCGACCAGGTGACTCTGACAGCATCATTGACTTGGCTCTGGTGTCGCCCACCATCGCACCAAGGTGCCGGTGGGGTACACTGGGATACCACGATAGTGACCACTACCCTTGTGTCATCCTGATCAAGAAAGACGGGGCCATGAGTCAAAGAAACAAGACAAATGCCTTCCCGTACGACAACACTGGTCAAGACGCCATAAGCAAGATCAGAAGAAGGAAAACTAACTTCCTCCCGCAGGAGACAAGAAAGATGGTTGCAGCCACCATGGTGGAATGGAGAGGTCGAGAAGGCATGGCTGGGAAAGAGGCAGGCTGTCAAAGACTGGCAAAAGGCCAGAAAGGCTAACATGCCACAGTTTGAGTTGGCGAACCTGAAGACGGAGGTCGATAGGACGGCGACTTTATTCAAATCCTGCGCCAAACAGGCCAAGGCCGAGAAATGGGACGAGTTCTGCAGGAAGGTGTGCTCCGAGCGATCTCTTACGACATTCTGGCGCCTCCACAAGAGCATGAACGGTGCTGCACAACGTAGGGGTATTCCAGACTTTCAAGGCACAGACCTCGCATGGAAAAAGTCGGATGCGGATAAAGGTAAGGCCCTTCTTGCACGCTACATAGAACAGACTGACCAGAAAGACGAGCCCGCCAGACAGAGGACCACAACGACACTCTCTCAGTTGTGCGAGGGGGTCGGGACAGACGAAGAATTGACAATCACAGCTGAGATAGTGCGTGCGATGCTCAAGAAATCACCTAACACCGCCCCAGGCCCAGACGGCATCCGATATGGTGACCTACTGGTGATATCAGATGATGACATGGAAGAACTGGCCAGAGAATTCAACACCAGTATCCAGAGGGGTCAGGTCAAAGAAGAATGGCTACACAGCTACTTGCTGCCGCTGCCAAAACCGAACAAAGACCATTCCAAGATAAGCGGCTACAGAATCATTACGATGCAGAATACTGTTGGCAAGCTACTGGAGAAAATTGTCGCACACAGACTTGCTTGGGACTTGGAACAGCTCGGCTGCTTCCCGCCCACACTTGGAGGATACAGACGCAACAAAGAGTCATGGCTGAATGCAGCGGTCTTTGCTCAAGATGTTTACGAAGGATTTCAGGTCAGAGAAGAGACATGTGCGGCCGCCATAGACTTAGAGGACGCATATAACAGAGTATCGTTCGAGCACTTGATGCAAACCCTCCTCAGACTGAAAGTGCACCCTCACCTTGTACGATGGATAGCTGCAGTTCTGCTCCAAAGGAAGGTGGTGCTAAGATGCGGGAGTTGGTCTTCTGAGCCGATAACGATATGTCCAGGATTGCCGCAGGGTTCACCACTGTCACCAGTACTATTCAACGTGTATACGGTGCCGATCACTGAACAACAGTTGGACGGGAGGGGTAGGACTCTGTCATTCGTTGACGACATCCTCGTGTATCGACAGGGTCGAGATAGACAGGCGGTTGCCAATGATATGCAGGGCGAACTAGATCGAATTTCCTCATGGTGTGCTGATGCCGATGCCCTTGTCAACCCTGCAAAGGCAACGGTTACATGGTTCTCACTAAACAACCATATTGTGAAAACAGACCTGCCGGCAGTAAGAATGGATGGGAGCAGTTTGAGTAGAACCCAGTCAATGACATATCTTGGCGTGAGGCTTGATCGTAGCCTGTCCTTCAGAGATCATGTCGATTATGTCATAACGAAGGCTCGAAAAGGTTTGTCAGCAATGAGAGTCATGGCGACTGCCAATATCGAGCAAAGACTGCTAATACTTCTGTTCCAAGGACTTGTGCTTTCACGCATCGAGTATGCCCTGGCCATCCTCACTGTCAGCCCTACACAGATTGGAAGACTTGAAAAGGTACAAAACGAAGCCATGCGCATCATTTTGGGCTGCACGAGAGACACCAGCTGTGTAGCAATGAGATACCTCCTTGACTTCCCGACAATGGAACACAGGATCAAGATCTGGAGAGCTCGTGCATACTTAAAAATAAGTGCAGATGAGCAGCACCCTCTGCATGACGCTATATTCAGAGAAAAGGGTGACAGGCTAAAGAGGGGCAAATCATGGATGGGTCGGGCGGAAGATGTCGTCAGACAGGTCTGCAGACTTACCAGTATCAACCCCGGCAAGGAATGGGTGCCGGTGCCTCCAGCTTTTAAGTGCACTTTCTCCTGCATTATCACACTCGACAGACGGTGCAGAGAGCAGAACCCTGCCGCTGTCAATGCAGAGGTTAACGCGCTCATCTATGAACACTCAGATAGCCCCGAAGTGCTCATCTATACAGATGGATCTGTGGTAAAGCAGCAGAGAAGTGCGTGGGCATTTACAGCCCGTTCAGCGGGCCGAACCGTTCAAGAATCCAGTGGTGCCCACTCTATGACCACGAGCAGCATGACGATGGAGGTGATGGCAGTTACACAGGCTTTCATATGGCTGGAGTCACAGCATTATACCAACGTGTGTGTACTAAGTGATTCAATGAGCATGATTCAGAAGGTCGAAGCTGGATCGGTACGTAGACAGTGGACTGAATCGCTGCGGAAGTCTGTTGTCCGTAAAGTCACCTTCATCTTCGTCCCGGGACATGCGGGAGTCGAGGGAAATGAACGAGCTGACAAACTGGCTGGCTCTGCACCCCCTGTAGATGGCCAGCCCATGGATCGTGCCGATGTTATTAACGTCCTTAAAGATATGGCGAGAACAGAGGACTTTGACGTCAATGATTCCACATCGCTGTCCAGGATGAAAGACCTGGGAGTAAGAATCGGCACAGCCAGACGCGAGAGGTACATCGGGAAAACAAAGCGCCTCGTCAACCAACACAGAACTGGCACTATTAGCCACCAGACGCTGATGCATATGCTGGGGGGAGGATCTGAGCACCTATGGACATGTCCGGAGTGCAACGAAGATACCCCAACTGATAACTGATAACTGAATGTACAACACCGCCAATGACCGGTTCTGTCAACAAACTGCCTTGCCAATGACCAACCCCACCAATGACCAACTTTGCCAATGACTGGTTCTGTCAACAAACTGCCTTGCCAAAGATCTACCCTACCAATGACCAATCCCACCAATGACCGGTTCTGTCAACAAACTGCCTTGCCAATGATCTACCCTACCAATGGCCAACCCTGCCAATGACAGGTTCTGTCAACAAACTGCCTTGCCAATGATCGACCCTACCAATGGCCAACACTGCCAATGACCGGTTCTGTCAACAAACTGCCTTGCCAATGATCGACCCTACCAATGACCGGTTCTGTCAACAAACTGCCTTGCCAATGATCTACCCAACCAATGGCCAACCCTCTCCTGGTCATTAGCATGCCCAATAAAGACTATCCTTCTAAAGGTTAATGTTTCGAACAAAACAATTCAGGACAAAAAAACATACTTTCAAAGCTTTCTTGGTATAAATATCTGTCTTCAGACCAACACTGTTGAAATCTTTCTTCTCCTCCACCTCTTTGTCCTTGTCCTTCTTGTCGGGGAAGTCACATATTTCTTGTGCTGCTGACGGCTGGGAAGTTACAGAAAAACCAGTTTGTTTACATAAATATGTAATAGTCGCAGAAAACCAGTTTGTTTACATAAATATGTAATAGTCGCAGAAAACCAGTTTGTTTATACAAATACATAATAGTCACAGAAAACCAGTTTAACTAAAAAAAAAGACTGTTAGATTAATAAAAGAGACAACATTGCAGTTATAAACATATTTCAGGCGAACGAAAGAAGAAGAGGAAGAAGAAGAAGAAGTAGAAGAATAAATACATAACATGACTGACAATGAACACAAGAAACTAGAAACAGCAAGAATAATTAACATTTTTAACTCTTAAATGACAGGAACATTTCCCAGAGATAGCTTCGGGATTGTTTTGTATTTTCTCCAAGTTTTATAACGATAACCAGAAACATAAAACAAATTGGTGAAAGTTACTGTCACGGCTGCTTGGAAATAGAAAGTAACAAACTGGTGACAGTTACTATCTCGACTACTTGGAAATAGTAACAAACTTGTGAAAGTTACTGTCATGGCTGCTTGGAAATAGTAACAAACTGGTGAAAGTTACTGTCACGAATGCTTGGAAATAGTAACAAACTGGTAAAAGTTACTGTCACAACTGCTTGGAAACAAAGGGGATACAAGTAAAAGATCCATTGACATGCCTTGAGGCACAGCGGGCATATAGACCAATCAGCACTTGGTGGGTGACACAATAAGCCCATATCTAGTTCTTCTTCTTCTGCGTTCATCCCGAGTTTTTTTGTTTTTCCCGGATGTGATTGCGTTGTGCCTGTGTACAGCAGAGCTGCGTTCTTGCGCTGTTAAGCTGACACATCCGACTTCTGCGGGCATTTGTTGACGGGGTTAACCTTCCCGGGACCCAGGGATTCAAAAGTGTGTGTGCACACCCACACTATCCTACATCTAGGAATTCACAAGTACACCCTCAGACATAAACCTGACCACCGAAACACCCCCCCCCCCTCCCCCACCACCACACACAAGTATACATCTAGGAATCCACACGCGCAGACATAAATTTCACCACTGAAACACACACACACCACCCTCACCTAGCAACAAAGACACAATTCTCACACAATTCAACAAAGCTGTACCTGATTGACCTTTGGAGGGTTGACTGTGGCAATGCCAGATGGAGTGTCCGCCAGGATGTGGAAGTGGGAGGTAGAGGGAGGGCCCATTGAGGTTGGGTGACTGTCGGAATCCACCTGGTAGTTGATCAGACCCCACTGCTCCAAAAAGGCATGAACCCTGTCAGGACATGTTTGTCATCTATTAATGCATAGATTATACAGAAATCTGGCTCACAAAAATCCAATGCAATGAAGTCTTCTTCTTCTGCTTTCACTCGCTTGAAACTTGTGACTGTATCTATAATGTTGTCTCTTGTATAAACTTCACTGTTGTATACTACTCAGTGTTATGTCACATTTAAACAAAAATCAAATTAGTTTCATGTCCTTCACAGGACATAGCAGTCAACCCCAGTATTTTTGGCACTTCGTGATTCCCGGGCAAGTTTTATGTTCAGTAGTTTGCCATTGCTTTCTGAACGACCAGCTCCTATAACTTTTTCGAAAAAATCAGCACCGCTATGTTTTGAACCCGGGTATACAGGATTACGAATCGCGTCTGTAACGCCTTCCCCACGGAGACCGGTATGTCATATTTGCTGAATGGTTTAACATGTCACCGTGACATGTCCTGAATGTTCAGTGACATGTGCTGTAAGTTCAATGACATATCCTACCTGTTCAGTGACATGTGCTATTTGTTCAATGACATATCCCACCTGTTCAGTGACAAGTACTATCTATTCAGCAGCATGTGCTTTCTGTTCAATGACGTGTATATGTTCAGTGGCATGTGCTGTGTTCAATTGCATTTGCTATATTCAATGGTAAGTGCTATATGTTCAGCGACATGTGATATACGTTCGATGGCATGTCCTAATCTTTCAATTTCATGTGCTATATGTTCATTGACATATGTATATGTTCATTGGCATGTGCTGTGTTCAACTGCATTTGCTATATATTCAATGGCACGTGCTATATGTTCAGCGACATGAGATGTATGTTCAGCGGCATGTGATATACGTTCAATGGCATATCCTAATCTTTCAATGACACCTGTTATCAAACACTTTCTGTAAGATGCACACACACAAAAATTGCCCTTAATCGTTTCTCGCCTGCCATATGATGCTACACTCCCTTACAATACACAGTATATAATCATACCACATAATGCTACACTCCCTGAATAACATAAAATTCATAATGCAACACTCCTGTCTGTGATCCTATCTCAAAATTCAGCACTCCCTCCCTACAACACATGGACCTATATCCTATGTTGTTGGTCCATCAAGAATGTTGATGACCATTCATTTCATCCAGTAGGGTTGAAAGTATGGAGCCGTGAGTTCTAAGATGGCTGATAAGGCCTATTTTGGCTCAAAATGTTCTTTGAACAAAGAATGCTTGACGTTTCTGGAGGAGGATTTTCTGCAGTGGTTTTTCTGTCCTGTAATACATGTCGTTGGATGAAAAATGACTTGCGCGATGAATTGGATTAAAGTGAGGAAGAGTTGCACAATTCGTCGACCTCACTCTCTTGCCTGAGTCCATCTGAGTCCAGTGGCAAGACAAGTCAAGACGACTGGAGATGAATACAGGTGCAGTGGATGACCAGGGCGCTCTACGTGCCTTGCCGTGCTCATTACGTTCCTACAACGCTTTGCAGGTAAACGCCGTCTTGCCCGTTGAATCAGGAATGATTTCTTCTGCGCAGTCTGCCGAATCCTGTAAAAACACTCCCAACCTACAACACATGGTCTGTGCTTCTACCTCATAATGCAACACTCCATTACACATTGTCCATGATCATACCTCATAATGCAATACTCCCTCACTACAACACAAGGTCTGTGATCCTATCTCATAATGCAACAGCTGAAAACCAGGTTTTAGATATCATTGAGCTACCATATAAGAGTTGATGGTACTACTTGCTTTCTGTTAGCGCCGAATATTGGGTGGCGCTCATTAAACCCGAGACCCCACTTTGTGCCAATGGCTTTGGGTGGAGGAGTGCAATTGGGAGGGTACAAGCCTTACCCTAAGTGCAAGGAAATGCAGCCTAAAGATTAAATGTCATGGCAGGGCAGACCAGGCCCTAAGCCTTGATTAGCAATTGGTCTAGGATTGAAGCTCCCATGGACGGACAGAAGCATTGCTTTGTTGATCCGGCAGCTTCTGCAGCTCGTCTTGTTCCAGATGTATATTGGTGTTACTTTTCCTCTAGAGTAAACTAGGCAGGCAGAGAGAGGGATCACACTGCATGGGCAACACATGGTCTCTAAATTCAACCCAGACTTTGAGGTGTAACTTCATTTTACAAACTAACGTCCATCAAGGTGGCATTGAGGGGAGGGGGGGGGGGGGAAGAAGAGAGGCTGAGTGTCTCGAGGTATGGTGTCCACCTTGAGTGCTGGAGGTCCCTGGTTCAAGCCCTGGTGATGGCTGGGATTTTTTCACATGGAATTCTAGTAACAAAATTTCCCCTTGTCTCTGGGTAGTGAGATCCGACACACGTGTGTATTGTTGCACACGTAAATAATCCCTTGGCAGTTGGAAATCGAAAAAGAGTAGCCTAATGGCGCTGCCCAGCCAAAATTTTGAGTTAAAAATCTACAAAAAGTATTTCAGGATCCTCACTGGTGCTACGGAGGTCGTGCACTGAGCTTAGGTTCTCTGGACTCAGGCTTGAGTTAGGAGTAGAACAGAGCACTTATGGGTTACACCCGTGTTCCGCGATGTTGATTCGTCGACTAAACTAAACTAAGATGGCAAGGTGTCAGTCAATGAAACACTCCTCCCAAACCAAACAAAACACTTGTCTAAAATTCAACCCCATAATGCAACACTCCCCCCATACAACACAGTCCTTGACCCTACCTCATGATGCAACATACATCCCCTGCCAAGTTCCTCCTGACAGCTGTTGAAGTCAGATACTCAGTTGGGTTCAAGCGGTATGTATCGATCATGAAGTTACGATAAGCCAGATAACTGTCGAAAAATAAATCAAGTTTTTGGTATATATTATATATCAAGTTAAAATCTTATCAAGTTATATCAAGCTATATATCAAGTTAATATATCAAGTCAATATATATATATATCACGTTACAATGAGCCAAATAAGCGTTGACAAAAAAAATGAAATTACGACAAGCCAAATAACTGTCAAGAAATGAAGTTACGACGTGCAAATAAATGTCAACAAATGAAGCTATATGATAAGTCACATAATTGTCAACAAACAAATTGAAGTTACAACATGCCACATAATTGTCAATAAATGGAGTTATGATGGCAAATAACTGTAAACAAATGATGTTACAGTGAGTCAATGAACAGTCATGGATATTGGGGGTGGGGGGGGGGGGGGGGGGGGGGGGGCATTTGCTAGCTTTGAACTCAAACATAGTCCATACATGTGCTACTGCTTCTAGTAGACTGGAATTATTTTTGCGTGTGGATTAATTACCTAGTACCAGTATCCCGCACGACCATCAGGCGAACCCACTCCAACTTCAGAGGTGCTTGTCCACATGACTGGTATAGGGGGTTGGATCCTCTACCTCAGCATCAGCACACGGGATATTTTAAGAACGGGTGCTCTTATCCATTCAGCTATGCTGACCCCCTCCTGTCATGGAATGATGTCAGGCATGGCAATGTCTTGACTGAGTGCCACTCAATGGATAATCTGGACAGCATCATATTGGGCATCTGATCTCCAAAGAACAAATCCTACCTCAGGGGGGAATAAACAACAATCAAACAGATGCTCTTTTTTTTTTGATTGTTGTAATATAAGCTGCCTAGAGCAGTGGTTCTCAACCTTTTTTGGCCCATGCCCCCCTTTACGATATGTTCAGAATGTCATTCCTCACCCCCCCCCCCCCCCCTTTCGAATTTTCCTCCCTATAAATCCCCCCACCCTTACACTATATACATAAAAATGGAAGCTAAATTTAATAACACATACTAGAACAAGTCTAGACATCTACATAAAACGTGATTTGCGGGTCTACTTGTGTTATAAAACGAATTTCATTAGGGCGAGAAGTACAGAACTGTAAAATTTAGAGGGAAAAACAATATCAAGTAACTGGTTCTTGAATTAATGCGATCTTGAAATAATCTTAATCTCCCTAGAAGAAATAACCAAGTACTTATGCCTCAGAACATAAATGTGTACTTACATCTCTGGTATTTTTGACTTATTTTTCCCATTGAAAAATTCCGGCAGAGCTCGTCTTTCAATAGCATGCACGCCATTGTAGTCAAACCATACAGAATAGCTCGGCACTATAATATGATGGGTCTGCTCTGTGAGACTGTCATCCCCGGCTTCCCCCGAATCTTTCTTCTCTCCATCCTCTGTTGTGGTGGTGGTCCCAGTTGTTCCTTCTGGCTTTACTTGATCAACCTAGAGGAGGGAAAAAGTATGAAATTACTCAATACCCGGCTTTAGCTCACCGTTTGATGACCCACATTTCAAAAGCCTCAATTTTATGCTCTTTGTTGTCTTTAGCCATGTTCCTTCCATATTCATGCTATTACAATTCCTAAATGCTTAGTTGTCTAATCCTTAACACCCCTACAGCCACTTCTTAAGCAGGTATTAGCTTGCTGTAGCAAGACTTTGCACCTTATACATGTATTTAAAACCTGTATTTAAGTTTTCCCTTGGCTTCAAATGATCTCCAATACTAGCTGTACTTAACACGAAAACATGGTAACAACATAACAACAGAGGCACACAAAGTACCTACCTTTTCAATTTGTTCTTCATCTAAATCCATGATGGTCCCTCCTTTTACTGGTGTAAATTCATCTCTACCACTTCTCGAAGAAAAACCTGTTGAAAAATAATAAAATCATTAATTAATTTTGACTTCTTTCTACTTTCTTCATACACCGCCAGACGTCAACCTGAACATACATATATTTAATAGATTCAGCGCCAAACAAACAGTAGGTTTGGACCAAACAATAATGGATGATAGAAACTGGGAAGTAGGAGTAGGTCATGGTTATGACTTAAAGATTGTTAATATAGAAGCAGATGCGCTGTACTGTAACGCAATGACAACATTTCCGACATATATAATCCCATGGCAGATATGAGAAGTCGAATCATCCCATGGCACTTAATCAGTGAAAGCAAGCAGCAGTCAACTTGGGGTTGTTGTCATTCCTATAGACCCTGTCCTCAAATGCAGTGAGCTTAAGTCAAAGTAATTTTCTGCTTTGAGTATGTTGGAAACAGGCAAATGTTTCAGCTGTTGTGTTGCCAATTCCAATTAAATTCAACAGTATCTCATATCTTTAATTTAGTTTCATCTTTTCTGTGGGATGAAGAGCCACTTTATCTACTTGTTTAACCCTTTCTAGTCTCCTCGAGGCTATGCATTATTATTATTATTATTGTTGATGTTGTTTGTGAATCCCCTGAAAGATTAAGTTTTAACTACTTTTTTACCTCTTGTTTTTTTTTGTTTTGTTCACTTGCTTTGAACTCAGGTGTAGTCCATGTACATGTTACTACCAGTTCTTGCTACTATCGGGGAGTGGACTGGACTGATGTTTGTGCATGGATTAGCTTTCCCTGTTGCCAGTGTCCCTCGCCATCAGGCGAACCCACTATGACTTCGGATTGGCTCGAAATTCAGATCCCAGAGTCAAGGACAAGAAGTCAACATTTTAGTCTAACTGGCCAGTGCAGGGGTGGGACCCGCTACATCACCATCAGTGCACTGGAAGTTTAAGAGCGAGCGCTCACATTGAGATATTCGACCATGCTGACCTATACTTTAATTCAGAGGATTTGGTGTTGAGGTCATCCGAGGCCTAAAAAGGAGCTTGCATCTATTGAAGTGAGGCTGCTGAAGACATTTCTCAACCCAATACCAAAGTATATCTTCATGGGAACTGTGTTGCCGAGTTCTTCTTCCCCTATCCCTGCTCAGAAACCAGCAGGGTATGCAAGGCAGGTACTGAAACCTCACATCTAAGCAGATGTGCACTTATGGGAATGCCCCGAATGCTGTGATGTCGTTTCCTAAATCAATCAATCAATCTAAGCAGATGTATATTAGGTTGTAACCAGGTCATGACTCAGCGCAGCACACACGGTGGCGAGGATCAAACCTAGGATGGTCACGTGTTTCCACGGGAGAAAAAGTCGCTTAAAAGTCGACAGGGTCGACTTCATTGCACCGGGTTTTCATCCCATATGGCTCAGTCTCTTTCCGCAGCGAACTGCCGAAAGCGAGACACAAAGCACAAATTTAATAGCTCCAGTGATGACCTCCAGGAGTCTCCGAAAAAATGCACCCATGAAACCGAAGGATGCGGCCCGGATTCGAACCCACAACCTTCGCAGCCTGAGTCAGACAGCTTGACCACTTCGCCGCGGAGACTCCCTCGCCACGGGTTATCAGCACGGGTGTGGTTAACGTCATGCCATCCATCTTTATTTCCCAGAACATTTCTGGTACACATTAAAAGCTGGGTCAAATTGGAAGCCTAGGTCTACTTTTAAAATGTGCCTCAATGGGGATCAACACATGATCATCGGACCTGATCCTCAGAGGGCCAGGGGGCTGAGAGGGGTCAAAACCTTCACGTTACTTCAACTCACCTGGTTTTGGATTATGCACCTCCTGAATGTTTGTTTCAGGTGGAGGGTCATCCATATCTTTGGTGCTGTCCTCTTCATCTTCCTCCCACTTGCGTTTCTTGGAGACTCCCATAGTAGCAGTTCTGGAACTGAAGACATAGGATAGGTAAGTCGAGATCTGTAAAGAGGCTAAGGTGTTATAAATAAACCTGATACACATGCATAATTTATTACTACACAGGAACGAGGACTCAAGTAAATGTAGCGAGGTTTCATCATCTTTGTTTCCGTAGTCAGGCTCTCTCGCACAAACTTTAATATCATCCTCAAGGGCATGCCAATATGCAAGGTGATCATGGTTTGCCACCTCACACAATCAACAGGCTTGGATTGGGACTGTGCTCCTGGCCAGATTATGCCATGTTGCAAGGTCATCCACATATTTATCTTCTTGTCTTCTCTTTGCTCTTTTTCCATCAAGCTTGCCAGTTGTGACAAAATTTTCAGTATACACATCGTCTCACATATATACATATCTAGAGCAGTTTTGTTTTACGGCACCAAAGACTCACCGTCACCCTTTCCCTGTTAATTAAAATAGTTCCGCCACATGAAGACCAGAAGTTGGACTTTAATTGCCAGAGGTGATGACTGCACAAACCATGGAGGTATTTTGCAAGGTTGGGTCTCACTATAAACTCTGCGCCTCCGGCTATAACAGCAATTAGGAACCTGGATGTCATGACTATACCATCACCATTGCCCAATTCTTCAAGTCATACAAGCGTGAATAACTGGAATCAGCGGGGTTCTTCAACAACAACAACTGCAGCAGCAGCATGAATGTTGACTGATGAAGATCGATGTAACTACACTTGGAGCAAGACATGAGTATGCGCCCTTCCCCAGCAAAGTCAAATGATGTGGGAGCTGACTGTTACTGCCTCAAATGTTTAGTTACATACATGTCAGAGCCTGTGGAAATTGTGTCTACCGAGGTACACTATGATCTTCACAGTTGCCCAGTAATGGATCAATCATGATGTATGGAGGTGAATCATGGATAATTAGCAGGCTAGCGTGGAGTTATGTGGAAGCTGCAGACATGTGGCTTCATAAAAGAATGATGAGAACATCAGTCACAGATAAACAGCCAAATGAAGACATTTTGAAAGAAGTTAAATCACAAAGAGAACTAGTTACTCGCATCAGAAGAAGAGTCTACATTACCTGGGCTCACCATGAGAAGGGAAAATCTGAAGAACATCGCGACATCAGGAAAAGTTGAAGAGAAGAGAGAAAGTGGGAAACAGAGAGAACTGATGCTAGATGGTGTGACATCATGGCATGGAGGAACATCAGTAACAGAAATGATTGGCAGCATAAGAGAGAGAAGGCTGTGGACAGACATGATAACTAGTGTCACATGGCATAGAATACTATAAAGATATACTCAATTTCCCACCCTAACAGACACAAAGAAGAAGAACCATCAAAAAATGAATCACAGTGTAATAAGCTGTAATTCATTGTTCATAGCATATCTTCAATAACTCAATCAAATGTGCCTTTAGAGCAAGCATACCAGTTATCCCATATTCGCATACCCTTGCATGCCAAGACAATAGATCCATTAAATGCCTGCAGTTTTGATACCTCTATAAGCCTTATCTAGGGAACCCTGGTAGCGCAGTGGCTAGACACTTGCATGCCGACCCAGTGGTTGTGGGTTTGGTCCACAGCTGGGCAAATTCAGATTTTTAAAAAACTTGACCTGGGCTCCCACGTTGACCCAGTCTAAACTGGGTACCAGACATTGCTTTGGGAAGTAAAGGTAGCCAGCACGCTACTGACCACATCAGCCACTGATCTGTACAAATATGGCTCTAACAATGTACACCTGGTGCACCTTAAGACGTGTAATAGGGTCCCTGACGATGCTTGATAACATGTGGCAACAGATGAGACAGCTACAAACCAGGCCAGGTCTATACTTACGGTCTCTTGCTTCTCCTGACAGGCCTGTGACCAATAAGCCACCTGTTCAACAACACTTTCCTCATTGTTACAGAGAGCACAATCCTGACACAACACAGTACAGCTGTGGTGAACACAGTCCTTAAAATATGCCAAGAGCACAATCCTGACACAACACAGTTCAGTTGTGGTGAACACAGCCCCTAAAATAAACCAGGACTACAATCCTGACACAACACAGTACAGCTGTGCTGAACACAGCCCCTAAAATAAACCAGGACCACAATACTGACACAACACAGTACAGCTGTGGATGAAACAAGCACAAGAGAATTCTCCAACTGGAAGGTATTCACAACAGTGAGAACTGTTCACCAAATGTAAATACAGTATCCCAGAAGTAAACATTGCTAAATAAACTCTCATACATTCATGTGAGCACTTTTTATGCTGTCATTCCTCCTCTACCCTGGGCCATAACACAGATATTGTTAGGGCCTTTTGGAATCGTGTGTATAATGCAACAGAACGGGTAGATCATCACAGCCTGGGTAGAATGGTGCTGCAGGGAGTGACCATAAGAACTGGCTGACACTCAAAACTCTGAGGAAAGGCCAGACGGACATACAATCATACTGCTACTGGTACCACAAGTATTGGGACTCTTCACTGGCCATTGCAAATTAGGACAAAGCATGTGTGGGAATATCATGAATGCTGTGATGTCGGTTCTTGACTCAAGTCAACTCAACCCTGGGTCTTGTTTCATTTCACTGTAACTACACACACATTAAATTGAACACAAACAGAAAAAATATATCTTCATCACTATAATACAATTAGCCCAAAGACGGGCAAAGGCATCTGATTGTGTCACTATATTCCTTATTGTTGGTATTTCTTTTCTGTTCTGCGTGGAGGAAAGGCCACACAGATTTGTTATCAAATTTCTACTGGAATAACCAGCAAAAGAACTCATTGGTGGCTTGTGAAGAAAGATACAGAGCAGGTGTGGGAAAGTCCCTAGTGCAGTGCAGCTGAATCTTAAATTCAGTATTCTGTATCAGAATGAACCTAATTTTTCTTGCATGTCCCTAGTGCAGTGAAGCTGAATCTTAAATTCAATATAAGAATGAACCTCATTTTTTCTTGCATGCCTTCTGTCTTCTTCTTCTGACCTTTATGTCCTCAACCAACCCACGATAAGCCATCCATTTTTACTAGCTCCTTCAGCTCCCCCATGTCCTTCCAGTATTATTCATCTTTGTCTGTTGTTCTCGTCTCCAAGACAGAGAAAACATATGGGGAGAGCATGGTTGGAGCTGCACAAGACTTTGTGTGAGTTGACTGAGTGATTTTGCCCCAACAGAAGATGAACGGCAGAAGAAGAAAAATTGTGAAAACATTCATGACAACAATCTTAAGATTAACGGCAGAAGAAGAAAAAATGGTGAAAACATCCATGACAACAATCTTAAGATGAACGGCAGAAGAAGAAAAAAGGGTGAAAACATCCATGACAACAATCTTAAGATTAACGGCAGAAGAAGAAAAAAGGGTGAAAACATCCATGACAACAATCTTAAGATGAACGGCAGAAGAAGAAAAAAGGGTGAAAACATCCATGACAACAATCTTTAAGATGAACGGCAGAAGAAGAAATAAGGGTGAAAACATCCATGACAACAATCTTAAGATGAACGGCAGAAGAAGAAAAAAGGGTGAAAACATCCATGACAACAATCTTAACCCTTTAACAGGCACAGCGCCTGATAGCGTTCGATGCGTTAAACAGGCGTAGCGCCCAATCGCGTCTTTGATGACTAGTCGTTTTAAAAATACGATCTCTCGGTTTTCCGACACTTCCGATCGCTACTTTCACTTTCGCCGATAGCTTGACAACGTGGCCGCCATTTGTAAACGCGCTACAATGACTTTGAACAGACTTTAACGGACTTTTTTTTGATAGTTTTCGGGATTTTTACGCTGTTTTTCAAAATAGATTTCGGCGATTCTTCAAGTGATAGCCGAGATTTCGCTCTGTTCAATTTAAATGACATTAAAGGGCACGAAGTTGATTATTAATCGGAGCTAGATATCAGTGCAAAGCGTTACTTTGCATTAGCAGTCGTGAGTCGGACTTTAAAGAAAGTGATTATGATTCTGAAAATGTGTTTGTAAATTACCGTATAGATGACGGAAAATCACAAACAACATGCCGTATTTCGTAAATATTTGTGTTCATATATGGATTACCGGCAACAATCACGTGAGTAACATATTCTGCATGCTTTTCCCTTCATTGTGTTGTTTATTTTACTAAAATCGGTTGACTAACACCTTATTTGTGATGTTTTTACTAACGCGACCCGAAATTTTACCAAACCTGAAAAAATCTTGCCCGTTCAGGGCTAGAAAACGGACAAGCGTCTGCCTTGTAAAGGGTTAAGATTAACGGCAGAAGAAGAAATAAGGGTGAAAACATCTATGACAACAATCTTTAAGATGAACGGCAGAAGAAGAAAAAAATTGTGAAAACATCCATGACAACAATCTTTAAGATGAATGGCAGAAGAAGAAAACAATTGTGAAAACATCCATGACAACAATCTTTAAGATGAATGGCAGAAGAAGAAAAAAATTGTGAAAACATCCATGACAACAATCTTTAAGATGAATGGCAGAAGAAGAAAACAATTGTGAAAACATCCATGACAACAATCTTTAAGATGAACGGCAGAAGAAGAAATAAGGGTGAAAACATCTATGATAACAATCTTTAAGATGAACGGTAGAAGAAGAAATAAGGGTGAAAACATACATGATAACAATCTTAAGATTAACAGCAGAAGAAGAAAAAAGGGTGAAAACATCCATAATAACAATCTTAAGATGAACGGCAGAAGAAGAAATAATGGTGAAAACATACATGACAACAATCTTTAAAATGAACGGCAGAAGAAGAAAAAAATTGTGAAAACATCCATGACAACAATCTTTAAGATGAACGGCAGAAGAAGAAAAAAATTGTGAAAACATCCATGACAACAATCTTTAAGATGAACGGCAGAAGAAGAAAAAAATTGTGAAAACATCCATGACAACAATCTTTAAGATGAACGCAGAAGAAGAAATAAGGGTGAAAACATCTATGACAACAATCTTTAAGATGAACGGCAGAAGAAGAAAAAAATTGTGAAAACATCCATGACAACAATCTTTAAGATGAATGGCAGAAGAAGAAAATAATTGTGAAAACATCCATGACAACAATCTTTAAGATGAACGGCAGAAGAAGAAATAAGGGTGAAAACATCTATGACAACAATCTTAAGATGAACGGCAGAAGAAGAAAAAAATTGTGAAAACATCCATGAAACAATCTTAAGATGAAGGCAGAAGAAGAAAAAAATTGTAAAACATCCATGACAACAATCTTTAAGATGAACGGCAGAAGAAGAAAAAAAAGTGAAAAATGTAAGATAACGATAAAAGAAATAAGGTGAAAAAAAAATGGAACTTAAATGAACAATTAAGAAAAATGAGAAGAAGAAAATAATGGAAAAATAAATCATGAAAAATTTAAGATAAGGCAGAAGAAGAAAAAGGTTGAAAACATTGACAACAATTTAAAATGGAAAGAAGAAGAAAAATGGTGAAAACGACAAAAAAATCTTTAAGATGAACGCAAAAAGAAAAAATGTGAAAACATCCATGACAACAATCTTAAGTGAACGGCAGAAGAAGAAAAAATTGTGAAAACATCCATGACAACAATTTAAGTGAACGGAACAAGAAAAAGGGTGAAAACATCATGACAACAATCATTTAAGAAACAGAAGAAAAAAAAATTGTGAAAACATCCATGACAACAACTTTAAGATGAAGGAAAGAAGAAAAAATTGTGAAAAATGCATAACAACAATCTTTAAGAAATGGCAGAAGAAAAAAATGTGAAAACATCAACAACAATCTTTAAATGAAGGAAAGAAAATAAAAATTTGAAAGAAAAAAAGTGAAACATCCATAAAACATTTAAAGAAGGAAAAAGAATAAATGGTGAAAACATCCATGACAAAATCTTTAAGATGAAGGCAGAAGAAGAAAAAAATTGTGAAAACCATGACAACAATCTTTAAGATGAAGGAGAAGAAAAAAATTGAAAATCCATGACAACAATCTTAAGATGAAGGCAGAAAAAGAAAAAATGGTGAAAACATCCATGACAACAATTTTAAGATGAACGGCAGAAAAGAAAAAGGGTGAAAACATCCATGACAACAATCTTTAAGATGAATGGCAGGAAGAAGAAAAAAAGGGTGAAAACATACATGACACCAATCTTTCAGATGACGGCAGAAGGAAGAAATAAGGGTGAAAACATCTATGACAACAATCTTAAGAATGAACGGCAGAAGAAGAAAGAAGGGTGAAAACATCTATTGACAACAATCTTAAGATGAATCGGGCAGAAGAAGAAATAAGGGTGAAAACCATCTATGACAACAATCTGTAAGATGAACGGCAGAAGAAGAAATAAAGTGTAAAACATCTATGACAAACAATCTTAAGATGAACGGCAGAAGAAGAAATAAGGTGAAAACATCTATGACAACAATCTTAAGATGAACGGCAGAAGAAGAAAATAAGGGTGAAAACATCTATGACAACAATCTTTAAGATGAACGGCAGAAGAAGAAATAAAGGGTGAAAACATCCTATGACAACAATCTTTAAGATGAACGGCAGAAGAAGAAAAAGGGTGAAAACATCTATGACAACAATCTTAAGATGAACGGCAGAAGAAGAAAAAAAGTGTGAAAACATCCATGACAACAATCTTTAAGATGAACGGCAGAAGAAGAAAAAAGGTGAAAACATCCATGACAACAATCTTAAGATGAACGGCAGAAGAAGAAATAAGGGTGAAAACATCTATGACAACAATCTTAAGATGAACGGCAGAAGAAGAAATAAGGGTGAAAACATCTATGACAACAATCTTAAGATGAACGGCAGAAGAAGAAAAAAGTGTGAAAACATCCATGACAACAATCTTTAAGATGAACGGCAGAAGAAGAAAAAAAGGGTGAAAACATCCATGACAACAATCTTTAAGATGAACGGCAGAAGAAGAAATAAGGGTGAAAACATCTATGACAACAATCTTAAGATGAACGGCAGAAGAAGAAATATGGGTGAAAACATCCATGACAACAATCTTTAAGATGAACGGCAGAAGAAGAAATAAGGGTGAAAACATCTATGACAACAATCTTAAGATGAACGGCAGAAGAAGAAATAAGGGTGAAAACATCCATGACAACAATCTTAAGATGAACGGCAGAAGAAGAAATAAGGGTGAAAACATCCATGACAACAATCTTAAGATGAACGGCAGAAGAAGAAATAAGGGTGAAAACATCCATGACAACAATCTTAAGATGAACGGCAGAAGAAGAAATAAGGGTGAAAACATCCATGACAACAATCTTAAGATGAACGGCAGAAGAAGAAATAAGGGTGAAAACATCCATGACAACAATCTTAAGATGAACGGCAGAAGAAGAAATAAGGGTGAAAACATCCATGACAACAATCTTAAGATGAACGGCAGAAGAAGAAATAAGGGTGAAAACATCCATGACAACAATCTTAAGATGAACGGCAGAAGAAGAAATAAGGGTGAAAACATCTATGACAACAATCTTAAGATGAACGGCAGAAGAAGAAATAAGGGTGAAAACATCTATGACAACAATCTTAAGATGAACGGCAGAAGAAGAAAAATGGTGAAAACATCCATAATAACAATCTTAAGATGAACGGCAGAAGAAGAAAAAACTTGTGAAAACATCCATGACAACAATCTTTAAGATGAATGGCAGAAGAAGAAAAAAATTGTGAAAACATCCATGACAACAATCTTTAAGATGAACGGCAGAAGAAGAAATAAGGGTGAAAACATCTATGACAACAATCTTAAGATGAACGGCAGAAGAAGAAATAAGGGTGAAAACATCCATGACAACAATCTTAAGATGAACGGCAGAAGAAGAAATAAGGGTGAAAACATCTATGACAACAATCTTAAGATGAACGGCAGAAGAAGAAATAAGGGTGAAAACATCTATGACAACAATCTTAAGATGAACGGCAGAAGAAGAAATAAGGGTGAAAACATCTATGACAACAATCTTTAAGATGAACGGCAGAAGAAGAAAAAAATTGTGAAAACATCCATGACAACAATCTTTAAGATGAATGGCAGAAGAAGAAAAAAATGGTGAAAACATCCATAATAACAATCTTAAGATGAACGGCAGAAGAAGAAAAAATGGTGAAAACATCCATGACAACAATCTTAAGATGAACGGCAGAAGAAGAAATAATTGTGAAAACATCCATGACAACAATCTTAAGATGAACGGCAGAAGAAGAAAATAAGGGTGAAAACATCCTATGACAACAATCTTTAAGATGAACGACAGAAGAAGAAAAAATTGTGAAAACATCCATAATAACAATCTTAAGATGAACGGCAGAAGAAGAAATAATGGTGAAAACATCCATGACAACAATCTTTAAGATGAACGGCAGAAGAAGAAAAAAATTGTGAAAACATCCATGACAACAATCTTTAAGATGAACGGCAGAAGAAGAAAATAATTGTGAAAACATCCATGACAACAATCTTTAAGATGAACGGCAGAAGAAGAAATAAGGGTGAAAACATCCATGACAACAATCTTTAAGATGAACGGCAGAAGAAGAAATAAGGATGAAAACATCTATGACAACAATCTTAAGATGAACGGCAGAAGAAGAAAAAATGGTGAAAACATCCATAATAACAATCTTAAGATGAACGGCAGAAGAAGAAATAAGGGTGAAAACATCCATGACAACAATCTTTAAGATGAACGGCAGAAGAAGAAATAAGGGTGAAAACATCCATGACAACAATCTTTAGGATGAACGGCAGAAGAAGAAAAAAATTGTGAAAACATCCATGACAACAATCTTTAAGATGAACGGCAGAAGAAGAAATAAGGATGAAAACATCTATGACAACAATCTTAAGATGAACGGCAGAAGAAGAAAAAATGGTGAAAACATCCATAATAACAATCTTAAGATGAACGGCAGAAGAAGAAATAAGGGTGAAAACATCCATGACAACAATCTTAAGATGAACGGCAGAAGAAGAAAAAAGGGTGAAAACATCTATGACAACAATCTTAAGATGAACGGCAGAAGAAGAAAAAAGGGTGAAAACATCCATAATAACAATCTTAAGATGAACGGCAGAAGAAGAAATAAGGGTGAAAACATCCATGACAACAATCTTAAGATTAACGGCAGAAGAAGAAAAAAGGGTGAAAACATCTATGACAACAATCTTTCAGATGAACGGCAGAAGAAGAAATAAGGGTGAAAACATCCATGATAACAATGAACAATCTTAAGATGAATGGCAGAAGAAGAAATAAGGGTGAAAACATCTATGATAACAATCAACAATCTTAAGATGAACGGCAGAAGAAGAAAAAAGGGTGAAAACATCCATGATAACAATGAACAATCTTAAGATGAATGGCAGAAGAAGAAAAAAGGGTGAAAACATCTATGACAACAATCTTAAGATGAACGGCAGAAGAAGAAATGGTGGAAACATCCATGACAACAATCTTAAGATGAATGGCCAAAAAAGAAGAAATGGTGGAAACATCCACGACAACAATCTTACCTCTTCCTCTTCTTGTCCTGTGGAGGCGTAGGTGACCTTTTCCTTTTGCTACTGCCACTACTTCCTTTTTTCTGCCGTCTGCTCTTGTCTGCATCAGGGCTGTCTCGGATCTTGATCACAGGAGAAAGCAGAACAATATCATTGCTATGAGACAATGTAAGTATAGTACTGTATACTTAAATATGGATCAGCCGTGAGAGACTGAGAACTAAAGGTTTGACTTGAAGTGCAAAATCAACGGTGCTTAAAACAATAAAAGGATATTTTATTTCTTAACTGCTGTCACTGCACTATAGGTAAACTCAAAACATTAACAGGATGTTTTATTTCTTAATTGCTGTCATTGTACTATAGGTAAACTCAAAACATTAACAGGATGTTTTATTTCTTAACTGCTGTCACTGCACTATAGGTAAACATTAAAGTTCTCTGTCTCTCTCAGTAGATAATAGTCATCATGGCATGTCAAGGATATGGTACCAGGTTTATATTTCCTCCACCAATTAATCGATGATGTGACCAGTCTTCGAACTCTGTGATAATCATTCATCCTGTGCCATGTGTCAGAGTCTCACCCGGAGTTGTAACGCGTTGTCTGTACCAACGCCAGTCAATGCAAGGCTGAACTATGATAAACACTACAGTTATAACGCGGCGGCGTCGACAACGCCAGGCAATCAACACTGAGCGATGCTAAGCAGTCGGGGGTCAGCTGGAACACAGCGTGAACATTGGGGGTCACGCAAGCTGACTCAAGCACAACTGCCGCTGTGTGCTAAAAGGCCAATTAGACTGGGCTTGGGCGCGTACTGGACAGACGTGTGAATGCGGCCTGAGAGTTTGTGCATGTACTGAAAGCTAGCCTGTATGACCGTTGGGGATGAAACGCCTGTGTGTTTGACTTGTAAGTGGAGTGCATTGATGTATTATTATATTGATGTATTGATTGCTTGTATTTATGATCTATTTGATATTGTAAATTGTGATTGCATGAAGCCTGTATTGTTTCTGATGTATGCAGTGCGCGAATAAAGAGTGCGAAGTATATCAGCGGGTATTCGCGTCGCGTTATTTGATAATCATATTTAGTATCACACTTGTCAAGATACGAGCCACATTTCTTGCTCTACGCAAGACTCTGACACCATGTCAACTGGCATAGGTGTTCAAACCCCTCCATAGAGAAATAAATATCTGGATGGCTTGACCACATGGCACGGTCAGAACAAGAACACAGAGCTGATCTACAGCTATGGTGATCGTGTAAGATGGTGAAACATGACCGCATAAACTTATTGGCATGGTACAGGATGATGATGATGATGACAGATGTCAACTCCTGGATCGACTGCTGATGATATATTCCTCCACGCCATTATCCCAGTCTACACAGTGTCATCTCTCTCTACCTCCCTCTTCTCTCACTGATCTTTCCAGTCGTCTTGATGCTTTCCAATGACTCTCTTCTGATTCTATCACCTAACAAGTTTCTCCTATCTTGGACATGTAATAACAGATGATGGCAGAAGTGAAACAGAAATCACAAAGAGAATAAGAATGGCCAAAAATGCTTTCAACAGCATGAAATCAGTATTAACATCTAGAGAGAGAGAATAACAACGCATTAAAAATTAAAATGTCAAGTGTTATGTATATTCAACACTACTATACAAGGGGCTTCTGTAAGTCTTTAGCCTGACCATGAGAAGTCCCTTGTATGGTGCGGAAGCCTGAACATTGAACAAGCAATTTGTCGAATTTCATGGAAACAAAATCAATCAAATAAGGAGGTTCTAGAAAAACTGGAAATGAAAAAGTTGATGAAAGAAATAAAAGAAGAGGCAAGTGAAATAGTTTGGCCACGTTAAAAGACATAACACTCTTATAAAAACCATACTGGAGGGTAACGTTGAAGACAAGCAAGCAAAAGGTAGACACTGATACAAGTGGGAAGATAACATCAACAGACGGACGAACAGCAATCTGAAAGAATGTCAGGGCGGCGACAGACAGTGTTGGAGATCCATTGCAGGGCAAACTTCATTGTGGAGATGGCACCTGACTGACTGATTGAATTCTATCACCAGAGAATGCTGTTTGTCTCTTTTTCTCAACTGGCTGATCTAATGAATGAAAATGAAAACATGCAAATGCCAGGGTACTTACATCATCAACCGTCAGACGAACTTTGCCTGCTTTCTTGGGTTTCTTCCCATCACCCTGAAAAGTAGTTATTCAAAACAAGTGAATTCCCTGAGTGAATTTACACACACAAGCCACAAACAATAGGGTGCACTATTTATTGCCTGGTATATTTCACCGCATCTCGTCAGGTGCATTCTACAGAGTTGTATATTATAATAATATTATAAGTGAATAAATGGATTATACTTTGGCTGAAATACTTAATACACAGTCACTGATATTTTTTGAATGTGGAGCATTTGTTATCCCAACATAAATCACAATTTAAAATGAAGACTGTTTCCACAAATCTGTAACTGCCTAAATGCTAACATTTCAGTATATTAAAACAATCAGTTATTGTATATTGAATACCCAGGAAGGTTAACCCGGTCAACAAATGCCCGCTGAAGTCTGATGTGTCGGCCTAATAGTGCAAGAAAGCAGCTCTGCTGTAAATAGACACAACGGAATCACGTCCGAAAAAACTCTCTTGATGAACGCAGAAGTATATCAAATTCAATACACTAAACGCCTTTTCTTTGTAAATTTTAAGGCCATAATTTAGCAGAGATTAACAGGGCCCGCATGGCCGAATGGGTAAGAATGTGTGTTCTTAAACATATGTTGTGCTGATGCGGAGGTTAGCAGTTCAACCCCTACACCGGACAGCTGGACTAAAATGTTGACCTGTCGTCCTTGACTTGGGGACGTAAATTTCAAGTACCTCTGAAATCAGAGTGGGTTCGCCTGATGGCAAGGGACATTGTTAATAGGGAAAGCTAATCCCCATGCAAAATTCAGTCCATCACTACTATAAATAGTGTGAATGGATTACGCTTGAGGTCAAAAGCAAGCGCGTGCAAAAAAAAAAAAAAAAAGCAAGCAGAGGATGAAAGATGGTCAAACTTGTCGACTGCACAGGGACTATGTGTTTTCAGTAGTTATTCAGTTAGTTTTATTTTCTCCTCTCACCAGCAATGGTGAAATTTGACTCATCAACCAGTGTTTTTTTGGCTGGCGTGGGCGATCATGCCTCTTCACAAATTGCGATCTCCGATGGCTCCCTTCCATGCCAAGACACAAGACTTAAGAATTTTCTCACTCTGACTTCCTCTATCTCTCTTTCCAAAAATCTTTCCAGTTGTCACAACATGTGGCCAAAATATGGTGTCTTCTTCTTTCTGATGTTTGTGATAAGTTGTCTTGCGTGACTTAGCTTCCCTCAAAATGACCAGAGTGCTCATTTTGGCTGTCCACTTAATGTTCAGCATTCTTCTATAAAACCACATCTCCAAGGCTTCTGGGGATGTTTTCTCCCGTTTGTTTATTAATTGTCGAGTATTTGCAGCTTTATGTTAAAACTGGTTCAATGCAACATACAAGACAATCATGCCTCTCAGCAAAATGGAAATGTGACTACATATGTAAAAACTTCTGCACAGCATCCATTTACTCTGCCTTTCATTTCTCCCAATGGAGCCTAGCCTTCAACCTATCCCATGCCAATAAGAACAATGTTTGCCGCAACAGGATAGCAAGTAACGGACACTGTCCTATGCCTTGAGGCATACTAGGTGTAAGGTGCTTAGCCTCACATGCTCCACAGACCAATGGGCACTTGATAGGCGTTGTGGTCATAACACTCTGGCTGCCTTTATTTCCCAGAAAATGTCCTAGTACCTACGTGAAGTTGGGTCAACCTGATATTCCTACACACCACCATCACAGTTCCAATAGCAACATTTCTCTCAGTCCTGCATCTGCCTCTTTTACTGCTGATCTTTCACGACAAAACTTTCCATTCATTTATAGCTCGTTGGATTTTGCCACAGTCTTCTACAGCCAGTCTCATGCTAACTTCCCCATGACCCATCTGGCAGGCTAGAGCATTAACCCTACCAGACCTAAGGCCCTGAACCTAACTGTCCCCTATACCTGGGCTCCTAAGCATTAAAGAGAAAAAACCCAACATAATATAGAAAAATGTTAGTTACAAGCAAACAAGTGGTTAGAATAAGATTCAGTCTGAATAAACCAAAGTATCGATCACCTGTTGGACTGTGAAAAGCCTAGACCTACTTCGCTTTCTTGTTGAAGTGCTTGGTTCATCAGCCGCTCGTTCCATTGTGAATTTTCAGAATTTGTTCATTTTAAACCATACAAAGTCAATTCAAAAACATAGGGACAGACATTTGCAATGGCTAACCATGAGGTTTGACCACTGATTGGTTGGTTATTTTTAGTTTGTGACGCATTTTTTTCACATATTAGGCAAAGTACTGACAATTAGGTACAGCGGATATAGCGGCAGATTCGGAAATTACCGAAAAATCGGTACAGCGGTCTGGTACAGTTAATGTTTTGTATACCATTTTGGCACCAGTAACACACAAAATGCCTGGACAGTATTTCATAAACAAAATCTGTACTGACATGTAAAGGTGTAATTTCATCAAGTAAAATTATCTAGACATTTCCTCAAACCGCATTGTTTCATGTGTTTGAGGTGACATTTCATTAAAATCATCTTGACTTTTCCTCATACTGCATTGTTTCAAATGTTTGCGGTGACATTCCATTAAATAAAATTATCTAAACATCTAAGTCATCAGAAGCTAGTCTAACAATGATATTACTGGCTATCACCTACATTGCTGAATTCATCTTCTATAAGATAGTCCTCTTCGTTCATCCACTCATTGAACTCCTCCAGGTCCAAAATCCATCTGGCGCTGACCTGTGAAAAGAGGGGGACTGTTTCATTAATTGTTCAGGTAACTAACTCTCAATGCTTCAGAAGGTTCATTCAGGATATTTCTGGCATAAATGGTTGCCAGGGAGTCAAGCTCGCAAGGTGTCACCCAATGGCTACTTTTTCAAGCCAGTTAAGTATGCAAATGAAATGGGTTTAACTGTGGTATTGGCTCCGTAGCTAAGGGTTTATGGATGCAGTTCGTAATCCTGCATAATGCGTTTGAAATACAGTTGCAGGCAGATTTGACAGCAAACCGCCTTGCGTTGGTTTTTTAATGAAGTGGTATGGGTGCCGGTCGTTAAGAAAGCAATGGCAAACTACTGAACGTAAACTTGCCCAGGAATAACAACAGCCAAAAAATGCTGGGGTTGACTGCTACGTCCTGTAAAGGATATGCAACTAACTTAACTGTGGTAGTCATGTCAAGAAAGGGTATCACAGAACTTGGGACATTCCCAGAGGCAGTCTGTCCCCAACTTCAACAACAACCAACAAAGGTCTCAATACTAATGGTATCAGTGGCAGTGTAATTGTGCCGCTGGGCCTTTCCTCACAGTACTGAATGTTGGCCAAATCCTCAGGTCACTCCCTGCCGCATCATTCTCCCCATGCCATGATGATCTATTTGTTCTTACACACTTTTCACATGACTGTAAAGGGCTGTGACCATGTCTGCTGTATCATGCATCAATACCCCACCCATCAGTACAGACCCAGCCAATCTATCCGCCTGCTCGTTTCCCAACATACCAGCATGTCCTGGGGGAAAGATCCAACAGATGCTCCCTATCTTTGATGTTTTAATTGAAACATGCCACTCTGCACGAAGCATAACTGCGATAAAGCTGAAGAAATGTAGAAAAGCTACCTTTCTATAATTGAAATTTCAGAATTTTTTGCTTTTTTTTTTTTTTTTTTCGCTCGCTCACTCGCTTTGAACTCAAGCGTAGGCCATATACTTCTAGAGCACTGAACTGATTTTGCATGTGGATTAGCTTTCCCTATTACCAGTACCCCTTCGCCATCAGGCGAACCCACTCCAACTTCAGAGGTACTTGTAATTTACATCTTCAAGTCAAGGACGCGAGGTTAATTTATGTCCAACTGATCGGTGTAGGGGTCGAACCCGCTACCTCATCATCAGCACACCGGAAGTTTCTGAGTGTTTGCTCTTAGCCATTCAGACCTTTAAGCCTCTGAGTTAAGTATCTCATATTTTATTTCCATTCTGCCTGCTTGTTTTTATTTCACACTGCCCCATAATACTATAGCTTCATGTAGTTACTTTAGTGTTATTTCCAGGTTTGCTTTGGTGTCTTCTTGTGGTTTGTTTCTTGTATGCTGATGAAGACATCACCTCAATATCATAGATTTTTTGTGTGACTGTAATTGTGTAAAACTAACCTACACTTGTTTTCCAACTGCTAACTTTTCAAGTCATCATGACAGCTCTGTAACTGTAAATGTGTAAAGCTAACCTACCCTCCATGTTTAACAGCTGCCAACTTTCTCAAGTCATCATAATAGCTCAGTAACTGTAATTGTGTAAAGCTAACTTATCCTCCATATTTTCCAACTGCTAATTTTTTCAAGTCTCTGTAACTGTATTGTGTAAAGCTAACCTACACTTATCGTGTTTTCCAACTGCTAACTTTCTCACGTCATCACGACAGCTCTGTAAGTGTTCCATTACAAATGTTCAGAAGAAATAATGATCAACATCAATCACAATGAATAAACTAAATGTTCGCTTCAGTTGTATTAGCACAACTGGAGATTTATTTAAGCTTGCAAGTCTGCAAGGATTCACTTTTTCAGTCTGCAAGGAGTCACTCTTTCAGTCTGCAAGAAGTCACTCTTTCAGTCTGCAAAAAGTCACTCTTTCAGTCTGCAAGAAGTCACTCTTTCAGTCTGCAAGAAATCACTCTTTCAGTTTGCAAGGAGTCACCCTGTGATAGTTTCAACGCATTATGACATTTCATTAAATAAAAATTATACAGTTTCTAAACAAAACTGATCGATTTAGTTATTTTTTAAAATCAAAAACAACAAATTCAGCAGCCACAAAGTATCACAGCACAAAGATAATAACACACATACCTCCCAAACGTCAGGTGTCTGGCTCTGCTCAATGTCGTAATCAATGTTAACATCAGAGACCCAGGAATCATAGCTAAACAGAAAAACAATACACAAGTAAAACAATGCTAGGCAATCATATCTTAACAACAATCTAACGTCATAGAGTGAACAAACTATACTGTTTCCTCAACTCTGTGGCAGTCAAATTTGGACTGGCACGTTTATAGATCTGCCTTTCTTTGACTATCCCTAATCTATCAGGTTAATGAAATAAGAGTTGTAAACACCCTGGACTGTCAGAAGAACTAATGATGAGTGCTTATAAGAGGCTAATGAAAGTACAACATTATAAACAATTATATGAAAGAGACAAACAATGTACTTTAGTCACATAACGAGAAACATTAGTTGTGTATCCTTTACAGGATGTCACAGTCAACCCCGGCATTTTTGGACTGTTTGTGATTTCTAGACAGGTTTAAGTTCAGGAGTTTATCCTTGCTTTCTGAACAACCAGCACTCATACCATTGAATGAAAACCAACACAAGACGGTCTGCTGCCAAATCACCTACACTGTCACAGCTGTGTTTCGAACGTGGTATGCGGGATTGTGAACTACGTCCTTAACCCCTTTGACAGTGCTGAGAAGACAGACATTGAAAATAGAGTGATGTAGGTCAGCATGGCCGAATGGATAAGAACGCGAGTTCTGAAACATCCGGTGTGCCGATGCCGAGGTAAGGTGTTCAACCCCTACACTGGACAATTCGACTAAAATGCTGACCTATTGTCCTTGACTTGGGGATGTAAATTACAAGTAACCTGAAGTTGCAGGCAGGTTCACCAGATGGCGAGGGTCACTGTTAGTGGGGAAAGCTAACCCACATGCAAAATTCAATTCAGCACTACTAGAAGTAGTGTGTATGGACTACACTTGAGTTCAAAGGGAGAGAGCGCACACACACAAAAACATTGTGACCACTAAAAAGATCAGCAGCAGAAGGAGCAGAGGTAGACCAAGAGAGATTATGCTGGACGGCCTGAGGTGGTAGCCTAGAGGAGTATCATCAATAGACCACCAAGGACCAAGATCTGATGGAGACACATGAACACCTATGTCCTCTGGCAGGGAACAAGGGTGATGTAAGCAGAAGAACTCTCTCTCTCTCTCTTTCAAACACACACACAAGATGTTTTCAAAAGCATCTGTCATTGTGCACACCCAACTGAGAAATTATGCCAGCTTTGTTTACACTTGCACATTTCAGGAGAGACATGATTCTGTCTACACACACAAAAACCTTGTTCCAGATATGGTTTGTTTCAACATTTCTTTTAACCCATGTTGCACTGATCTAATTTCTCTCTCTCTCTCTCCATTTCTACTTTTTATTTTATCTATCCATTTCTTTGATCTTTCTCTTACTGACTTTTTTGTCTTTGAACATTATGTTTTCAGCTATTGGTTTGCACGAACTGAAGCACAAGAAGCAACGATCAGCTACAATTCTTTTTTCTATCTTCCAAATCTTTAAAGCAAATTTGTTTTCAGACAGCCTTGTTGTTTTCTGGTAACTTGTGGAGGCAGAAGTTCAGGCTCTGATATTTGATGATTCTTCTGAGGGTGTTGTTATCTACTCAGAAGATCTGTTGTTCGACACATGAGGAGCTCATGGACTTTTACAGCTCAGATCTAAGAGAGAAATGTGATGGAATGTGTAACAGAATGAGTAACATCTATGTTAATAGGTTGATGTGCAAACTTAGGGGCACGGTTGAGCATCCTATACGAACGATGCTCAAGCCGTGACGTGGGTTGTTTTGGTTAGGTTAGTTACAGCTAAGGTCGTGAGAAGAGAACATCATACTTGTGTCCACTGTATTATTATCGGCCTATTATGATCAATAAAACCTTGGAAGTAACAACACAGAGACTTGTTTTACATCATCCCTAAATCCGTTCTGTTACAAATGACTAGTGCCTTAACCTTGACACCAAGTAACCTGACTATGGAAGTCACAGCAGTAAATAAAGCAACAGCCTGGCTGAGAGAGAGCCAGCCACAGAAGAGATAGTTGAAGCCACTAACAGTTCCAATACAGATGAACCACTCCGTAAAAATAGGAACACCATGAGACGGGGCGGGAACCCAACATCACCAAGCCTTACAAGTGCATGAATCTCACCAGACGTTAAACAACAAAAAAAGATTAAATGAACACCAAGTAAAAATGCTTAGAAACCAGGAAGCTAAACACAGCTCTATTTTCGCAAGCAGAAAAGAAACACCAAATGGGCCCCAATTACAAATTAATTTTGTAATTTTATTTTTTTACAAAATTGCAAAATTCCAATTACAAAACAAATAGTTGAAAGGGCCTGAACAATCTTATTCCTTAAAGCTAGCCAGCCGCTAGAGAAACAGGCTTTCACCCAGGCATGCTTTCTCAGTGACCCAATGAGAATGCTTGGGAAGATAAAGATTGGCTGGGCTCGAGGTCAGTGAGTGGAATCACTGAGATGGTCAAGGCTTCATTTTTGTGTCAGGCCATGCAGGTGTAAGAAGAAGCTGACAGGCTTGCGAGAAAATGGATGAGGACTTGATCAGACTGATATAGTGAATGCCCTCAGAGAGGCACATGATAAAACAAATCAAAGTGATGATTGTAAGTCTGCAACCGGGACTAGACTGCAAGTACATCAAGTCAAAAGGGGTGCAACCCAGACAAGACCAAGATCTAGGGGAGCCAAAGAAGAATAGTCAACCAATACAGAACTGATGTTGTCTGCTGCCACACACTGATGGAGATACAAACACTTATGGAATGAATGATTTCATGTGCAGTCAGGATAATCTCATGACTATGTCTTGCCTTTAGTTGGCCACCAGTGTTACCTATATATACACTGTGTTTAAAGGGTGACAATGGACAAGAGTAAAAGTTTTGACATAATTCTTTGGATTTGCTATGTACTATGGTTGAGTTGAGTTCAATTGAGTCAAGAACCACATCACAGCACCTAGGACATTCCCATACGAGCTCTGTCTTCATCTTCAACAGTCAACAAAGAGTCCCAATACTAATGGTTCCAACAGCAGTCTGATTATGTGTCTTCCTCGGAGTCCCTGTATCCTTGTTTATATCTGTATCAGTTTTTCTGCTAAGTTCCAAGATTAGAAGAGGAAGACTAAATGAGACCAAAAATGTACTATACCCAAAAATACAAGAAGGAATAAACAAGGCCGCTAATGGACCTATAAATCCCAGAGTAAAAGAAAACAAAACAGAAAAGACTAAACAAGGCCTGTACATCCTAGAGCACACACAAATAAATAGACTTTACACAACCACGAAGGGGTCACTATGTAAAAGGGCGATCAGCTTGGCTGAGTGTGCTGATGCCAAGGTAGAGGGTTCAACCCATACACGGTCTCTTGGACTAAAATGCTGACTTCTAGTCATGACTTGGGGGCGTAAATTGCATGTGCCGCAGAAGTCAGAGTGGGTTCGATAGGGAAAGCTATCCACACGCGAAAATCAGTCCATTGCACAGAAGTAGTCGCACGTGTACAGACTACACTTGAGTTCAAAGTGAGGGAACGCACAAAATAAACAAAACAACTGTAAAAGAAAAGAGGCTCAACAATCCTGTACAGTAGCTCTACAAACTGGAATATAAGGTGAATGACTAAACATCACTATAAAGTACATGTACACTTCATGGTAGAAGTTCATTCCATGTCCTTTACGGGACGTCGCAGTCAACCACAACATTCTTTAGCTATTTGTGAATTACTAGACAATTTTATGCTCAGAAGTTTGTCACCGCTTTCTGAACAACCAACGCCCATACCATCAATATCAACGCTAGACGGTCCAAATTTTCTGCTGATGATTTTGAATCTTCGACTCAGTGTGTTGATGAATTGTGAAATGTGTTCACTGCCCCTAAGCCACAGTGCTCCAGGGTAGAAGAGGAAAGAATAAACAAAGCCATACAGTAATAATACATCCCAAAGAGAAAGAAATATGAATGAATTAATGAATGAATAAACTAACTAATAATGAGCAATGGATGCCACAGTGTCAATTCACTAAACAATGACAAGCGGGCTGAGACATAAACGTACCTTAAAGTAACTTTCACAACACATTCTCAATGACAACAACTGAAACACACCTATCAGGGAAGTACCACCAGTGGATACCATAGCTGCGATCTCGCCGGAATGTCGGTCTGAAGTACTCTTCTGTTGAACATAAAACAATAACACAATTGTCATTATTAAGTAACTCGATTAGCAATTTATTGGTGTGGGATTGTTGGTTGTCATTCTTTTTCTTCTTCGTCTGTCCGATATTTTTTTTCTTTTAGATGTAATTGTGTTGTGTCCATTTACAACAAAGCTGCGATATTCGCACCTTTCGGACGACACATCCAAATTATGTAGTGGTCTGTTGACCGAGTTAGCCTTTTCAATTTTTCATTGGATGTTAATGCAATCTTTGTCAATTTATCCACTACTGACACTGCACTGGCCCTTTGGGATCAGCCATATGCACACCAGTCAGCCCTCAAGGGAAGACAGGGGCAGACCATGGGCATTCCCCGCCACATGATGCTCTGAAACCGGGCTCACCCAAGGAATCATCACGTCCTAAACATGATTGCTTAACCTCACTTCTGTATGTTGAGCTTCCCATGCACCCCAGGCTGCACCTTCGGGGGCATATGGTTGCAGTTTGTAGATTTTGGACCGATGTTTTTTTTTGGTGCTCACTCACTTTGAACTCAAGCGTAGTCCATACACACTACTTCTAGTAATGTTGGACTGAATTTTGCGTGTGGATTAGCTTTCCCTATAAACAGTGTCCCTCGCCATCAGAAGAAAACACTCCAACTTCAGAGGTACTTGTAATTAATGTCCCCAAGTCAAGGACAATAGTTCAACATTTTAGTCCAACTGCCCAGTGTAGGGGTTGAGCCCCTTACCTCGGCATCAGCACACCGGATGTTTAAGAACACGCGTTCTTATCCATTCGGCCATGCTGACCTACTTAGGACAATAATGACGGCCATACGCTATGCGGTCGACTGAGACCACCAAATGAATTTAGCAGCCAAGTAAGGTTGTGATTCATCTGGAGGATGAATGGCAAAAGATATGAATATGAGAGAGAGAGAGAGAGAGAGAGAGAGAGAGAGAGAGAGAGAGAGAGAGAGAGAGAGAGAGAGAGAGAGAGAGAGAGAGAGAGAGAGAGAGAGAGAGAGAGAGAGAGAGAGAGATTCCGATAAATAAAAATGACCAGTGGTGTGGAGTATATTCATATAAATAGGAACAGTCAACGTGCTGGTAGATTTAGATAACAAATTGAAGTGAACAGTTGGTGTGAAGCAGAGTCAGATGACAAATAAAAGTGAACAGTTGGTGTGAAGCAGAGTCAGATGACAAATAAAAGTGAACTGTTGGTGTGAAGCAGAGTCAGATGACAAATAAAAGTGAACAGTTGGTGTGAAGCAGAGTCAGATGACAAATAAAAGTGAACAGTTGGTGTGAAGCAGAGTCAGATGACAAATAAAAGTGAACAGTTGGTGTGAAGCAGAGTCAGATGACAAATAAAAGTGAACAGTTGGTGTGAAGCAGAGTCAGATGACAAATAAAAGTGAACAGTTGGTGTGAAGCAGAGTCAGATGACAAATAAAAGTGAACAGTTGGTGTGAAGCAGAGTCAGATGACAAATAAAAGTGAACAGTTGGTGTGAAGCAGAGTCAGATGACAAATAAAAGTGAACAGTTGGCTTGGTGTAGATTCAAATGATAAATAAAAGTGAGGAGTTGGGTAGATTCAGATGATAAATAAAAGTGAGTCGCCAGTATGGAGTAGATTTGGACATAAATTACAATAACCACGGCATTGTCTTGTAACCTGTCAATACTGTTGTTAAGGATGTCAAGAGTGTTAAACATCTGACATCACAGTGCAGACGAACACGTTGACGTCATAAGGACAGTTTAAAGATGGCCACCCCACTTCTGACATGCACCAACCATTTCTTTTATCAGTGAAGAGGTGAAACTTATAGACATTCATCGACAAATTGCATTTAAACGCAGTGGTGACTACATCAAAACATTATACATTTGTTCTTCACTTTTTCAGAATATATTCACCACACACACACACACAAATATTTCAAGTTTTCACTTGAAGCCCCCTCAATCAAAAATTACCAACAACCATAAATGGTCTTAATCACACTCACCTTCCTGAGAGGGAGGGTTCGGTGGTAGGGTATACACAACATGTGTAGCTGCCTCAGCATCGTCCACCAAGACCCCTTGGTGGCGTTTGATGATGTCTCGCAGCTTGGGCACCAGCAACTTATCCACATCAGGCCGGATGTAGATATGTGGCACGACCAGGCTTTTAGAATGAATCAGTGCCTTCTCCGCTTGTAGAAACATTTCCACATTGCGGTCCATCCGAGATGGTGACTGAAAATCAAAACGGCGCCTGAAGAATGAAAAAAACTGGGGTTAACAAAGGTGAAGCTGTGATGGTGCATTGAATGAAAAACACAAAGTGGAAATATATTTTATTGGGGGCACTCGCTCACTTTGAACTCAAATGTAGTCCATACACCTTCTAGTGCACGAACTGAATTTTGCGGGTGGATTAGCTTTCCCTATTACCATGTGTCCCTCACCATCAGGCGAACCCACTCCAACCTCTGAGGTACTGGTAATTTACGTCCCCAAGTCAAAGATGAGAAGTCAACATTTTAGTCCAATAGCTCAGCTTTCGCAAACCGCAAGTTTAAGAGCTAACACTCCTGTCCATTCAGCCATGCTGACTGCCACAAAGAGGAAATTATCAGCCAGTTTCAGGCACAATCACAAATGACACAGTGGACACTGCGGCTATACTGTCTTCCTCAGCCAAGAAAAAGCAAAGTGGACACTAACATATATGGGGATACAAATTTTTCTTTTCATTTGCTGATGATTATCTATATCAAATGGCATGACCTCTATGACAGGTCCGATGAAGAAATACAGCAGGTGGTGCATTAGCGGTTACACATTTGAAGACTGTAGTTATGTACAAGCCAGCTCCAGGGAATAATCACACCGAGCCGAATATCAAAGTGAATGATCATAGACTAAGTGTTGTGGACAAATTCACCTATCTTGGCAGCACTGTGTCACAAGCTGCCACAATTGATGATGAAGTGAATGCAAGAATCTCCAAGGCCAGCGCGGCCTTTGGCAGACTGTACAAGAATGTATGGGACAGAAAGGGAATAAGCCTGCAAACAAAGCTGAAATCTACAAAGCAGTTGTATTATCCACACTGCTATATGCTTGTGAAACCTGGACTGTTTATCAGCGACACGCTAGGAAATTAAACCACTTCCACACAGTCTGCCTTAGGAAGTTACTGAAGATTAAATGGCAAGACAAGATCCCAGACACTGAAGTCCTAGAAAGAGCGTCCATGCCCAGTATCCACACTCTACTAATGAAGAATCAGATTCGCTGGGCTGGTCACTTGACTCACATGCCAGATCACAGGCTCCCTAAATGAATTTTTTACAGCGAGTTGCGTTGTGGTAAACGCTCCCAAGGCGGCCAGAGGAAACGCTTTAAAGACACTCTGAAAATCTCACTGAATGCTTTTGGGAGACTGCAGCCAGAGACCGAAATTCGTGGCATGCATCATTACGCAAGGGTGCAGTCACTTGTGAGGCGACCAGGATGGCAAGAGCTGTGAAGAAACAACAGAAAAACCACTGCAGAAAATCCTCCTCCAGAAACGTCAAGCATTCTTTGTCCACATTGTCAAAGAACATTTCGAGCCAAAATAGGCCTTATCAGCCATCTTAGAACTCACGGCTCCATACTTTCAACCCCACTGGATGAAATGAATGGTCATCATCATTATGGCATGACTTCTATGCTAGACTCTTCGGTCCAATGAAGAAATATAGCAGGTGGTGCATGAGCGGTTACACATGCGACCAACAGATTTTTTTCTATATAAATCCAAGCACTTTTGATATAGTAATTTTGTAAACATAATCTTTTTCAATGTCTGTTCTTCCTGTATTCAGTGAAGACTCAAACATTAACTGGTTGTTGATGAACCTTTCTGATGTACAACACAGCAACATCATCTTCAGTAACAGTGGCAGCTGCTGTAGTGTAGTGGCCAGACGCTCACCAGCTATCCTCATAGTCTTAGCTTCAAAACCACACTGAGGTGGATTTGTTTAATAGACTTAGGCTACCAGTTTAACCCGGCCTAAAATGGTTACCAGGAAGTGTCTTGGGAAGTCAAGGCGGCCAGCGAGATACTGACATCATCATCACCCACTGACTGCCAAATTATGTCTATAAAAATATGGATGTAGCACCATATGTCCTCCAATGCAACTTATGGCACATAAAAGGGATCTTTACTTACGTACTTCAGCAACAGGAAAATTAACATCTTTCATTGGAAAGGACAGACGACAAGAAAGAGAACTGGCTACCAACGTCATATGCTGGGTCTTAGAATATAAAAGTTACTTGCATATACTTGAGAGGGCATCAGTCAACCCCAATATTTTTTGGCTATTTGTGATTTCTTGGCAAGTTTACATTCATTGCTTTCTGAATGACCAGCACTCAAACCATTGTATGAAAACCGACGCGTTTCGAATACGGTTTGCAAGATTATCACAGAGCGCTGGACTGAATTTTGCATGTGGATTAGCTTTCCCTATTATCAGTGTCCCTCGTCATCAGGAGAACCCACTCTGACTTCAGAGGTATTTGTAATTTTCGCCCCCAAGTCAGGGACAAGAAGCCAACATTTTAGTTCAACTGACTGGATTAGGGGTTGAACTCCCTACCTCAGCATCAGCACACCGGATGTTTAAGAACAAGCGCTCTTCCATTTGGCCATGCTGACCTCCCAAAGGCTATATATATTCTGTCCAGGGCAAAAAGAAAACTTTAACCTGCACAGCTCGCGGCGACTGCACTAGCCTTAATTCCTCAGGCTCAACGCCCCCCTGTCCCACACCACAAGGTACTATAGGCAGTAAATGACAGTTTTTACAGTATATATATATATATATTCGTTTTTCTTGTTTGGCTTGAAAAGGATCCAGTGACCACACACTAAAAAAAAAAACAATTGTTTGCATATCCTTTACAGGACATTGCTGTCAACATCAGCATCTTTCAGCTGATTGTTGATTTCTTGGCAAGATTACGCTCAGCAGTTAGCCACTGCTTTCTGAACGGCCGGCTCACATACACCATAAGTTACTGACGCGATTCAAACCACTGCTGATTCTCACTGTCGTCACGTTGCCTACGAGAGTATACGAGATTACGGAGAAAAGTCGCTAACCTCTAGGCCAGGAAGACGCACTAAAAGCATGTCAAAAATCAAAAGAATTGAAATGAAAAGGACCTCACCATCCTAATTCAGTTTTGAATTTAAACACAGCTTGAAGAAATTGACAAAGACTCCCGCCGGGCTTGAAATCCATGAAAATTCTCATCTGTAGAGTAAATAGAGAAAAACATACTCATGTATTTATTTATATCACTCTGACATCCCCCCCCCCCTCACTCTGAACTAAAGCATACTTCATAAACATGCTTCTAGTGCACTGGACTGATTTATGCATGTGGATTAGCTTTCCCTATTACCAGTGTTTCTCACCCACTCCGACTTCAGAGGTATGCTAACAATACATAAAGGAATCATTCATGTCTGCTTCTGCTAAAGTAATATGCTGAGTTGAGTATATAGTGAAGAACCAACATCACAGCACTCAAGACATTAAAATATGTGCTGCAGCTTTATCCTCAACAGCCAGCAAAGAGTCCCAATACTTATGGTACCAGCTGAAGTCTGACTATGTGTCCGTCTGGCCTTTCCTCGGTGTTAAAGTTACATGTAAAATATGAGTATGCAAAATAAAGAAATTCCATGTCATAATCATCACCAGGTCATGATCCTCCAGTTCCTTCATGATCTGGAAGATGTTCTGTCCTGTGTCCCTCCCAGTGCTGGCTGGCTGGTGAATCCCATGGAAGACTAAGCAATAACTCATAAGTCTGGTGCACAGTTTTCAGGCTGACTGAGCCCTAACAAGGGCTTGCATCTACCTGAGTGAGGTTAGTGTAGACTTTTCTCTCGACCTGGTACTGATATCATCTCCACAGGAACTGTGTTGTAGAGTTCTTCCCCTCTCCAAGCTTGGAAACCAGCAATGGGACTTCACATTTTGCTCAAAGGCATATTAACCTGTTCAGAACAGCACATGCAGACTGGCTGGGAATGGGCCTAGGTTGGCAATCATTCTTGCACAGGTTTTAGATATTTCATTGTCAATAGACTCCAACCAAAACCCAAGGGTTAAAATATTACCACCAAGGTGAAGAACTGAACCCCAATCTCCTGCAGACAGATGGAGGTATCCACAACCATATTAGCAAGGACACTAACCTCACAGAGCACTTAAGACTTCAAGTTCGTTTCTGTATGCTGTCCACCATATTGTAATGTCTTCATCGTGCACACTTGCTCTCCACTCTTTCCTTCAACTGCCTCTCAACAAAGAACTTTACGTGAAAAGCATTTTTTAAATTCTTGCTTTCTTGGTATTACGTAAGTAACATCATAGCACTCCAGGCAAACTGATAAGTGCTTCTTCTTCCTCAGCAAATGTCATAAGGTGTGGATGCTGATCTGTCCAGTAACACACTGGTTGTAAACATGTATAGAGATCAGACATTGTGGTATGGAGAAACATGTTTTGGAAATTGGTAGTGAGAAAAAACATGCAAATGTGGACAACCATGATGGCCAACCACACAGTAAACGGTTCTCAACATCGGGCTCATATTCTCCAGAAATGGTGGTAAAGGACTCAGTAAGTAAGATCAACCTAGCCTAAAATGGGTACTTGGAAATATCACCCATCAAGTGCCAACTCCCAGGAAGGCAACCCGGTCAACAAATGCCTGAAGAAGTCGGATGTGTCGGCCAAAATGTGCAAATATCGCAGCTCTGCTGTAAACAGGCACAACACAATTACATCTAAAGCAACATTCCGGATGAACGCAGAAGAAGAAGTGCCAACTGGTCTAAATATACGCATCCAGCATGATACTAGTGATATCACCCCTCAAATGCCAATTGGTCTAAAAAATATGCATCCAGCATGATACTGGCGATATCACCCCTCAAGTGCCAATTGGTCTAAAAAATATGCATCCAGCATGATACTGGCGATATCACCCCTCAAGTGCCAATTGGTCTAAAAAATATGCATCCAGCATGATACTGGTGATATCATCCATCAAGTGCCAACTGGTCTAAATATAAGCATCCATCATGATACTGGCAATATCACCCCTCAAGTGCCAACTGGTTTAAAAATATGCATCCAGCATGATACTGGCAATATCACCTCAAGTGCCAATTTGTCTAAAAAAAATATGCATCCAGCATGATACTGGCAATATCACCCCTCAAGTCCCTTAAATATGTACTTTTACTACAAAAATCATTACTCGGATACAATATTTTACCCAACTAACAGGGGATAAGAGAAATGTCCACACAAACCAATAAACATAGCTTTGAAAGGGACCATGAGAACAGGGAAAATTAGGAAGTAAAAGTTGTCCCGAGGGATTGCCTTTACATTTTATAATTATTCCAAAGTTTTAGAATTGAACATTATAGTGCATTCCTAATATATCTGAATAAAAGCAATAACATTCCATATTATTTAATTATTCTTTTTCATTAAAAAATAAACAACACAAACTCGCTAAACGCAAATCAATGCCAAGATTTATCGCTGGAAAAAAAAAGAAGGAATGAAGTTAGAAAAGGAAGCAAGCGAGGAGGGAGGAATGAAGGATGAAAGGGCAGATTAAAAAGAAAGAATACAGTAATGTGAGAAACAAGGTTTGTAGAGGAGTTACCGGAATTTTTGTGAGTGCAGGATTCGTAACATGTTTCCCAAAAGCTTCCTCTTGAAACTGCAGCAACTGCACCAGCAGACTTGCCAGGTTTTTGTTCGTTGGAGGGTCAGCCTGAACATACTGCAAAAGAAAATTAATAACATTTACATTAGTTTAAAAAATACAATTGTCGAAGAAACAAGTAAGATATCCCAATCTTTTGACACTTATCTTCTTCGTATTATTATCCTTTGTTCATCCGATATTTTTTGTTTTGAACGTTAATTTGATTGTGTCATTTTACAACAGAGCTGCAATGTTTGCACTCTTCGGCCAACAAATCCAACTTTTCCAAGCATTTATTGATTGGGCTAGCCTTCCCAGATGTTTCAAAGGGCATTCCATGCTCTCATCATGTTAACGTCATCCCTCCATCAACTGGTAATATCCATATGACAAGAGCTGAATAATGAAGAAGGCTGGCTACTAAAGACGATAAAACAAAGAAAATTTAAATATTGTGATCACTTAAAATGTCATGTTTGGAGAGAACAATAATGGCGGGGTATATGCCTGGGAAGAGAGGAAGAGGAAGGCACAAAGAGAAGATGGGTGCAAGATGAGGCGGATGATCTCCAGATGGGTGTATCGGACGCTGGACATCTTGCTTATGACCACGAAGTTCTCCAGAAGGTTGTTATGGGAGCGAGGTTCTGCAAATGACATGCTACTAAATGGATGAATGATTACAATTGAAGTATAAACCTGAATGACATACTGCTGAACAGGGGTAGAACAATCCAGGCGCCACAGAAACTGGAAATTATACCTGGAATTCTAATCTCCCATTGTTTACGCAGTCTGTATGTGCAACAAAACAGATATGGCTAATGAGAAAAGATGGAATCGCTGCTGAATGTTTAGTTTTTTTTTTTCTGCTTCTGGATTTCATTTTGTCAATTCTATCCAGTAAATATGTTTCAGAATTTGTTCTTCACAAATTGGAGAAATATTATTAGTGCAATAGCCTGATTTCCTAAAAAATATAATTTACTATAATATAATAAGATTGAAATATTCATTATAAATTGTTAAAGTTTTTCAGTAAGCGTGGCATAACATAAGATTTTGAAATAACGATGCCTTACACAGAATTAATTATTCAGGCATATATGATTTCAATTTTCATCAAAATTGTTGAAGTAATCAAAATCAAACTAGTGTGTATGTCAATTATATAAAATCCCCAACTGATTATTTACGTTACCTGACAGGTAGAACACAACACACCGGGAGGAAGGGAACGAACGAATCGACAACACAACATGGTGACAACAACAAAGACAGAAACATTTTACATTTCAATCTTTAGCTTTAATGACTTTATAAACTTTATTGGTTCATTCTTGAAAACAACACTTATAATTAACAAGATGATTAAATTATTATCTTCAGACTGCGAATTGATTATTTACATACGATGGCCAATTTTTTTTTCGGTATGCATGATTATTCGAGGTGGAGGTTATGAAGAAGAAAGAATACTTGATAAATGATTAATTATTAAATAAAATAATTTTAAAATGACCACTTCTAGTAGCAATGTCAGTTAACAAACTTGGTTAGTATGGGGGGAGGAAGGCATAAACCATTTTCCCTGAAGATTTTCCCTTCCGGTTTTCAGCCATGTCTCGTTTGATTAGATGTATTTGAAACCAACACACGAAACAACTCTAATAATTGCAGTAGTGGTCCGTCTGCTAAACTGCAAGCGTTTACCGTTGAGAAACTGTCTTCTCTTGAATTTCTTGAAGTTTACTCATGAACAGTAAGTTAATTTGTCTAATAACTCCTGTATTTTAAACCAACTTTGACTTTTTGTTGCATGTTTGAATTCTCCGTACAATTTTACATAAATGTGAAGAGTTTCAACAATGCTGGCTTTTGCTAGCGTTCAGGAAAAAAAATTTAGCACAACCATGAAAATGAGATATCCCAGTCATAAAACAAAATTCAAAATAGTGGCGCCCATACAATAGTACCATCAATTTTGAAGATGGAAGTTCAGAATGCTCTTAACCATATGAAAACTGGCAAGACCCCGGGTACAGATAACATCACAATAGAAATGATCAATGCCTTCGAAGAGTATGGAATAGACCAAGTCACCAGACTGCTGAACGCAATATACGATACTGGAGATATGCCTCCTGAATTATGTAATTCTATATTTATTGCAATCCCGAAGAAATCAGGAGCCCTGGAATGCGATCAACATCAAACAATTAGTATAATGAGCAACATCACGAAGATTCTGCTGAGAATTATCATGCAAAGAGTCAGGAAGAAAATACAACCCGAAATAGGAGAAGAACAATGTGGGTTTGTAGAAGGCAAGGGCACAGTAAATGCTGTGTATATACTGAGAACAGTAATTGAACGTTCTGTAGAAGTAAACAAAGATCTATATCTTTGCTTTATTGACTACACAAAGGCTTTCGATAAAGTGAGACATGTCAACATGATAAGGATGCTTGAAGATCTACAAATTGATGGAAAAGACCTTAGACTTGTAAAAAACATATACTGGAAACAACAAGCTGCCATCAGAATTGATAACAATGTAGGTCAATATCAGCCTATTAAAAGAGATGTGAGACAGGGATGTGTAATGTCTCCCGATCTTTTTTCCTTATACAGAGAAAATATTTTCAGAAATGTAGAAGATATAAATGGAATTAGCATTGGAGGACGAAACATCAATAACATTAGATGTGCAGATGATACAGTATTGATTGCAGACAATGAGCAGCCAAAAGATTAGCTGTGTATGCAAAAGTTTACTGTTCTTGTTGTGAAGTTTGTGGAAGATACCAAGCTGCAAGAAGTAATGATAGGGATATATCTTATGTCATCAACAGCCAGTCTGTAAATTCTGCATATTCTGACAAACTCAGAATTCAAATGAGTGTTTACACAGCTTGATATGGGCTCGATGTACTAAAGACAACTTTGCCTCACGCAATCGCGTTCAGTTTGCAATTGTAACTGCAGCAAGAGAGTTCAACTTTGGAGCTGCTGCTGTCCAAGACACTGCCCAGTTTTATGGACTTTCTACAGCCCTGCATATGCACAGACTAGGAGCATCTAGGATGCATAAGCAAGTAAGAAATAGTTTGAAGTACAAGAAGGACAAACAAACTAAAAGATGAGCTGCATGCCCTGGAGGAAGGTCCTGCATATGCAGCAGGACTATTCTAACTGTCAAGTACAGTTGTAAACTGTGTTTCTGGGTAAAAGAACTTGTTAAAGCATCAAAATAAATTTATTAGTATTAAAAAACAAAAAAATAATCAGTTTTTTCCCGTTTTCTCATTTCGCCAGTTTTTTATACTTAGGTACAATTTTTTTTTTACTATTGGTTAGATTTTAATGAAACTGTGCACATATATTCCTCATTGTATTGCTTACATTAATGAGTAGAGCAGTTTTTGAAATTAAGTTGCAGTTTTTGTGCAGCAGTAAAAAAAAAAAAAAAAAAAATGTCATGAAAAATGTCGTAAAATTTTTTAAATTATGACCAAAAAAATGCCAATAGATATCATTAAAATTTTCTACTAAACTTGTAAAGGGTCTATTTATGTACACAAAAAACAAAGAATTTAGCCCGTACAATAAAAAATAACTGTTTTAGAGGTTCGTTAAGAAATTCAATATGGCCGCTGTTTATCTTGGTTTCCATAGCAACCGTTAAGTGCACAGTCAATTTGACAGTATTTTATCGTTCAGCAGTCTTCAGTATCAAACCCTATACCATAACAGAACATAGAAATTAAGTATTATAGAATTTAATTTTTTTAGGGTTAGCAGTGCCTTATCAACAAACGAAAGCTGGCGCAATGCAGTGCGTGCATTAAGACAATATGAGTACATTTTCATGAATTGTTCTTTCACTAACGACGAACATTTCACATGACACTTAATTAATATAAATGGGCAGCTATTTTTAACTATTAATTAGGTCACAGCACATCCTATCGAAAAGTCTTAAAAGTCGAGTCCATTTTTGTCGGAGACTTGGAGACTCTCTTGCTTTATGCGATGCTTTTGGCAGGCCGCCGTGCGGAAAGAGACCCAGCCATGTGAAGTAAAACCCAGTGCAATAAAGTCGATCCTCTCGACATTCTATCGAAAGAGGAATGTGATCTTTACATTCCTGTTACCAAAACGCACAATAAAATATACATCTTGCCAGGTTTGTTAGCAATGTGACAGACTTTTAATGAATAATAAACAATTGATGGCCATTTTTAATTGTTAATTAGGTCACAGCACATCCTACTGAAAAATAAATACATCAAGTCAGGCCTCGCCGCCCAGGACACAATGATATATGGTACTATGCTGTCCGTTTAAAATTAAACAAGCCACAGTAACAGAAGGCAGAATTTCTCAGCTCCCAATTTACGGGCTGCGAAAAGAACTAACACATTGGTTTCCTTTGCACTTTCTGTTTGTAGATCACGACACAAAAATATTTAATAACTCCGCTTAGAATTGACGTACAATCATTGTTCAGATACCGTTGGATTCGTCTTATCAAGCTGTATCCAACTGTGATTGTTTCATAAGTAAAAACCCCATTTTTGAATATTGACTATAATAGTACTATACATGATACTTAGTTCTACTAGCAATGTCAGAGTTATCGAACTTTCCCGGGCGGGTTTTCTTTTTTTATGATTTCCCGTACTTTTTCTTGAGACCAACGATTCACTTCTGGTTGTGACCATGTCCATCAAGATGGCAATTAAACGAAAGCAGCGTGGTACGACGAAAGGGGAAACTATTCTGATATTTTCAGTATTGTTCCTTCTGCTGAGCACCAAAGTTTTGATGCCGAGAAACTATTTTCTATTGCAGTTTGAGTATATTCATGAATAGTAAGGTAATTTGACTTTTAACTCCTTGTAGATTAAAGAAAACTTAACTTTTTATTGCATTTTTGAATTCCCCGTTCAATTTTACATAAATGTGCAGAGTTGCAATATCCCCCTATTGGTCCTTCGTTACTAAAAAAGTTTTTTAGTATAACAGCATAGCCAGTCATATTGAGAATGAATAGGACTCTGAATAGCGCATCCACTTCGCGAAATTCTATCTATGGCGACACCCACGCTATAGTATAGTAATACTATTATAGGCGATCCTTTGTTTACTTTATAATTTGAACTGTCAGTTTCTTTACTAAAATTAAACAGAATAGATTAGAATTAGAAGTTTAATTCATAGTAGTGTTCTGTACCGTTTGTAAAGTCTTCTCTTCACCATTTGACATGTCTGAAAATTATTTTAAACATCAGTTTTCAGACATGTCTATACCAACATGTAAGGATTACTTGAATACTTATTTTTTTTTTAGGCAGAGCAGTACATAAATAAATAATCAGATTTAAATAAAATACTGTGAGACAGTTTTGTTTTTTTTTTCTTTTAATTTTTTTTGGGTTTAAATTCACAACCAATGTTAATGTAACTTTTATTTTTGCATCTTTCATTTTCTGTTTTATTTACATTATGATAGATAGTCTGTTGGAGACATTTTTATCTAACCCCACAATAGATGATAGAATCAGAATCAATTTTACTTTTACCTTTGACAATCACAGCCACATTTCCTGAACACAGTAATAGAAGGCAAGTAATAAACAACTGGCGGCCATTTTAAATTGTTAATTAGGTCACGACACATCCTGTCAAAAAATAAATAATACGTCAAGTTAGGCCTCGCCACCCCGGATGCAATATATGGCACTACGTTGTCCGTTTAAAAATAAACAAGCCACAGTAATAGAAGGCAAGTAATAAACAATTGGCGGCCATTTTAAATTGTTAATTAGGTCACAACACATCCTGTCAAAAAATAAATAATACGTCAAGTTAGGCCTCGCCACCCCGGACGCAATGATATATGGCACTATGTTGTCCGTTTAAAAATAAACAAGCCACAGTAATAGAAGGCAGAATTTCTCAGCTTCCAACTTTAGGGTCGCGATAAAATTTTCCTTATTTCTTAGGTCATCATTGCACTTCCTGGTATTAAATTACGTCACCAAAAAATTCATAACTCCTTCGTTGAGATACCGTTGGATTCGTCTTGTCAAGCTCTATCTAACTGGTATGGTTTCATAAGTAAAACCCCAATTTTTAAATATTGACCAAAATTGCTAGCAGTGGAGTGGTCTCTACAGAAGAAAATATAAATAAGAGTATGTTCACATGAATGTTTTACGTACTTCTATATTACAAATACTGCGTCAATCAGACACAACAATTACCTTCTTGCAGTTCTTTAAAAGCCACGCACGAACAGGGTCAAATTGAGCGACGGTCTCTTGAGATTCAAAATATTTTACATTTGGTCCTCCGTCTTTCTTCTTCTGCAGCGCCATTTTGTTTTCAGACCTTAGAGTACACCGCAGCAAATGTGAAACAGTAATAGTAAAGACTTTTACAAATATCAGAAATTAAAGAATTCACATTATTTATTTATTTTCTTTATTGATTTATAATTATTTACTGCAAATTAATATTTGTTTACCTTGGGGGAAACTTTAATTAATGAAATCAAAAGCGTAGAGTAAACATTATAAAAGTGTGTCACCAGTTCTGCGGTAAATAACTTTGGCGTCCGTAGCCTAGGAATAATGAACGCATCTTCAAAATCCAGACATCATCTTCTTATAGTCCATGCCTTCTTTCTCGTGTACTGCCAATCTTCTTATAGTCCATGCCATGGGGCGTTGGTGATCATGTCTGCCCACAGCCTTCTTTCTCTTGTACTGCCAATCTTCTTATAGTCCATGCCATGGGGCGTTGGTGATCATGTCTGCCCACAGCCTTCTTTCTCTTGTACTGCCAATCTTCTTATAGTCCATGTCTTCTTTCTCGTGTACTGCCAATCTCCCCTCTGCTGTGTGTCCACCGTGACGAGGTAGAGGGGCTTGTGCGTCCCAATGACCCCAAGAGCTATGCCGACGGTAGCACAGCTACTGGTAGGGCCACCCATGTCGGACAGGTCAAGGGAGAGGGACCAGACGAAGAGACACACAAACCTGCTGCCTTGTAGGTAGACTGGGGACAGTCAAAGGCTAGGGAAAGCACCCCAAATACATGCTTGTCGAAATCGGATGTACTGAGCCACAGGCTTGACAAAGCAGTGCAACGTGAAACCTGCTGCCTTGTAGGTAGACTGGGGACAGTCAAAGGCTAGGGAAAGCATCCCGAATAAATGCTTGTCGAAATCGGATGTACTGAGCCACAGGCTTGACAAAGCAGTGCAACGTAACTTAATTCATGATGTCACAAATCAAAATTAATCGATATGGTGCTAATCCCGTGAAGTCCCATCAGGCGGTGATAGTGCCGGGCCCCCTGCCTCGAGGGGGTCCACCCATGACTACTGGTGGTCACCTTCCCCTGTGCTGTGGAGTCAAGGCACAGAGGAGTAGGTTAAGAGCTATTGACCAAATACCCCGGACACTCAACATACTACAGTGGAATGCCGAAGGAGTTTACAAGAAGAAAGACTCCCTAACACAGCGTCTTCATAAAGATAGAATAGATGTGGCATGCATTCAAGAGACACACCTCAACGCCAATCACAAATTCTCAGTCAGAGGATATCAGGCCACACGTTTCGACCGCGAAGGACACAAAGGAGGAGTTCTAATACTTACACGAAATACAATACCTTGCAGCGAAGTATCTGTGATCTCTGACAACCAAACAGAAATTATAGGTGTTGATATAATGATAAAGGACGTGAAAATAAGAATCTACAATCTGTATAGCCCAGCAGATAAGGACCTTACACTCTCAAACATGAAAATAACTGACACAAACTGCATTATTGTCGGAGACTTTAATAGCCGTTCAGAAAGATGGGGATACCCAGATACTGACAAAAGAGGAGATGAATTGGAGGACTGGGAAATAGACTCAAATCTCCATCTACTCAACAAAGCGGATGACACACCGAGCTTCTACTCCAGAAGATGGCTTACCACTTCTACTCCAGACTTAGCTTTCTGCACAGGAGACATCCTCCACAAAATCGATCGCCATGTGCTGGACCAATTAGCAGGTAGTGACCACAGACCAATCAAGCTTGTAATGAATATGGAGTATGTTCCACAGGAGTAAAAACCCTTGCCCCGCTGGAATTACAAACGAGCAGATTGGGACAGATTTGCCATACTAACAGACAAATATTGTGAAAACATAAATACACGATATGGCAACATAAAGCAAATGGTGGAAAGTCTAAACAGAGCGATAATACAGGCAGCCACTGAGTCCATTCCAAGAGGAGCGAGGAAAAATTACAAACCATACTGGACTGAAGAACTACAAAGTTTGGAGGACAAAGTTGAAGATGCCAGGAAGACAGCAGAGAGAGAACAAACAATTGAAGCAAACATCTCTCTCAAAGCCATCTCAGCAAAATATAAAAGAACAGTAAATCAAACAACAAGAGATTGTTGGAGGGAAAAAACAGAAAACCTGAATTTTGACAGGGATGGAAACAAACTATGGAAACTAGTGAAAGCCATGAACAATGAAGGACCTAGCAACAAACAAATAACAATTAAACAAGGAAATGCCTTGCTTACAGGAAAAAAGGCTGCAAATGCACTAATGGAACACTATGCAAATGCAAACCACATTGATATTACAACCGAACAGAAGAAAGCAATCAAAGACAAACAGATACATCATAGAAATACAGAGACAGCAGCAGAATATATGATGGCAAATCTAACAATGGAAGAAATGGAACAGGCAATGAATACCCTAAAAAAGAAGAAATCACCAGGAAAGGATGGAATCACAAATGAAATGCTAATAGGACTAGGCACCAAGGCAAAGAAGAAACTACTAGCAGTCCTAAATAACAGCTGGAAGAGAGGAATAGTCCCACAGGCATGGAAGGAAGCTATACTAATACCAGTCCCAAAGAAAGGAAAAGACCTGGAAGAACCAAATGGCTATCGACCTATCAGTCTACTTAGCTGTGTAGGAAAATTAATGGAACGCATTATCAATGGCAGGCTAACATGGCATCTGGAAGAAAACAAACTCTTAACACCACACCAAGCAGGATTCAGAAAATACAGATCCACTGAAGATCAAATAACCTATATAGCTCAGGAAATAGAGGATGCCTTCCAAGAGAAAAAGCACACACTAGCAGTCTGGATAGATTTAGAAAAAGCATTTGATAAAGTATGGAAGGAAGGACTGAAAGTAAAACTGCAAAACATGCATGTTTGTGGAAAAATGTATAAATGGATCAGCCACTACCTTGAGAACAGAACTGCCAGGACAAAAGTACAAGGACAAACAAGCAAAATGATGCTGCTGGAGCAAGGTGTCCCCCAAGGAGGAGTTCTTTCACCAACATTATTCCTAGCATATATAAATGACATCACAGAAAATTTTCCAGCCAGAGTACACACATCCTCCTTTGCAGATGACCTAGCCATATGGACATCTGAAGAATATATTAGTACAGCTAACAGCAGAATACAGCAAGCCTTATTAGCGCTAGAGGACTGGTCAAAATCATGGCTAGTGAAGATAAGTGAGGAGAAAACAACATGCACAGTGTTCTCCCTCTCAAATAAAACTCAGCAACCTAAGCTGGTATTGAATGGAAAAATATTGCGCCATGAAGAAAATCCAAACTATCTAGGAGTCACCTTTGATCGTCGCCTGACATGGAAGACACAGGTTGAGAAAAATCGAACAAGAGCAAGGCAGAGAATGGCAATCATGAAAAAGCTTGCTGGTACAACGTGGGGAGCAGATGAGAAAGTTCTCAAGAAGTTATATACTGGACGGGTGAGGCCAGTACTGGAATATGGCATTGCAGCTTGGGCAACAGCAGCTAAGTCAAACTTTAACAAAATAAGTAGAGTCCAAAACCAAGGAATGCGAATCATAACTGGAAGCCTGAAGACAACGCCTATTAATGAACTAGAAAAGATCACTTGTTTACAACCAATGCAGGATAGAAGAGATAGCAGAGCCCAGCAACAAGCAGAAAAATTTAGAAGATTGACAGACCACCCTATGTACAACAGATTTAATGGTTTTGGAAAGGGAAGACTGAAGCGTAGCAACTTTGTAGAAACTGCAAAACGAAGGATTAGGGCAGATCCTATACTTAACATATCAACAGTCAAGCCCATACACAATGCACACAAGTTCCCAGCTTGGAGACAGCAGCAACTGCCTGAGATGATAGAAAACATTCCTGGTATTGAGAAAAAGAACACTCAGCATGAAACCGAAAGAAGAGACATAACCCTAAACTACATAAAAGAACATTACCCAAGCAGGAATTGGACCCATGCATATACAGATGGATCAGCCAAAAATTCAATAGAGAATGGAGGAGGAGGAATTCTCCTAAATTTAAAAAATGGAGTGAAAAAAACACATTCAATGGCAACTGGAAAATTTTCAAGTAACTTCAAAGCGGAGGTAGAGGCTTTGAAAACTGCAGCAGAAATGCTCCTGATGGAGGAAAATAAAGAGAAGCAAATAGCTATCTTCACAGATGCAAAGTCAGCTGTCTCAATACTCAAGAGCAATAACAGCACAGAACTAACTGACCTAAGAGCAGCACTCCATGGTCTATGCCAGAAATCCAAAAAAGTTGTAATACAGTGGATCCCATCACATTGCAGTATACCTGGAAACGAAGAGGCTGACAGACTGGCAAAAGAGGGCGGACGACTACCACAGCCTGACATAGACATAACCTATAATGAGGCAAAGAGGTTGATAAAAAGCACTTATAGAACCAAATGGGAATCTGAGCATCCAGGCCATCAGAAGGATGATGCATATTACAAACTCGACCGAAGAGAACAAGTAGCAATCTTCAGACTCCGCACAGGACATAACAGGCTGAAATACCACTTGTTCAATAAACTAAAGATAGGAGATACCGATGAATGTAATTGTAGAACTGGAAAAATGACAGCAAAACATTTGCTGCAGGATTGCCCAACGTATGCAGAACAGAGAAAGATATTTTGGCCCACACCTGCTTCATTTGAGGACAAGCTCTATGGAGATATCAACAAGCTCAAGTTGACCGCAGCTTACTTTAACTACATACAGGTTGACATTTAAAGGTGCATGAAGACCCAGAGGCATGAAATGGAATATTGCTTGGATAGCAAATCCATTATGTGGAAAGTCCAAATCGAAAGCTCGCTGTGTGGGCTTCATAAAAGGTGGAAAAGTGTCCTAGTGGCACGAAATGGAATATTGCTTGGATAGCAAATCCATTACGTGGAAAGTCCGAATCAAAAGCCCATTGTGTGGGCTTCATAAAAGGTGGAAAAGTGTCCTAGTGGCACGAAATGGAATATTGCTTGGATAGCAAATCCATCACAGTGGAAAGTCCGAATCGAAAGCTCACTGTGTGGATGTCATCTGCAGACTGCATACTTCTGGTTTCCGGAAGAACAGCCTATGGTGAACGGAAGGCCCAATATACGGAAGTGAGGCTAAGCAGCCATGTGCAGGACGTGACGATTCCTTGGGTGAGCCCAGTACCAGAGCGCTATGTATCGGCTCTGCAAGTATGGAAGCCTCCTTGGATGGCGGGGAATGCCCATGGTCTGCCCCTGCCTTCCCTTGAGGGCTGACCAGGATCTTTGGCTGTTCTATATGGACCAGCTGGGATGGGGGATAACACCACAACAGTGAGAGTCAAACGTCCTAAGAAACCCCCGGGAAGGTTAACCCGGTCAACAAATGCCCGCAGAAGTCGGATGTGTCGGCCTAACGGCGCAAGAACGCAGCTCTGCTGTAAACAGGCACAACGCAATCACATCCGAAAAAAAACTCCGGATGAACGAAGAAGAAGAAGAAGAAGGATATCAGGCCACACGTTTCGACCGCGAAGGACACAAAGGAGGAGTTCTAATACTTACACGAAATACAATACCTTGCAGCGAAGTATCTGTGATCTCTGACAACCAAACAGAAATTATAGGTGTTGATATAATGATAAAGGACGTGAAAATAAGAATCTACAATCTGTATAGCCCAGCAGATAAGGACCTTACACTCTCAAACATGAAAATAACCGACACAAACTGCATTATTGTCGGAGACTTTAATAGCCGTTCAGAAAGATAGGGATACCCAGATACTGACAAAAGAGGAGATGAATTGGACGACTGTGAAATAGACTCAAATCTCCATCTACTCAACAAAGCGGATGACACACCGAGCTTCTACTCCAGAAGATGGCTGGTAGTGACCACAGACCAATCAAGCTTGTAATGAATATGGAGTATGTTCCACAGGAGCAAAGACCCTTGCCCCGCTGGAATTACAAACGAGCAGATTGGGACAGATTTGCCATACTAACAGACAAATATTGTGAAAACATAAATACACGATATGGCAACATAAAGCAAATGGTGGAAGGTCTAAACAGAGCGATAATACAGGCAGCCACTGAGTCCATTCCTAGAGGAGCGAGGAAAAATTACAAACCATACTGGACTGAAGAACTACAAAGTTTGGAGGACAAAGTTGAAGATGCCAGGAAGACAGCAGAGAGAGAACAAACAATTGAAGCGAATACCTCTCTCAAAGCCATCTCAGCAAAATATAAAAGAACAGTAAATCAAACAACAAGAGATCGTTGGAGGGAAAAAACAGAAAACCTGAATTTTGACAGGGATGGAAACAAACTATGGAAACTAGTGAAAGCCATGAACAATGAAGGACCTAGCAACAAACAAATAACAATTAAACAAGGAAATGCCTTGCTTACAGGAAAAAAGGCTGCAAATGCACTAATGGAACACTATGCCAGTGCAAACCACATTGATATTACAGCCGAACAGAAGAAAGCAATCAAAGATAAACAGATACATCATAGAAATACAGAGACAGCAGAAGAATATATGATGGCAACTCTAACAATGGAAGAAATGGAACAGGCAATGAATACCCTAAAAAAGAAGAAATCACCAGGAAAGGATGGAATCACAAATGAAATGCTAATAGGACTAGGCACCAAGGCAAAGAAGAAACTACTAGCAGTCCTAAATAACAGCTGGAAGAGAGGAATAGTCCCACAGGCATGGAAGGAAGCTATACTAATAACAGTCCCAAAGAAAGGAAAAGACCTGGAAGAACCAAATGGCTATCGACCTATCAGTCTACTTAGCTGTGTAGGAAAATTAATGGAACGCATTATCAATGGCAGGCTAACATGGCATCTGGAAGAAAACAAACTCTTAACACCACACCAAGCAGGATTCAGAAAGTACAGATCCACTGAAGATCAAATAACCTATATAGCTCAGGAAATAGAGGATGCCTTCCAAGAGAAAAAGCACACACTAGCAGTCTGGGTAGATTTAGAAAAAGCATTTGATAAAGTATGGAAGGAAGGACTGAAAGTAAAACTGCAAAACATGCATGTTTGTGGAAAAATGTATAAATGGATCAGCCACTACCTTGAGAACAGAACTGCCAGGACAAAAGTACAAGGACAAACAAGCAAAATGATGCTGCTCGAGCAAGGTGTCCCCCAAGGAGGAGTTCTTTCACCAACATTATTCCAAGCATATATAAATGACATCACAGAAAATTTTCCAGCCAGAGTACACACATCCTCCTTTGCAGATGACCTAGCCATTTGGACATCTGAAGAATATATTAGTACAGCTAACAGCAGAATACAGCAAGCCTTATTAGCGCTAGAGGACTGGTCAAAATCATGGCTAGTGAAGATGAGTGAGGAGAAAACAACATGCACAGTGTTCTCCCTCTCAAATAAACCTAAGCTGGTATTGAATGGAAAAATATTGCGCCATGAAGAAAATCCAAACTATCTAGGAGTCACCTTTGATCGTCGCCTGACATGGAAGACACAGGTTGAGAAAAATCGAACAAGAGCAAGGCAGAGAATGGCAATCATGAAAAAGCTTGCTGGTACAACGTGGGGAGCAGATGAGAAAGTTCTCAAGAAGTTATATACTGGACGGGTGAGGCCAGTACTGGAATATGGCATTGCAGCTTGGGCAACAGCAGCTAAGTCAAACTTTAACAAAATAAGTAGAGTCCAAAACCAAGGAATGCGAATCATAACTGGAAGCCTGAAGACAACGCCTATTAATGAACTAGAAAAGATCACTTGTTTACAACCAATGCAGGATAGAAGAGATAGCAGAGCCCAGCAACAAGCAGAAAAATTTAGAAGATTGACAGACCACCCTATGTACAACAGATTTAATGGTTTTGGAAAGGGAAGACTGAAGCGTAGCAACTTTGTAGAAACTGCAAAACGAAGGATTAGGGCAGATCCTATTCTTAACATATCAACAGTCAAGCCCATACACAATGCACACAACTTCCCAGCTTGGAGACAGCAGCAACTGCCTGAGATGATAGAAAACATTCCTGGTATTGAGAAAAAGAACACTCAGCATGAAACCGAAAGAAGAGAAATAACCCTAAACTACATAAAAGAACATTACCCAAGCAGGAATTAGGACCCATGCATATACAGATGGATCAGCCAAAAATTCAATAGAGAATGGAGGAGGAGGAATTCTCCTAAATTTAAAAAATGGAGTGAAAAAAACACATTCAATGGCAACTGGAAAATTTTCAAGTAACTTCAAAGCGGAGGTAGAGGCTCTGAAAACTGCAGCAGAAATGCTCCTGATGGAGGAAAATAAAGAGAAGCAAATAGCTATCTTCACAGATGCAAAGTCAGCTGTCTCAATACTGAAGAGCAATAACAGCACAGAACTAACTGACCTAAGAGCAGCACTCCATGGTCTATGCCAGAAATCCAAAAAAGTTGTAATACAGTGGATCCCATCACATTGCAGTATACCTGGAAACAAAGAGGCTGACAGACTGGCAAAAGAGGGCGGACGACTACCACAGCCTGACATAGACATAACCTATAATGAGGCAAAGAGGTTGATAAAAAGCACTTATAGAACCAAATGGGAATCAGAGCATCCAGGCCATCAGAAGGATGATGCATATTACAAACTCGACCGAAGAGAACAAGTAGAAATCTTCAGACTCCGCACAGGACATAACAGGCTGAAATACCACTTGTTCAATAAACTAAAGATAGGAGATACCGATGAATGTAATTGTAGAACTGGAAAAATGACAGCAAAACATTTGCTGCAGGATTGCCCAACGTATGCAGAACAGAGAAAGATATTTTGGCCCACACCTGCTTAATTTGAGGACAAGCTCTATGGAGATATCAACAAGCTAAAGTTGACCGCAGCTTACTTTAACTATATACAGGTTGACATTTAAAGGTGCATGAAGACCCAGAGGCATGAAATGGAATATTGCTTGGATAGCAAATCCATTATGTGGAAAGTCCAAATCGAAAGCTCGCTGTGTGGGCTTCATAAAAGGTGGAAAAGTGTCCTAGTGGCACGAAATGGAATATTGCTTGGATAGCAAATCCATTACGTGGAAAGTCCGAATCAAAAGCCCATTGTGTGGGCTTCATAAAAGGTGGAAAAGTGTCCTAGTGGCACGAAATGGAATATTGCTTGGATAGCAAATCCATTACGTGGAAAGTCTGAATCAAAAGCCCACTATGTGGGCTTCATAAAAGGTGGAAAAGTGTCCTAGTGGCACGAAATGGAATATTGCTTGGCTAGCAAATCCATTACATGGAAAGTCCGAATCGAAAGCTCACTGTGTGGATGTCATCTGCAGACTGCATACTTCTGGTTTCCGGAAGAACAGCCTATGGTGAACGGAAGGCCCAATATACGGAAGTGAGGCTAAGCAGCCATGTGCAGGACGTGATGATTCCTTGGGTGAGCCCAGCACCAGAGCGCTATGTATCGGCTCTGCAAGTATGGAAGCCTCCTTGGATGGCGGGGAATGCCCATGGTCTTCCCCTGCCTTCTCTTGAGGGCTGACCGGAATGTCTTCGGCCGTTCTATATGGACCAGCTGCGAAATAGGTGACACCACAACAGTGAGAGTCGAATGTCCTTCAAAACACCCGGGAAGGTTAACCCGGTCAACAAATGCCCGCAGAAGTCGGATGTGTCGGCCTAAAGGCGCAAGAACGCAGCTCTGCTGTAAACAGGCACAACGCAATCACATCCGAAAAAAAAAACTCCGGATGAACGAAGAAGAAGAAGAAGTACTATTGGGCTTACTGCCACCAACCCATATTCGCTCTGCCATTAATCGCTACCCCAATACACGTAAAGGGTGTGTCTGGCCTAGGGCATCACCACCAGATCATTGTAATTCTTGTCAACCTTCGTTTTGAGATTCTTCGAATGCATTATGTGGTAGTTTCCCTTTGCTCTCCAGCGTCCACATGGCTGGGAACTACGTCTTCACCTTTGGCAACCAGGTTGCCAGGGTAAGTGGATACCCTGCTCTGTGGTACTCTTGCTAACAACACCCCAAATAAAGTTAAGTTAGTTGCATATCCTTTACAGGAAGCCGCAGTCAACTCCGGCATTTTTTGGCTGTTTGTGATTTCTTGGCAAGTAGTTTTCATTGTTTTCTGAACTACCGACACTTACCACTGAATGAGAATCAGCGCAAGGCGGTTTACTTTTAAATCTCCCGTAGTTTTGTTTGGAACGTGGTATGAGAGATTACCAATTGCGTCTGTAAGCCTTTTGCCACAGCGCCGGCTACCCCAAAAAAACATTAAAAACAATAAAATCCTGACCTGTTAATTTGTGACCAAATAAATCAAAAGTTCACCTATACAATATTGCCTGAAATTTAAAAAAAAAATGCAAACGAAGATACAAAGATAAATACTTGAATGATTTGCACAAATAAAAGGATAAAAAATTAGGAAACACAGACCTGATACAAGACTCTGATGGTCATGTGCTGGCGAATCATGATCGCCCACGCCAATCAACATGACACATAGTGGTGATGCAATTTTAAAGTCATTTGCATATCCTTTGCGAGGTGCCGCAATCAATCCATCAATCAATCAATCAAACTATTAGGTGCAATCTTTACAATGAAAGTTGGCTGCAATTGATCTCCACCACTGTCTGTATCTCGTCTTGATTGTACATTCTGTCAGATTGCTGTTCGTCCATCTCTTGAAGGACCCCCCCCCCCCCCACACCACACCCCCACACACAATTGTATCGTTATCTACCTCTTGCTCGCTTGCCTTCAACCTTACACCCCCCCCCCCCCGTAGTATGGTTTCTATAAGAATGTTATGTATTTTAACGTGGCCGAAATATTTCACTTATTTCACTTACCTCTTTTTCTAATTCTCAGTTTTTCAGGAACCTCTGAATTTGATTGTTTTTGTTTCCATAAAGTACGACAAATTCTTCTGTATATCTATATCGTAGGACTTCTATTCATCTTCCTAATTGTTTGTTCACTGTCTAGGCTTCTGCCTCGCAATCAGCCCCAGCATTTATTTTCTGTTTGTGGTTTTCTTCTAGGCAGTTTTACGGTTAGTAAGTTGGCAGAAGGAGTAGCTGCATTTGTTTTTTTTTTTTTTTTAATGGTATGGGTGCCGGTCGTTCAGAAAGCAATGGCAAACTACTGAACGTAAAACTTGCCTAGGTATCACGAACAGACAAATAAAAAATGCTGAGTTGATTGCTACGTCGGTAAAGGATATGCAACTAACTTTTTTTTCTGAACCGCTGACGCTTGTGAACATCAGCGCAAAAAGTGGTCTGTCTCCAGATGACATGCTTCGAGCCCCTTCGAGATGACTCACTTCGAGCCCCGTATGTCGAGATTCATATGGTTCTTTGGAGAGATCAGCATGGCCGAATGGATAAGAGCGTCTGGTTTTAAACATCCGGTGTGCGGATTTCGAGGTGTCGGGTTCAACCCTTAACACCGGTCATAACCCTGCAAAATACCTTTGGTAAAGTCCTTGAAAAGCTCGCAGGCTCCAGCGTCATTTGGAAAGTCGTAATCTGCTTCCCAAAGGGCTCGGGAGTTACCAGCCTGGGAAAGACACCTGGGCCAATGCGGCAACTTTTGCATTTGATGCCTACGAGAGCTTCCAGGATAAACAAGAGACATTGGCAGTAGCTCTTGACCTGGAGGATGCATATAACAGGGTTAGGTATGATCGGTTGATATACACACTGCTGGACATGGAGATCTCCCCTTGCCTTGTCAGATGGGTTGCGGGGGTCCTCTATGAGGGTAAGGTTGCACTGCGCATGGGTTCCTGGACTTTTGATCCCTGTACAATTACACCTAGGATGCCACAGGGATCTGACTTATCCCCAGTGCTCTTTAATGTCTACACCAGCAAAGCCGCAAATATTGAGACACCAGGTGTTGGTAGAATCTTTACATTTGCAGATGATGTGCTGGTGTACAGACATGGCAGAGATAGGGAAAGTGTGGCTGCATATTTACAGGTAGCAGTAAACAAGGTGACAGAGTGGTGTATGGGGCAGTTATAAACCCAGACAAGGCATCAGGTATGTGGTACTCCCTGGATAACCGGATTGTGAAGGCAGATGGTCATGTATTATATTGAAAGGATGTCCTCTTAGTAGAGAGAGTCAATTGAAGTACTTGGGTATCACCTTCGACCGGTGTATGTTGTTTAAAGATCACGTGGAGACTTTGGTGGTGAAAGCTGGTAGGGGACTTAATGCTTTGAGGGCGATGGCAGCAACCGGGGAAGCGTATAGGATGCTTTACTAGCTCTTTCAGCAGTTAATAATTTCTGTCATTGAGTATCGTTTGTGGCTGCTGACAGTATTAAAGAGCCAGCTTGAAAGGCTGGAGCGCATACAAAATGCGGCCATGCGGGTGATTATGGGGTGCACAAAGGATACACCAATTATATATTTATATATATTTTTGTTTTCGCATATCCTTTACATGACATCCCTGTCAACACCAGCATTTTCCCGCTGTTGCTGATTTCTTGGCAAGATTACGCTCAGTTGTTGGCCATTGCTTTCTGAGCGGCCGGCTCACTTATCCCGTAAGTCACCAACGCGGCGAGAACCAAAACGGGATTATGGAGAAAGTCGTTTAACTCCTAGGCCAGGGAGCCGGCACCAATTGTATGCATGAGGCAAATCCTGGTGCTACCAACAATGGCGGATAGGCATATTGTCCTTCAGGCCAAATGGTACCTGAGAGTTGCTGCAGATAGGGATCACTCCCTGCATGAAGCCATGGATATGGTCAAGGAGATGGCAAAATGCCAAGAAGAACAGAGCTGGTCATCCTAGTCCCAGCTTGCACTTAGAAAGAGAGATGCACACAAAAGTAAGCTATTTAAAAAAACTGGTCAAGGTGGTTAAAAGCGAAAAATGGGCAGAGGTGTGTCAAAGAGTAAGCACAGACAAGTCACTGAAATTGTTCTGGCGACTACATAAAAGCATGAGTGGTGTAGTCAAGAATAAGAGCATTTCAGACTTCCAAGGTGCTGACCTCACCTGGCAGAGGACTGACGAGGACAAGGGCAAAGCCCTCTTTGAACGCTACCTTGAGCAGGGCAACCAGACAGACATGGGAGGCCGTAATCTGGCCAAGGAGGTCACCTCAGACAGATGCAAGGCCCAGAACACTTCGGAGGAAGACACAGTGACAGTGAAAGAAATCAAGGCTGTGCTTCGACGATCAAAAAACAGTGCTCCAGGTCCTGATGGCATAAGATACGACGACATAAATAGGTGTACCGACAATGAGCTAGAGAAACTAGCAGACATGTACAACAACAGTATAGGGAGTGCTAGCATCAAGGAGGAATGGTTACACAGCTATCTGATTCCCTTGCCGAAGCCTGACAAAGACCACAAATAAATTCAGGGATATCGAATTATAACCATGCAGAATACAATAGGCAAGCTGCTGGAGAAGGTAATTGCCAGGAAAATATCAAGCCAACTAGAGAGGGAAGGTGTTTTCCCACCTACCCTGGGTGGGTACCGTCCAAAAAGAGAAACCTGGACCAATGCAGCAGTCTTTGCCCATGATGTCTATGAAGATTTCCACTCAGGCACTGAAACCGTTGCTGCAGCGATTGATCTTGAGGACGCATACAACAGAGTACCACTGGATTTTTTAATGTTTCAGCTTCTTGAACTAAACGTAAGTCCATTCCTCCTTAGCTGGATCGCTGCAGCCCTCTACCAACGGAAAGTAGTTTTTAGATGTGGCAGTTGGACTTCGGAACCAACAACAATATATCCTGGCCTACCACAGGGATCACCATTATCTCCGGTACTGTTCAACGCCTACACAGTGAGAATCACCAGTGAGCAGATCACTGGACCTGGCAGGACATTGTCGTATGCCGATGATGTTTTAGTGTATCGTCAGGGTAAGGATAGAGAGGAGATTGCTGTGGAACTACAAACCGAACTCAATCGCATAAGTACTTGGTGTGATGAAGCTGGGGCAATGGTCAACCCAACAAAGGCAACAGTGACTTGGTTCTCGTTGAATAATCATATTGTCAACAATCCAACACCAACTGTAATGCTGTGTTCAGAGACGGTGGAAAGAACGCAGGCAATGAATTACCTAGGGATACGGTTTGATCGAAGCCTTGCTTATAATGTGCACATAGACCAGGTGATAACAAAGGCCAAGCGGGGTTTGGCAGCGATGCGGGTGATGGCGGCAGCAAACTGTGAGCAGCGCCATCTATGTCTTCTGTACGAGGGGCTGGCCATGTCTGTTTTGGAGTATGCAATGACAATCCTGACTCTCAGCCATAAGCAGATAGAAAGGATGGAAAGGATACAGAATGAAGCTATGCGCATTATTCTTGGATGTACAAGAGATACAGCATGCAGGGCGGTGCGCTACCTTCTTGATTTTCCAACCATTGAAGAGAGAATACAAGTTTGCAGGGCACGCGCCTACCTCAGAATTAACGCAAACACACAACATCCACTGCATAGTGAAATTAGGAAGGTGAAGGGCAGCAGGTTAAAAAGAGGACGGTCGTGGATGGGTCAAACCGAAGACATTCTTCAACAGGTGTGTTCACTTGAGGACTTAGAACCTGGCGAGGAGTGGGTGCAAGTGCCAACAGACTTCTGCACATCCTTTTCAGTTTGCATCCAATTAGATAGAAAATGCAGACAAGAAAATCCGGCTGCTGTTGAGGCTGAAGTACAAGCGTTGATTTTCGAGAATTCGCTAGACGGTGACGCGGTCATCTACACAGATGGGTCGGTCGTCCGACATGTGAGAAGCTCATGGGCCTTTACAGCTCGGGCCGGAGGGAGAATTGTGAAGGAGGACTCTGGTGCTTTCACTGAAACCACAAGTAGCCTGACCATGGAAGTCATGGCAGTAAGTAAAGCAATAACAGGAGGGCCGGAGGGAGAATTGTGAAGGAGGACTCTGGTGCTTTCACTGAAACCACAAGTAGCCTGACCATGGAAGTCATGGCAGTAAGTAAAGCAATAACATGGCTCGAGACACAGACATTCACTAGGGCTTGTTTCCTTAGCGACTCAATGAACATGATCAAGAGGATAGAGGAGGGGTCGATCCGAAGAGAATGGTTGCTGCCTCTGAAGCGGTCTCGGCTGGCAAAGATTAGTTTCATCTTCGTGCCAGGGCATGCGGGAGTACAAGGAAATGAGCGGGCTGACAAGCTCGCAGGTGAGGCTACTGTGGAGGGCGGACGCGCCATGGACCAGGCTGACATTCTGAATGCTCTACGAGAAGTGAGACTTTTGCGAGAACCAAGTGATGACTGTGAATCTACAACAATGGCCAGACTGCGGGAGCAGCAAATTAAAAGAGGGGTGGCCAAACAAGAACACTACGCAGGAAGCCAAAGAAGATTGATAAACCAACACAGAACTGGCGTCGTTAGCCGCTACACGCTGCGGGATTTGCTGAGGAGGGGATCCGAGCACTTATGGACTGAATGGTTCGATGTGCAACGAGGATGATCTGTCGACTAACTAACTAACTAACTAACTAAATATGGTCAAGGGTCATAGACTAAGACGAGGCAGGTCCTGGATGGCACAGGCAGAAATATCTATACGTCAGGTGTGTGATCTAGAGACCATCAATCGCAAAAAAGAGTGGGTTGAAATACCGGAACTGCCCATGCGGGAGTGCGGTGAATAAACAGGCTGACAGGCTGGCAGGGAATGTACCTCTTGGTGGTTGGTTACCTATGGACAAGAGAGAGGTGGTGGTGCACCTGTGAGACCAGGTAGAGGTGGATGAACAGATTGAGAACCCGTATGTGGATAGGATGAGATTGCGGGGGATTGTCAGGGGTTCTGGTAGAATATCAAAACTGAGTTGGAAGACCAGGAGAACTTTCAATCAGATAGTAGTGGGAACGATTAGTAGTGTGACTCTTCGCTGGCCGTTGAACGAGGGGACGGAGCGCATACTGGAATGTCCTGAGTGCAATGATGTTTGTTCTTAGCTCAACTTAACTGTTAATTTTCGTCCTTGACTTGGGGACCGTAAATTACTAGTAACTCAGAAATCGAAGTTGGTTCGGATAATCGCGAGGGACACTGGTAAAAGGGAAAGCTAATCCACAGGCAAAAATAAGTTCAGCGCACTAGCAGTAGTAGCACGTATTTGGACTATGCTTGACTCCAATGCGTGCGAGTGCCAAAGGAAAAAAAAAATCTTCAGGTATGTCAAAAGAAGAGGAAAACTGGAGTTTGCCGTCACATCGGGAAGGTTGGAGGGGAGGAGAAATTTCCGTGGCCCCTGCTGGCCACTCCCTGCTTAATGTGATTATAACTCTGATTATAAGTCCGTCTCGCCTTTCCTCTGAGCGTTGAGCGTCGGCCAGATCCCCTCGTCACTCCTCGCCGTCTCATTCTTGATCCATTTGCTCCTCCGAGGTGTGCACGTGTTCCCACAAGGCCGCAACCACATCTGCCTTTTCATGTATCAATACTCCACCAAGTTCTGCAGAGCCAGCCAATCTGTCCGCCTGTTCATTTCCCAGCACACCGGCATGCCCTGGAGAAAAGATCCAGGCGATGCTTGTCGCCTGTGACCTCCGAAGCGAAGCAAGCCACTCTGCACGAAGCCTGTCCGTCCTCACCCTCGTCAGCATGCTTTCTGAGTCAGTTACAATCACGATGTGTGTGTGTGTGTGTGTGTGTGTGTGTGTTGTATTCTCCATCCAGCGGAGAGCCGCAGTGACTGCCTCCACCTCCATTCTTAAGCTGGATGTTGTGGTATCATATGCCAGACTCTCCTGCCCCAAACATAGACCATTAGCTTTGGCTATGAACCCCCAGCCACTTCTCTCACCTCTTGACACCGAACCATCTGTGTAGATAATCACATCACCCTAGTGAGCATTGTCCTGAATTAGTTGCTGGATTTCCACTTCCGTGGCCCCTGCTGGCCACTCCCTGCACTCCCGGCTTAATGTGATTATAACTGCACAAGTCTGACTGCTCCTCTAAAGATGCGTCGCCGGCACGTAAGGCCATGCAATCAGAACAAAGTTATCCAGAGTCACCAGTGGGAACGCCGCGCCCCGCGAAGGGACACGACCATTGGTTTTGAACTAATAAAAGCGCGAGGGTGAGTTTCGCAATCATGTATTAGCTAGAGAAATGCCACAGTCATCCAAGTAGGATCGTGTCATCTAAGAAACCTCGACTGATTTAGTGAGCCATTCGTGGTTTCACCGTGAGACAGTGTGAACTTAGACATGCATGGCTTAATCTTTGAGACAAGCATATAACTACTGGCAGGATTAACCAGATATCTATCGCACAGACGGACTATTCACGCACACGCAGGCCAAGAGTAGCAATCGCTCAGCGCACTCCCTCGGTACCCGGTGATACATGCAAAACCGAAAAGCTATGCCAGCTTACTGACTGCAGGCCCACTACTCATCGAGAGAGAGAGAGAGAGAGAGAGAGAGAGAGAGAGAGAGAGAGAGAGAGAGAGAGAGAGAGAGAGAGAGAGAGAGAGAGAGAGAGTGGGCGCTTATGAAGACTTTGTCGTACAGTCGTACAAAAAGTGCTCTTTTTCCCGCTCAAACCACGACTCAGGCTTCGAGCTGCGGTCACGTTCTCGAAACGCCTGCCTTGCTCCCTTGGTTGGGAAGTTTCCGACTGGGTGCACACAGCAATGCGAGACAACGAACGCCAGACGCGGGCATAAGGATACAATATAGCTCTTAAGACCTCTTTCCCTCACCTATGTCTATAAACTGCAGAGAATATTCTTGATCATGTGAAATGCTGCCCTTGCTTGGGATGTAGAAACTAAATATTAACATTTTCATCCTATGTGTGGCAGACGTGGTAGCGCAATAGCAAGCTCTCTTGTCTGCCGTCCCGATGAACGTGTGTTCGAATGCCCTTCACGGCAGTTACTTAGACTCGCAGCTCGACCCAGTCTAAAATGGGTACCACGACACTCTGGGAGATAAAATTGTCCGGTGTAATATAGACTACATCACTCATCGAATGCTGATCGGAATAAAAATATAGGGTCCCCAAATATAGGGACCATATACCTCATACCGCATTTCAGAAAATGAAGAGTATCTTATGCAATAAGTCACTATCACTGAATGTAAGAAAGAAAGTGCTGAAATACTATGTAGAACCAGTTTTGCTGTATGGCAGTGAATCTTGGAATGTACATGAACAAATTAAGAAGAAATTAGAAGCAACAGAGATGTGGTTCCTGCGACGAATGTTGCGAATTCCTTGAACTGACAGAGTAACTAACAACGACTGCCTAATACAGGCTAATGAAACTAAAACATTATATACAACAATAAGAAAGAGACAAATGTCTTTCTTCGGTCATGTGATGAGAAGAGAGGCATTAGTTTTCGTTGCAAACATTCTACGTAATTGGAGAACATCGTGACAACTGGAAAGATCGAGAGGAAGAGAGGCAGAGGCAGACCAAGAGAAATGATGCTGGATGGATTGAGACGGTGGCATGGGGGAATATCAGCAGCAGAGTTGATCCAGAACACCAATAACCGAGATCTGTGGAGAGCCATGAACGCCCACACCAGCTGGCAGAGCACTTGATGATGATGATGATGCCTCATACGTCTCATAGCGTGAAAAGACGACCTTAACTTTCAATGACTTTACATATCCGAGTACAACTTGCTTACCGACTTTCCCCCGCGGTAATCTAAATTTAGTAATTTCGAAATATAAATAGGGTTCGGCATGGCAGAAAGGAAAAGAACGTTTGCTCTTAAACTTCCTTGCGCTTTTTTATAGGGTAGCGGGTTCATTCCCTACACCAGTTAGTTGAGCTTAAATGATGACTTCGTTTAGAAAGCAATGACAAACTTGACTGGCATCTTGCCCTTGACAGACGATAGTTTGTAACATGGAGTTGTACCTCTCCATAGCACAAAGCCTGGGCTGAATTTAGAGACCATGTGTTGCCCATGCAGCGCGATCTCTCTCACTTGACCTGCCTAGTTTACTCCAAAGCAAAGGTAACATCAGTACGTCTGGAACAAGACAAGCTGCAGAAGCTGCCTGATCAGCAAAGTAATGCTCTAACTGTCCGCCTATCGAAGCTTCCATCCTAGACCAGTTGGCGACCAAGGCTTTGGGCCTTGGCTGCCCTGCCATGACATTTAGTCTTTAGGTTGCATTTTCTCGCACTAGTGTAAGGCAGGCTGGTACCAACCCAATTTCGCTTTTCCACCCGAAGCTATTGACACCATGTGGGGTATTGCATTTGGTGAGTGCCACACAACATTTAGCGCTAAGAGAAAGCAGGTAGTACCATCAACTGTTATAGGTAGCTCACTCATATCTGACTTTCAATGGAATACTACTGAACAGAACATTGCCTTGGAGATCAACCCCGGGAAACGTTCTGAAAAGGACACACATCATATTAAGTAATCTAAATATTTCTCGTCTCTTTCGGCGGTCACCATACAGTGGATACCATCACACTGTGGAGTACCCGGAAACGACAGAGCTGATCAATTGGCTAAGGAAGGAGCCAAAGAAGAACAGCCTGATGTGCCCGTAACATACCACCAAAAGAAAAGAATGATCAAATCAGTCATAAGCCACCAAAACCTGTTCAAGATGACTACCACGTTATGGACAGACCAGAACAAATCATTATTCTGCGCCTCAGAACAGGACACAATAGATTACGCAACCACATGTATACAAAATTCAAGATTGGTGAAACAGCCATGTGCACATGTGGATTGGCCTCGCAGACAGCAGAGCACATACTCCAAGACTGCCCAAAATATAACATATCTAGGCAAACCTTCTGGCCTAGAGAGACGACAGTGGAAGATAAACTCTATGGGCCACTGTGTGAACTGAAAAAGACAGTTAAATTCATACAAGAGACAACATTGCAGATATAGACATATTTCAAGCGAACGAAAGAAGAAGAAGAAGAAGAAGAAGAAGAAGAAGAAGAAGAAGAAGAAGAAGAAGAAGAAGAAGAAGAAGAAGAAGAAGTCTCTTTCGGCATCTTCTAAAGATCACACAGCTTTACTTCGGACTTAAGTTAAGTACCCAAAGCGGTCGCGTTAGCGTAGTTAATAGGAAATTACGCTTACGATGGATGATATTTGTGTAATACGTGTACAACATTGTAACCAATCCTATGTCTTCTTTAAATTTGTGTTAATACACTGAACACAACATTACGGCCGGTGTGTTGGTGTGTTTGTTATTTGACCTACGCTGGTTTAATATAAAACCTCTGAGATCTGTGGTGCTATCTCAATTTGTAGATACGCATTTAGTCCGTATCCCATAGATGTGGGTTCAAGTGCATGATAGACCTGGCTAATGAGGACACCCTTTTGGAGTGTCTAGTTGTGTCACGCATCGATGTACACTTGTTCCTACAGCGAGGCGCTGGGTGGTATAGGTTCAAATCCCGGTCAGTAACTACACAGTTCAATTGTTAAGTTATCAAGTGTGTCCTCTAGTCTCTACTCCTTTCTTCTACTTCTGTGAACGCTAAATAATACCTGTGCAGTTATTTATGAACTGATGTCATGAGCGGGGTCGGGCAACAGTTCGACGTCTGCATTCGTCGTCTCGCGAAGTGAGGGAAAGACTGGCCACCTATTCTTCCATGCATTCAGTTTTACAAGATGTGACAGCCTAAATCACTTCGCTGATCCATTTCAGGTTCTTGCTGCGGATCATGTTGTTGTTGTTGTTGTTGTTGTTGTTGTTGTTAATGTTTAAAGAACCTTTACAGGGCCGTTTCCATGGAGAGGGGGGGGGGGGGGGAATTAACATTATTTCAAGATCGCATTAATACAAGAACCAATTACTTGATACTGTGTTTCCCACCATACTTTAGAGTTCCGTACATCTCGCCTTCTGAAATTCGTTTTATAACGTAAATCACGTTTTATGTAGACGTCTAGACTTGTTCTAGTATGTTTTATTACATTTAGCTTCCATTTTTACGTATACTATGTAGGGGCGGGAGGTATTTATAAAGAGGAAATACGAAAAGCGGGGGCCAAAAAAAAATACGTTGAGAACCATTGTATTATATGGTACTAGTCCATATAGCCTAATTGGAACCGATAGGTGATGTGGTTAATGTCACAATGGCCGCCTTTACTTCCCAAACATTTCCTGGTACACATTTTCGGCTGGTCTTTTGGTCTCGAACAATCTTATTTTCAAAGGGTTAAGAATTGGGCACGCAGGCCCGTCTAACATTCTCTCTCTCTCTCTCTCTCTTTCTCTCTCTCTCTCTCTCTATACATACATACATACATACATATATATATATGTATATATATATATATATATATATATATATATATATATATATATATATACATATATATATATATATATATATGTATGTATGTATGTATGTATGTATAGCTATACCAAAAAGAATAGGAGCAATTGAATTCGAAGACTTTCGTAGGATTAATCTCATAAATCATGTCACTAAGCTTCTACTCAGAATTATAATGAGAAGAATTAGGAAGAAAATAAAAATGGAAATTGGTGAAGAACAGTATGGATTTGTGGAAGTTAGTTAGTTAGTCGCGGTTCCAACTTCACGGCAACGGGTTGCCCCATATTGCTCCGTTCCTGTGCCAGTGAATATCACACAAAATGCTCCTCACTGCCCTATGTGAACAACAGAATATACAGGAGTGTCGGCAAGCCAACAGCCCGCACAGGTACACTGTGCATAATGCCGCCACCAGAATGCCAACACAAAAGTCCTCCACGAAAAATACAGTTCATTGTCGATGGAAACGGCAGTCACCAGAAAGACTTCATTGATCCGGGTTTTGTCCCATATGGCACGGTCTTTTTCCGCAGAGCGACTCACAGAAAGCACCACACAAAGCACGAACTCCGTAGCTACAGCGACGACTCCCAGGTGTCTCCTGAAAAATGCACTTGTGAACTTAAAAGGTAAACCAGTCAATCCAGCAACCGCCGGCCGTCATCGTTTCGAACATGCAGTTCACACTAAAAACAACCGCGGACAGATGCAAAAGCATTCCAAGCGAAATCCACAGCTCACAGTGTCGCGCCACGCACTCACTCTGTAGTAGGACGACGGAACCATAACCTCCTTAGTCGCCTCTTACGACGGCCCTTATGGTAGCCAACAGTGTTACTATTCTTTGCTTACCCGTATGGGCCCCGGCAACACACGGATTTGTGGAAGGAAAACGTACAAACAATGCAATATACACATTACGAAAACTATTAGAAAGATCAGTAGAGACAAAGACAGACATATATTTGTGCTTCATAGATTATACTAAGGCATTTGATAAAGTAAAACATGATGAACTGAATAAAATGTTGGAAGATATTAACACTGATGGGAAAGATCTCAGAATAATAATTTAAACAAAAAATATTTACTACCAAACAGCAGCAATTACATTGGGAAATAGAGAAAGAAATTATGAACACATAAAGGCATTTGATAAAGTAAAGCATGATGAACTGAATAAAATGTTGGAAGATATTAACACTGATGGGAAAGATCTCAGAATAATAATTTAAAAAAAAATATTTACTACAACCAAACAGCAGCAATTACATTGGGAAATAGAGAAAGAAATTATGAACACATAAAGTTGGGAGTAAAACAGGGATGTGTTTTGTCACTCGATCTTTTCTCCCTCTATGCATTGGCACCTTGCCGTCTTGACAGACGATAGTTTGTGCTTCAAAATGGCATAATAACTTTTACCCATGGCGGTAGCGAATGTGACTGGTAAGGCCAATTCGCGCTGTAAATGTGCGTTCACAGTGGGTGCATGTGAACACGTGGTTATTTCCACCATCATGCACCATCTTACGTCTCACACGCTCGGCGTGTGACTTATCAGCAATAATTTTCTCCTTTGTCTTTATTCCATTTCTGATGTTTGCCCTCTATGCAACACGGTCAGCGGCGACTTGCTCCAAATATGCATTATCAATGCCTGTATCAATCATGTCCCGCTTACACACATCTTTGTATCGTAGTAGAGGCCGACCCTGAGATCTCTTACCCATCTGTAATTCACCAAAAAAGATGTCCTTTGGTATTCTACCATCATCCATCCTCCTAAGATGTCCTATCCATCTAAGTCTACGAAGACTGAGCATGGAATAAACCGTCACACAACCTGATCTTTCCAATACTTCAGTATTTGTGATTTTGTCTTGCCACTTAATACCAAGAATTCTTCGCAGACACCGCATATGAAAGCTGTTTACACGTTTCTCTTGGTGTGAGTAAGTTGTCCAGGTTTCACTGCCATAAAGAAGAGTACTAAGGGCACAGGTTTGATAGACAAGGACTTTTGTTTTGACAGTAAGCTTCCTGTTCTCCCAGACACTTTTTCTTAGCCTTTTCATTGTTGTTGCTGCCTTAACAATCCGGATGTTGATTTCCTAATCTAGGGATAATTTGCTATTTACCACTGATCCTAGATATGTAAAATGGTCTACCATCTCTAGTTTGGCGTCGTCAATAAAGATTGATGGTACCCCATGTGCACCTTGTGACATAATCTGTGTCTTCTTTTTGCTAATTGTCAAACCAAATTCGGAACAAGCATTGGAGAATGCAGATAGTAGACATTGCAATTCTTCCCCAGAGTGGGTCGTAACTGCAGCATCATCTGCAAAAAGCAACTCTCTGATCAGTACCCTCCTAATTTTGGTCTTGGCCTTCAATCTCTGAGCATTATAGAGGCCGCCATCTGAGCGTGAGTGAATGTATATACCACCATCCTGATCACGAAAGGCATATTTCAGTAGAAGTGAAAAGTATATTCCAAAGAGGGTGGCAGCTAGTACACAACCTTGCTTAACTCAACTCTTGATTTCAAACTTTTCAGAAGTTGAACCATCAAACTTGATTCTTCTTCTTTCGTTCGCTTGAAATATGTCTATATCTGCAATGTCGTCTCTTGCATGAATTGAACTGTTTTTTTTCAGTTCACACAGTGGTCCATAGAGTTTATCTTCCACTGTCGTCTCTCTAGGCCAGAACGTTTGCCTAGATATGTTATATTTTGGGCAGTCTTGGAGTATGTGCTCTGCTGTCTGCGACGCCAATCCACATGTGCACATGGCTGTTTCACCAATCTTGAATTTTGTATACATGTGGTTGCGTAATCTATTGTGTCCTGTTCTGAGGCGCAGAATAATGACTTGTTCTGGTCTGTCCATAACGTGGTAGTCATCTTGAGCAGGTTTTGGTGGCTTTCTGACTGATTTGATCATTCTTTTCTTTTGGTGGTATGTAACGGGCACATCAGGCTGCTCTTCTTTGGCTCCTTCCTTAGCCAATTGATCAGCTCTGTCGTTTCCGGGTACTCCACAGTGGGATGGTATCCACTGTATGGTGACTTTATGCTGACTGCTAAGTTCTTAAAGTAGTGTCCTTAATACTGGCAATTTCCCAGAGAGGAGCGCCTCGAGTACTGATTTTGCATCTGTTAGTAGCACCACAGGTTGTGTACCATTGCTGTTATTTAGTAATTTCTCTGTTGCTATCTTGATTGCCTCAATTTCGGCATCATAGTTATGGCAGTACTTTCCTGTCGGAACTCTGGCTGTGTCCCTAGTATTATTTGGGTATTCTATGTATACTCCCGCTCCTCCATTTCGAACAGCATTTTGTGCTGACCCATCTGTGTAGACTCGGATCCAGAGATCCTGTGGGTATTCTTCATCAAGGAAGCTGAGAGTGGCTGTTCTGCGCTGCACACTGTTCTGTTCTTCCTTGTCAAATATTCCTCTCACTTTTGTCTGGATTTGTAACGATAGTCTATGCTCATCTTTCCATGGAGTTCGCTCTGGAATAGTTGTTAGGGTGATACCAACTGTGGGCAGATCAGTGGTTTCTCTGCAGAGTCGTTTGGCCTGGTGGATAAAACTACTTCTTTTCAACCGCCCCATAGCTAGGTTTTCAAATCTGTTCTTCATAGGGTGGCCTGGCAAGCTGAGGAACTTTTCTGCTTGTATTAGCGGTTTCGTATCTCTGCGCTCACTCAGTGCCTGTGTCCTCCCCATCCTCTCCATTTCCACTATAGGGGTTGATCTCATCCCTCCTGTGGTGACTCTAAGTGCTTGATTTTGCACCTTGTCCAGCTCTTGTAGTGTGGTTTTTGATGCTGAACACCACGCAGTTGACCCATATTCCAGGTGTGGTCGTATGCTCTGTTGGTAAACTTTGCTAAGTATTTTCGTACTGGCTCCCCATGTGGTTCCACTTAGCTTTCTCAGGATGGCTATTTTCCTTCTGGCTTTTGCTACTGCTTTGTTGATGTGCTTTCTCCATGTCAGCTTGCCATCAAATGTTACTCCAAGGTATGTTGGTTCTTTATCTTCTCTTAGGGGTGTTCCATTTATCTGGATGATCCCTGCCTTTTGTTTTGGAGAGAGGGTAAATAGGGTGGTGCTGCACTTGTCAGTGTTTATGCTGACACACCATCTATTTGCCCATGCAACAAATGTATCTACAGCTCTTTGTAGCAATCTGGTGGCCACTGATGCATATTCATTTGTGCTCCATAGAACCAGGTCATCGGCGTACATTGCCGCTTTAATTCCATGCGGTAGGTGAGCAACAAGATCATTGATGAAGATTAGAAAAAGTGTGGGGGACAAGACTCCGCCCTGGGGGACACCGTGACGCAGTATACTTTCTTGCTCTTGAGTCCGTCTATCTGTACTCGGGCTCTTCTGTTGTGCAAGTATGCTTTCACCCATTTGTACATTCTTCCATTGACTTTGCAGTTTCTCAGTTTCTTCATCAGACCTTCTTTCCAGACTTTATCAAAGGCTTTCTTCAGATCTATCCATGCCGCAAGCACCAGCTTCTTCTCTTGGAATGCATCCTCAATTTCTTGAGAGAGGTAGGTTGTCTGATCTTCCGTAGAGTAGCACTGCCTAAAGCCAGCCTGCTGTGGCACAAGGATGTTTTTACTTTCAATGTACCACTGCAGTCTGTGATTGATGATGCGCTCCAGTGTTTTGCAGAGACAGCTGGTGAGGCTAATTGGTCTGTAGCTAGAGGCAATGGAACCATCTTTCCCTGATTTTAGGAGGGGTATCATGATTGCTTCTCTCCAGGCTTGTGGAACACTGCCTAAGGTCCAGCTGTTATTGAAGATTTGCAACAGCTTTGTTTTGGCCTCTGTTCCTAGGTTCCTGATCATTTCATTGGAGATACCATCAGCTCCTGGTGACTTTCTCATTTTCAGTTTTGATATGGCTAGTTCCAGTTCGCTGATTGTGATGGGTGCCTCCAGAACCTCATGTACTATTTCCTTCTGTCCTGTATGTTGTCGTTTCTCTCGAATCTCTTGTTGTTTCTATCAAACTTGATTATACCCTTCATGCCTGTGTGGAACGATTCCACAATGGACAGAAGAGTTGGTGGGCAGCCAATCTTCTTTAGAGCCTTGAACAGACCCTCACGACTGACCAACTCAAATGCCTTTGTGAGGTCGATGAAGGTAATAAACAGTGGTTGATTCTGTTCACGGCATTTTTCTTGCATTTGTCGCAATGAGAATATCATATCAGTGGTATACCGGTTCTGTCGAAAGCCACACTGTGATTCGGGGTAGACTTGATCTCCTAGGACTTGAAGTCTGCGCAGAACAATTCTGGCAAATACTTTTCCAACAATACACAGAAGTGAGATACCCCTATAGTTGTTGCAGTCGCTCCGATCGCCCTTGTTCTTGTACAGTGTTATGATGCTTGAATCTTTGAAATCCCGTGGGTCTTTTCCTTCTCGCCAGCATAGCTCTTATTAGCTGGTGGATCTGTAGAGTGAGTGTGTCTTGCTCACTCCTGATAACCTCTATTGGAATCCCATCCTTACCTGGAGCCTTGCCAGATGCAAGTTCATTTATAGCACACTTAACTTCTGTTATGGTGGGAAGTGTGTCCAGGTGGTCAAGAGTTGGTAGAGCCTCTATGGCGTTGAGGGCATCATCCGCTAGTTTGGTCTCACTTGAGTAAAGCTCCAAATAGTGCTCTACCCATCTGTCCATCTGCTGTTTCTTATCAGTTATGATTTCTCCAGTCAACGTTTTCAATGGTGCACTTCTTTTGATCATTGGACCACAGGCTTTCTTTATTCCTTCATACATGCTTCTGATGTTTCCCTTATCACTTGCGATTTGAATGGACTCACATAACTTGTGATCCAATAACCATTTGCACACTGCTTCTTTTGCACGTCCTTTCTGTCTTTTGCACATCCTTCCTAGCTTGCCTTAGCTTACTCAGAGTGTTGCGCGTTGGTCTTTCCTTGTTTCTTAAGAGAGCTATCTTCTTCTTATCAATCAAGGGCTGCAGAGTCTGGCTGTTTGCCGCAAACCAGTCCTGCCTCTGATGATCCACAGTGCCGTAAACCCCTACGGCAGTTTTATAAAGAGTTTCCTTAAGTTGACCCCACTTTTCATTTACTGTACAATTTTCTGGTGTATCAGTGAAAGCGTCTTCAAGTTGCTGTTGAAACTGAAAGCACTTTTCAGGATCGTGAGTGTTAATAATATTAATCCTGGGGCTAGATTTGTGTTTAGCTGTGTAGATTCTCTTTGGTCTCAGTCTAACCCTTGCAACAACCAAAGAATGATCCGTATCACAGTCAGCACTGTGGTAACTTCGAGTCAATGATATATGGTTCAGATGTTGTCTCCGTGTGATGATGAAGTCCAGCTGGTGCCAATGGCCGGATCTTGGATGTTTCCATGTGACCTTATGCAGCTCTTTTGTTTTAAAAAAGGAATTTGTAATACATAGGTCATTTCTGGTGCAATGCTCCAGCAGCCTTTGCCCATTTTCATTCATGCGACCGATGTTGTATTTTCCAAGGCACACTGGCCATGAACTCGAGTCCTTGCCCACACGAGCATTGAAATCACCGAGCATATAAATGTAGTCAGATTTTGGAACTGCCTTGATCACGGAGTCTAACTCCTCATAGAACGAATCCTTCACATCATCAGAGGAATCGAGTGTCGGTGCATATGCAGTAATAATGGTGGCAAAACCACAAGAGGTTGCCAAGCGCAGGGATAATAGTCTTTCATTTCCTCCTGCTGGAATTTCAATCATTCCCAGTAGCGAATTCTTCACTGCAAAGCCCACACCGTGTTGCCTTTTTTCTGCCTGCCCTCTACCCTTCCAAAAAAAGGTGTAATTGTTTTCCCTGAGTGACCCTTCCTCAGCGAGGCGAGTCTCCTGCAGGCCAGCAATATCAATGTTAAGACGATTGAGTTCGGCATCAATCACAGCCGTTTTTCTCACTTCGTCAATATTGGTCAAGTCAGTGGAAAATCCTGGACACATGGTTCTCACGTTCCAGGTTGCAAGCCGTAGCTTGAGGTTTCTATTTTTCTTTTTATTAGTACCTGGTGCATTGGTTTTACAGCCTGCGATTCAGATTTTGTCCTAGCCCCAAGCACCCATTGAAGCAGGCAGGCTGTGGCGGATCAGCACCCAATTGGCCGGGGGCTGCCCAGCTTGAGGCGGGCGGTAGCTGATCAGTGACACCTGTAGGTGTCTCCCACCGTCAGAGGCAACGCGTGGCGCCCCATGTCTACGCCAATTGACAGGGACTTATAACCCGTAACAGTTGCCTCTCGCTTTGATTCCGAGATCGGTTAAGACCAGGGATGGAGTTATTGCCTCTCCATAGCACAAAGCCTGGGCTAAAATATAGAGATCATGTGTTGCCCATGCAGCATGATCCCTCTCTCGGCCTGCCTAGTTCACTCCAGAGGAAAGGTAACACCTCTACATCTGGAACAAGACAAGCTGCAGAAGCTGCCGGATCAGCAAAGCAATGCTCTAACTGTCCGCCTGTCGGAGCTTCGATCCTAGACCAGCCGCCAACCAAGGCTTAGGGCCTGGTCTGCCCTGCCATGACATTTTGTCTTTAGGTTGCATTTCCTCGCACCAGAGGTAAGGCTTGTACCCTCCCAATTGCGCTCTTCCGCCCGAAGCCGTTGGCACAATGTGGGGTGTCGGGTTTGGTAAGCACCGCCCAACGTTCGGCGCTAACAGAAAGCAGGTAGTACCGTCTACTGTTATACGGTAGCTCAGTCATATCTGACTAAGACCTGACACACTCTCCTTCTATAGCGAAGTAATAATGAGAGAGATCAAAGAACAGCCAGGAATAATATTTGGAGGTTATAATATACATAATATACGCTAATCAGATGATACAGTATTGATAGCGGATAATGCAACAGATCTACAGCAATTGTTGGGCATTGTAGTAACAGAGAGTGCAAAGAAAGGACTCTCCTTAAATATCAAGAAAACAGTATCAAAGAAACAGGTGACACCCAAATGTGAAATAGAGATAGAAGGGAAAATTCTTCACCAAGTGGATAGTTTTAAATATCTAGGGACATTTATAACATCAGATGGAAGATGCACAACAGAGATCAAGAGCAGAATAGGGCAAGCAAAGGCTGCATTTCAGAAAATGAAGAATATCTTATGCAATAAGTCACTATCATTGAATGTAAGAAAGAGCTGAAGAGCTATATAGAACCTGTTTTGCTGTATGGCTGTGAATCTTGGAATGTAAATAAACAAATTAAGAAGAGATTGGAAGCAACAGAGATGTGGTTCCTGAGACGAATGTTGCGAATTCCTTGGACTGCCAAAATAACTAACAACGAATGCCTTAAAAAGGCTAACGAAACTAGAACATTATATACAACAATAAGAAAGAGACAAACAGCTTTTTTGGGTGATGTGATGAGAAGAGAGGCGCTGGAGAACATCGCGACAACTGGAAAGATCAAGGGGAAGAGATGCAGAGGCAGACCACGAGAAATGATGCTGGATGGATTGCGACGGTGGCATGGAGGAATATCAACGGCAGAGTTGATCCAGAAAACCAAAGACCGAGATCTGTGGAGAGTCATGAACGCCTACACCAGTCGGCACGGCACTTGATGCTGATCACTTATGAAGCTAATCTTAGACAACAATAGAACAATAAGCAGTAAAACATATGAAAAATAATCAATAACACGTGACTCACTGAGGCAATGTTTAACATGGGCATGATAAATACCTAAGGAAGGTGTAACGTGCCATCCTTAGGTATTTATCATGCCCATGGTAAACAATGCCTCAGTGAACTGGGAACCTAGGTCAGTATAGACAAATCGGCCTGGATTTGGGGTTCGAATACATGACCACCGCAACAGCAGGCAGGCGTGCTAGTTACAGAGCTTCTACGGCTTCCTTAGAAATTCGTGGCAATCGTAGAATTCCAGGGAACGTCAGCGTGACCGGATGGATAAGATTACTCGCTCTTAAACTTCATGTGTGCTGTCAGATAAACTAAAATGTTAACTTCTCTTACTTACCTCTGAAGTCGGAGTGGGTTCGCCTGATGGCGAGGAACACTGTTAATACGGAAAGCTAATCCACACGCAAAATTCAGTCCACCATTACTAGAAGTTGTGTGTATGGACTACGCTTGAGTTCAAAGCGAGCCAGAGCAAAAACCAAAAAAATATCTTCCCGTACTTGACTTAGAGACGTGAATTACAAGTTCCTCAGAAGTCGGAGGGGGTTCGCCTGATGGCGAGGGACACTGGTAATAGAAAGTGACTAGCTGCAGAAGCTGGAAAGCAAAGCAAAAAGAAACTCTGTTGCTAATCCACACGCAAATATCAGTGTATGAAATACGCTACGTTCATAACGAGCGAACAACAAAAACAGTAGAATTGCAGGGATGACATTTACAGCACAGCACAACGCTAACCTAACCAACTTCAGCCATCTCGTCCATCAGTGCTGACGTCGTGGATCGATACAAATCAGCTGGTGCTATCTTATTGGCTGCAAACTGGACCGCTGTTGGAGGCGTTATTGAAGAACAATAAACATAAACACACGCTCTTATTAGCAAATGTAAATGCAGTAGAAAGAAAGAAAATAAAACATGTATTGAATGGGGTAGCTAGGCGGGAGCGACCGCTGCCCGTGTGCCCTAGTTTTGAAAAGTGGCGCCTAGTTTACTTGTGTGTTGAAAGTAACGGGAGCGTTCACCTGGAGTTTTTTTTAATACATCTGTTTATATGCTCGCTCTCCGAACTTTTGATGCTGGAAACACTTTTGTGTTTTTATGAGGCATTTTTGTCTTAGCTGGTGTCTGCTTGGAGCGTTTTGAAAATGTAGGGAATTAAGGCTGCTTGCCTAAGCAGTCGTGAGGTTGAGATTATTTCATCCCCGATAGATAAACATCCCTGGCTTTATCAAGGGACATAACCCACGCGAGTTTCAATGGCGAAGTTGTTAAGCCGCCTGTTTCGCTCTCCGAAGGTTGAGGGTTCGATTTCGAATTCCGTCGGTTTATGGGTGAAATTTTCTTTGTAGTTTCGGTGACGACCCTAAACATAAAGAAAAAAAAAAACTGCACTCCGGAATTGAATGGCGGGGTCCAAAAACGAACCCAGCACCTTTTGAGGGAGGACAAGGACACACGACTTTGCCAGGAAGACACGCCTTCTATCTCCACCTCCGTACGGACATCAATTCAGCGTCGCGATTGCTTTGATTCAACTGAAGTTCATTGTTTCAGATCCATTTATAACTGAACATTCCACCATATGTACACAGATTAACAGAAGTAAATTGTAGAAAACTCGTCTGGAATACGAGCCATAAGAAGAACAATTTTTACACGTTTCATCATCATCAAGTGCCTTGCCAGCTGGCGTAGGCATTCATATTTCTCCGCATGTCTCGGTATTTGCTGTTCAGGATCAACTATGCTGATGATATTCCTCCACGCTACTGTCACAGTCCATCCAGCATAAGTTCTCTGCCTCTCTTCCCCTCGTTCTTTTCAGTTGTCATGATGTTCTCCAATGCCTCTCTTCTCATCACATGACCAAAGAAACCTATTTGTCTCTTTCTTACTGTTGTGTATCTCCCTCTTCTTCTGCGTTCATCCGGAGTGTTTTTTCCCCAAGAGATGTAATTGCTGTGTGTCTAAGTTAGGCACCCTTGGGCCGAAGCCCTTAGGCCAACACATCCGACTTTAGCGTGAATATTTTTATTTTTACCAGGTTAGCATTCCGGGGTGGGGGGGGGGGGAGACTCACTGTTGTGGTGCTGTCCACATACTAGCTGGTCAAGTTAGAACGGTCGAAGACTTCACGGTCAACCCTCAAGGGAAGGTAGGGGCAGTCCATGGGCACTTTCCGCCATCCAAGGAGGCTTCCATAACTGCAGAGCCGACACATAGCGCGCTGGGCTCACCCAAGGAATCGGGACGTCCTGCACATGGCTGCTTTAATTCCTCACTTCCATGTATTGGGCATTTCGTCCGCTCCACGAACAAACCAGGAACGGCCAGTCTGCAGACGATTTCCACTCAGATCTGACGTGTACCCGGAAAACAAGATTGTCAGAGCTGTTCCGGCCGAAAAACAAGACAGTTAGAGCTGTTTCGGCCAGAAAACAAAATAGTCAGAGCTCTTCCGGGCACGAAGGACATTTCACTCGGACGTTTTTGCGTTGTGCCTTTTTTATTTGCGCCCTTAGGCCCGCACATCCGACTTCAGCGGGCGTTTGGTAGAACGGGTTTGTCTTCCCGTGGTTTCGAGGGACATTTGACTCTTACTGCTGTGGTGTCGTCCACATCTCTGCTGGTCAAGTTGGAAGGACCAAGGACTTTACGGTCAGTCAGCAATAGAAGGCAGGGCAGCCCATGGGCATTCCCCGCTATCCAAGTAAGCTTCCATAATTTCAGAGCTGGCACATAGTGCTCTGAGAATGGGCTCACCCGAGGAATCGCCCCGTCCTGCTCATGGCTGCTTTGATTCCTCACTTCCATGCACTGGGCTTTTCGTTCGCCCCTGGCTGCTCCCCTCACAAACCAGAAACGGTCAGTCTGCAGACGACATCCACTCAGCAAGCTTTCACTTCGGACATCCACGCAATGAATTCGCTAGCCAAGCGTTCCATTTCGTGTTTATGAGACATTTTCCCATCTTTGTTTACGCTCACTCAGTGAGCTCTAGTACAGACTTGCATCGTAACCACCACGTGCGATTGGGACGCTTTTCCACTTTTGTAGCGCTCTCGATGTAGGCTACATGTGCTGCCGGCTCAGTACCTTACCTCCATGCAGCAGAGAGCGAGTAACGGCCTGGCCCTTTCATCTGGGGATCCCTCTTATCCCTCGGATGAGAGCCTTCTACCAGGTATCTGGACCAAGCATGTAGCAGGCTTAGCATCTCACCACCATTTTGCAGTGGGTGAGTATCGGCCCTGCTCTCACATCCGGGTGATGTTGACTTAGAGACGTTCAGTCATATCCGGACAAAGAATTAGTGGCATCGTGCGCCTGATTCGGTCTTTGACTGCCTATCCTCAGTCTACCTGCAGAGCAACAGGTTGTGTTTCTCTTGGTCTGGTCCCTATCCTAAGGCCTGTCTGACATGTAGTTGTTCTTCCGTCGGCAAAGCTCTTGGGGTTATTGGGACACCCAAGCCCCTCTACCACGACAAGGTGGAGGAGATACTTCATAGGGGATTGTTGATTATTATAATGTTCTAGTTTCATTAGCCTCTTTCAGACAATTGTCTCTAGTTATTATGACGAAGAAAAGACGTCGGCGGTGGATATGACATACAAGGGTGTTTCAAATGTAAACATTAAAAGCGTGATAGAAATGTAAGTAACCATGCCATTGTTTGTAACCTGTCAATATTGTTGTTAGGGATGTAAAGAGTATTACGCACGTGACATCACGAGGCAGACAAACACGGTGACGTCATAATGATAGTTTAAATATGGTCGTACCATTTTTGGCATGCATCAAAGAGGAACAGCGCTCTGTTATCCATTTTTAAAAAATCATCAGTGAAGGGGTGAAACCTATAGACATTCATCGACGAATGTAGGTCCAGTATGGTGATGCATACCTGTAAGTCCAGCAAGAGTATGAGTGGAGCAGGAAGTTTCAAAACGGCGTGACTTCTGTGAAAAGGTAGAGCAGGTGGTTCATACATGAGTGGTTACACACGCGACCAAGAGCGTTTTTTTATTTTTTTATTTATCGGCGCTGGAAAATTTCAATGAACGTAGTGGTGACTACATCGAAAAATGATACATTTGTTCTTTACTTTTCCAGATAGTCTCTCTCTCTCTCTCTCTCTCTCTCTCTCTCTCTCTCTCTCTCTCTCTCTCTCTCTCTCTCTCACACACACACAGGGCGAGGGACACTGTTAATCATCATCAAGTGCCGTGCCGAATGGCGTAGGCGTTCATGACTCTCCACAGATCTCGGTCATTGGTTTTCTGGATCAACTCTGCCGTTGATATTCTTCCATGCCACTGTCGCAATCCATCAAGCATCATTTCACTGTTAATAGGGAAAGCTAATCCACACGCAAAATTCAGTCCAGCACTACTAGAAGCAGTGTGCATATGGACTACGCTTGAGTTCAAAAGCGAACGAGCGCAAAAAAAAAATGATGAGGACATGGACTGAGCTGCGGGGGATAGTCGATAGGAAGCCTTGGAGTTGTACGTTGGTTGGGGACCAAATGAGAACAACGGGCAAAAGAAGATTTCTACCCCAGTTCTTACTTTAACTTACTGTATCTTAGTTCCGAGTTCTTGTCCAAGTCAGTTACCTTTAACCCAGACAAATGTTATTTTATAGCAACAACTACCTGGAGTCCTAAAGCGTTAATTTAAGTCAGTTAACAAAACACCAAGCAAGGTCATATTTCCTTCAGCATGACAATACAATCCAAAAACATATTAATATTCAGAAGACCCCTGTAACCTTTAACCTTATCTTCCCACCAATCACCAAATGGCTGGTAGAGGGATGCCGGCAATGCTGACCCGCCGTACTCTGAACGTTTTGTTTTGTGTGATTATTGTGAATCAACTTTGCCGCCATGACAGGGAGTCGTCGATGCCTCTACTAAAATGGTGACTTTATTCAGTTGTTTATTCATTTTGTTGCTACCGACCTGAGCACTGGATACATCGCACCTTTTCCTTTCGTACTGTATATAATTTGGATGTTTGATTTCACTGTGTGGACCGTCAAGATGGATTCATTTACTCCCTAAACATAATGTGGTTTACAAGGACGTGGCCAGATCACGTGGTCATTCTGTTATGTTGTGAATAAAAGAAGTGCGGCTTTATTTTATCCGTGAAGTGCTCGACACGCACATCATTTCGTTACACAGTGATTCTGCGTGATTTCGAAGTTGGCACCAGTGGATATTTACGTGTCTGGAGTTTCATGGAGGAAGGAAATGGAATACTGTTTCTCCAGGAGTGATGGTTGACCTCACCTTTCTCCGTGTTTGCCTTTAAGTCACGTGCTTTTTGTCGTCTGGAGGCTTGTCCCACTTTCCCAAAACGTAAAGCGTGCTTGTTTTTTCAGCCTCTTCAGGCTCTTTATCGCGTTATTTTCTCAATATTTGAAGCGTTTGTGTTAATTAATGGTGGAGTCAAGACTGTCGGTGTAGTTTGTTTTCGTCGCTAATGAGATTTATTGCGTGTCTTTATGTCGGGCTCGTCAACGCTGAGGATATGTTTGGCCGCAATGGCACCCGCGCTGACTGAAGTCACTGCGCGACTCAAACTGCAGGACACCTCGGTCAAAAGGGAATCTTTACCGCCTCGACTCGACAATAATTCCAACGATAGTAAAATTCCATCGGTGCAGCGGTCTTGTCAGGTGATCAGCGTTGATTTAAACTCCCTAGGGGCCATCAAGACCCCGAAAGTGGAGGACCGGCCGGCGTCGCACTTGTCGCATACCGTCAAGCGTAACGGAACTCACACCGACCCCAAACGGCCAGCGGCTGTTGTTGGTGATAACACCAGAAATTGTCATTTTACTTGTACAGCCACCAGCCCCAACACATTTTCTAAAGCATTAAATATCGTGGCAGCACACTCCATTGCTGAAGAAACCCCAGGTGGTCTTTCCTTCAGAGCAAATCAGTTGATTGACAATTTGAAGATAATGAATCAGCCCCAAATCGTTGCTGATAAACCAGTTGAGAAAGATAATAAGGCTGAAGTTAATCCCAGGTCTTTTGGTGAAGGATCAGTAAATGCCACAGGCAGCATTAAATTTGCAATCAAGCCTCCAGTTATGGTTAATGGTAATGATGAATTGACTAGGAGTAGTGAGGCTGAGTTTGATGTCAACTATTTGGGGAAAAATTTGCAGCTGAAAAAGGAAATTCGGCCACAAGAGGACAATAAAATTCAATTTACAGCCTCTTCTACACAAACGAACACTATTAGTAAAGGAATGGGAATGTGTCTCCAGAATTCTTCTTCGTATCCCACTTCGGGATTGGAGACTTCATCAAAGATAGAATCACAGATGGATGAAAAGGCTAAAGAAGATTTGAGAAAAGAAAGTGGAAAGAAGCAAGTATACTTAGAAAGAAAGGTTGATATTTTGCTGAGACGGCTGAAAAGAATGAAAGGTAAAGTCGTGGAAGCTCACACGAGGGAGCAGTTGAAATGTTTTGTCAGCTTTCAGCACAAAAACCTGCAGAAGGTTGCAAAAACAATAAAAAGTGAAGTCCCAGGTCCCGATGAACTGAAGGAGCATTTTCTGAGCAGTGAGGAGGTTAAAAACATGTCCACAGCTCAACTGGTCAGATTAGTGAAGACTTACCAGCCGAATCAGTCGGCAGGTGCATCGGGTGAGGTGTCCTCCAAATCATGGTCTGGCGGCAGCAGTGCTGTGGTCATGGATTCGACCCTGCGTGAACAGTCACTGAGGACATCAGAGAGGTTGGCTCAGAGAATTCAGGCTGCCGCCGCTGAGCTGGATTCTGATGCCACTGCTAGCAGTTCTGGTGGAGAGAGCGGTGATGAGGACACACTGTCCCCTTCACATCATCCAGTTGATCTACCCCCACTGTAAGTTGAAATTATGTTGTTTCAGTTATTTCTCAATCATCATCATCCTCTTCTTCCTCCTCCTTTTTCTTTATATAATAACTGCACTTCAAGACATTGAAATCATTATATTATAGAGTAACATGACCTTTTAGACATAAACATATAAACTGAAGAAATCAGGCACTATTCAGTAAAGGATTTAGTATTGAATGGGGGTTTAAGATTGATTGATTGACCGACATCACACCATTCGAGGCATTCCCATAAGCGCTCCGTCCCCATCCTCAGCAGCCAGCGAAGAGTTCCAACACTAATAGTACCAGTAGCAATCTGTTTATATGTCCGTCTCGCCTTTCCTCTGAGTGTCGATCGTCGGCCAGATCCCCTCGTTACCCCTCGCTGTCGCATTCTTGCCAAACCATGGTGATCCATTTGCTCCTCCGAGGTGTACACTTGCTCCCACAAGGCCGCAACCACGACTGCCTTATCATGCATCAATACTCCACTGGGGGTTTAAGATATTATACTTATTTCTCAATCATCATCACTGGGGGTTTAAGATATTATACTTAACCTCTGTAACAACCCATAGTACTTCCACCTTCTCTATTTATGTATTGTTCTGCTTATTTTCATGAATATTTGTTAGTCTTTGTTTTTTAAACCGTCATTTCATTATCAGGAAGTAACAATACAAATAAATAAAACATTAGTAAGTTCAATCGTTTTTATTAACCAGGAATTAGACATTGGAGGCACCTGCCTCTGGCTGGTGCAATTCACAGGATGGATTGTGTGGATGTTTATTAAATTATGTGAAAGTTAAGACCCCCACCTAAGCATGTCCAAACCCTGGGAAAGTGTGTTCAGTGCCTAGCCCTCTCAGTCAAGGGCAAAAGAAACTGGAGGACCCTTGTGCATGGTGCTGTCTTAAAAACAATCCTTAACTGTTGGAAATCAATAAGAGAATAAACAGGCCTCTGGCCATGCTAAATTTTAAAATAAGATAAGCTACTCACAAAAGAACATTTACAGCATAAGTGATTCTGGCACACACACTTGGATCTTAGTTGATACTGTGAAGTTCATGCACAGTGCTTAGATACTCCTGGCTTGATCTATGGTAGGAGACTGAAGCACTTATAGAGATATCTGCATGCAGTGAATGTTATCCTTTACTAAAAACTCCCCAAAAATATACTAATTGAGAAATGTTTCATGCTTAAAAAATGAGATGGTGGGAGAGAGAAGCATCAGAGTGTACTCATCTTACTCATCACCAAGAGTTTGCGCCCACATTCTGGATGTGGAACTTCCTGATCAAACCACTCTATTCAATAGGTTTCTTGTGCTGCTTAAAATCTACCTATTTTCATTGATACATCTGTAAATTCCCACTTTATGTATTTGTTCCATGGTCTACCTCTTTGTTGTTTGCTCAGTGTTTTGTAATACTTTCTTTATTGTTTCTTTGTCTTACAATAACTGATCAGTGGTAGTAATAATAATGCATATGCACATACAACACACATACACTCTCAGAGAGAGAGAGGGCGAGAGAGTTTGTATATTTTATATAGAACATTCAGTCAATTCAGTAAAGTATCATGAGAGTTTATTAGCATTCGTTCTGAGCATCTGCTTATGATAGGAGGAGAGTACCTGCTTACCTTGAACATAGTTCAGCATAGTTCAAGGTAAAAGTTAGGGCCTCCGTGCTCGACTGATTCATCAAGTTAAGCATCTGCTTCTGTGCACTAGAGCATTCAAAGTGGGTATGCCTACTAGTATTCGTGTGCCATGTTGTTATGTGGTGGTAGCATGAAACAGAATATGCTACCTGTGGTGGTCTATATGGTCCCATGGGGAATTAGTTGTTAGAATAAACACTTAAATACAAGGGTCTGAGGTTTACTGCTCTTTAGTGTCGGGTTTCTCTCTGGTTAGTACAGTGGTACCAATTGGTCATCTATATTCTTCTTCTGCGTTCATCCGGAGTTTTTTTTTCGGATGTGATTGTGTTGTGCCTGTTTACAGCAGAGCTGCGTTCTTGCGCCGTTAGGCCGACACATCCGACTTCTGCGGGCATTTGTTGACCGGGTTAACCTTCCCGGGGGTCATCTATATTGTAGTAGGGAACTTGTCAACACCACATTGTGACCTAGTTATGTCACTTAATACACCTTTCAGCAGTGTGGTTACCTTTATGTTTATGTATTGTAATCTGACCCTGTTTACAGTGCAAGTTGTATACATTTGAGATTAGGTTTGCGGTTCTCAAACTGTGCCATAGCACCATACCTGGAAGTTGAGTCATCATGAGCTGATGTGGGCACTTTTCATATTTATCTTAACAGATTATCTGTGATGTTTTCTTTTAGTGTTTTCAAAGGGCACACTGTATTTGTTTCTTGTGTTTAATTTTTTCACAGATTATTGAATTGCTGATTTTATTTTTCAATTAAATTTTAAACACTCTTTTTCAAAGCTATCTGGCTGAAAATGTTCTAATCATTAGGAGAAATATTGAACAATCTTTATGGAGTTATCCTAGAATGGAGCTGCAGAAATTATGTAGTTGGTCAGCTATGGGCTCAAACAGTGAAAATGGCTGGTCTAGGCACTGGTCAGTTTAATATATGATACTAAGATAAGTTGTTTGCCGCATGTCCAATCCATTCCCCAGGGACTTTATGATGTAGAGATAGTTTGTGTGTCCTCATTCCAGTTCATTACCAAAGAACTTTCAGTTTTATAAATAATACAGATAAGTTCCTGCCAGTCCAGTCCACCCCACCCCAGGAACTTTCACAGTTTCATAGTTGATACAGGGATGGTTTGTATGCTGTCCACTCCACTCCACTCCCAAGGAACTGTCAGTTTTATAAATAATACATAGTCCCATGCACCTGCCAGTCCAGTTCACCCCCAGGAACTGTGTTTCAAATATGATACAGAGATAATGTGCAAACTAGAGGTGGATCCAGTTAATCATGTTCATGGATCCAGTTAATCGTGTTCAAGCTGTCTTAGAAGCCATTGCTCCCCAAAAATCTAGTGAAAAAATGGTTCCCTAATTGTTGTTTTATGTTGGGTCACATTTACACAATGACTATTGGCTTGTGATGCCTACATTTGTATTGATAAGCAGTACTAGCAAGTACAGGACTAAAATTAATCTCTGTAGTTGGTTGGTTGGCTGTAAATTCTCTGAAAGAGTAGGCTTTCTCTTAGGTTGGATGTATCTATGTGTTCAGTTCGAGAAATCAGATTGGTGTAGACTTTTCTCGATCCAGTATAAAAGTACCAACTCTAAGGGACGTTAGCACACCTCTCCTTCCCCTTTCCAAGCTCAGAAGCCAGCAGGGTGAGCAAGGCCAGCACTGGAACTACACATCTGCCCAGAGGCACATTAGGGTATAACCAGGCCATGGCCCGGCATGGCACACAGGACTAGCTGGTCTGTGTGGGTAATGTTCCTCCACAGGTTTGAGGTATTTCATTGAACACAAGACGCCCGCCCAATGATCAGTGTTTGACTAGATGACTTTATTCCTTCTTCTTCTTCTTCTTCTTCTTCTTCTTCTTCTTCTACTTCTTCTTCTTCTTCTTCTTCTTCTTCTTCTTCGTTCATCCAGAGAGTCTCCCCCCCCCCCCCCCCCCCCCCCCCCCACCACCGGGGAGATGACTTTGATTCACGCAGACATCCTGGTCAAACCGATGAGAGCAGAGAGCTTACTCTTGAACTCTACTGAGGTTGATTGCAATATCATGCAAAGGACATGCAAGATTTTTAAAGAAAATATACAATAATGTACTGTAGCTTCATAAAATACGATTCATTAGTGGAATTAACACATTTAGTGTGAGATAACATACAGCTACATGAAAAACACGATTCATTAATGAAACGCAATCAACACTTGTGGCTTCTGTCACCATCATGCCGGTCGCCTACCCAAGACATTCATTGCCCTTAGATGTTGGGTATAATTTGAATCTACCTGTGACACTTACCACGGCTTTGCACCCACAATAACAACAGTAAGAGCTAGTATTGTAAATAAGCCAGCCAGCCAGTTCTGAGCCTGGCGGAGAAATAGACACACTGAAGCCTGATGTTGATCAGTTCTAAGTTTATAGTCATGTCTGGTTCTTCTTTCTGAAGGCTTTCGTGATAGGTTGAACATATCACGCACTCTGTTAAGACTAACTTCTGATTATTTACGGGCCGCACTGAGTTTGAAGTGCAACAGCTGATCCAGAGCAACACACATCAAGGTGACGTAGTCATCTACACCGATGGGTCAGTGGTGAGAAACAGACGTAGTGGCTGAAGAAGGAGAGTCTGGCACATGAGACTAAGACCTCCAGCATGAGAATGGAGGTGGAGGCAGTAACAGCGGCATTCCGGTGGCTAGAGGAGACTACTGCAACACACGTTGTGTTCATTACGGATTCAAAGAATATGCTTAGCAAGGTGGAGAAAGGAATGTTTCGTGTGGAATGGCTCTTGTCGCTTCAGAGGTCACAGCTTGTGAGAATTATATGGATATTTTGCCCTGGCCATGTGGGTGTACGGGGGAATGAACAGGCTGATAGGCTAGCATGGCGTGCGCCTCTTGGTGGTATTTTGCCTATGGACAAGGGGGAAGTGGTCGTGCGCTTGTGGGACCAGGTGGAGAAGGCGGAGGAACAGATTGAGAACCCATATGTGGAAAAAATGAGATTGCGGGGGATCGGCAGGGGTTCTGGAAGAATCTCAAAACTGAGAGGGAAGACCAGGAGAACTTTTAATCAGATAGCGGTGGGAACGATTAGTATGACTCTTCGCTGGCTGTTGAACGATGGGACGGAGCATGTATGGGAATGTCCTGAGTGCAGTGATGTCGGTTCTTAACTGAACTCAACTCTTATGAGAGGTTACTGTGGTGAGTTTCCCTTGGCCTCATCTGCATAAGGAATTTTTTTCCCTTTTTTTCGCATATCCTTTACAGGACATCGCCGTCAACACCATTTTACCGCTGTTGTTGATTTCTTGGCAAGATTACGCTCAGTAGTTTGCCATTGGTTTCTGAGCGGCCGGCTCACTTATCCCATAAGTCACCATCGCGACGCGATCCGCTTCCAATTCTAGCGCGCTGCGTTACCCAACATGTATAAACGGGATTATGGAGAAAGTTGTTTACGCCAGGGAGACCGGCATAAGGAATTTACATGCTATAAATATTATATTCTGGGTAACGTTTCTGTTATTTTGTAAACGCATGTGGCTAAATTTAAACATGAGAAAAGCCACTCACATGCTATTTATAGCATGTTCCGATTCTGGTGTACACATCTGACATGGCACCTTTGTGTGTATAGCACAGACCTGCCGTTGTGGTACGGAGTTGAATAATGTAATCACAAGCTCTCTCCCCTCCTTTTTGCTTCCTCTCCTCTCCTCTTTCTGTCAATCTTCACCACCCCCCCCCCCCCCCCCCTTTTGTTTTTTCCCTATCACGACAAATGACAGTGTCTGCTGTGGAAGAATTTCATGTTTAACTCAGAATCGTGATATGTTTTGGTGCATGGTAAATAGGTGCAGTATTTGCTGTTTGCACTCGTTTTGTGGCAAGCATCTCCTCGTAGATGCATTGGTTACTGTGAGCAAAATACTTGTCACATTTCTGTACTCCTTCAGTGAATAATACATGTATCCTCTCACTTCTAGTTGTTACTGTAACTATTTCTCTCCTGGTTGCTATTGTAACCCCTTCGGTCTCAGATACTTCCACATTGTACCACCTGTTTCAGGATGGCAGTAGCGAAGTTAATAGGGAACTGGGAACTACGCCGATAGTGGCATGAGCGTGGTCGGAGGAGAGGTCGACGCCTGGGCTCATCGCCTGCTAAGTGAGGAAAAGGTTGACCAGCTATTCCTTTGTGCAACCAGGCCTAAAAATTGCGTTGGCCCTATCACGCCACAGACTCATAGCGATCTTTTTTTTTTCTCCATGGTGGTATTTGAAAACCGACATGGAAAAAAAATCCTGTACTTCGATTGTCTACCGTGCAGTTGAGGTCGATTGTATCATATTGTCGACTAGGTTACCAATGTGGCAGCTTCCTGTGCAGCTTGTTTTATGTCTACATTTCTATTATTCAATAACTACTGTGTTGTTTGATATCCGAATCTTAAACTTGATGTTTAGTCTCCATTTGTTTGTGTCTGCCCGTCATCTCCTTTTCAATAAGCCAAGAACGTCTCCTGAATAGTACATACCCGGGAAGGTTAACCCGGTCAACAAATGCTCGCAGAAGTCGGATGTGTCGGCCTAACGTAAACAGGCACAACGCAATCACGTCCGAAAAAAAAAAAACCGGATGAACGCAGAAGAAGAAGAAGAATAGTACATGATTTCAGGAGACATCCATCGTTTTCGTCCTTTTGTAATCTACATAAATAAAAAAAAAATGGCTATTGATTTGTCCCCGTAAAGTAATAACCGTAATTTGGTTGTGTTTGATGGAAGCGGGATGTTAGGCATTCCAGTTCACGCATCTGTGACCTAGTTTCTGCAAAATCGTTAATATATTGCTGGCCTGGTATTTATCAGTTTCTTAAATGTGTGGCGGATCAGGGGTCACATTACTGTCCACGTTCCACTATTTAATACTTTGATCAGCGGATTATTTGTGCGGCATTGGATTATTTTGCTGCAAATGTTCAGTTGGAGCACGGTTCATTTTGCTGCAGATACTTTAGTTTAGTCGACAGATCAACATCACGACACACGAGTCTGGAGAGTACCAGCTCAGTGCACGAACTCCGTAGCACCGGCGAGGATCCTGAAATACTTTGGGTAAATTTTTAACTCGAAATTTTACCCGGGCAGCGCCGTTAGGCTACTCTTTTTCGATTTCCAACTGCCAAGGGATTATTTACGTGCGGAACAATACACACGGGCGTCCGATCTCACTACCCAGAGACCAGGGGACATTTTTATTACTAGAAGTTCACGTCAAAAAATCTTGGCCCTCACCGGGGCTTGAACCCGGGACCTCCAGCACTCGAGGCGGACACCATACCTCGAGACCACTCAGCCCTCCAAATGCAAATGTTCATTTGTAACGCTACCAGTCGATCATACGACGACTGCTTACGATACCAGTCGATCATACGACGACTGCTTACGCTACCAGTCGATCATACGACTGCTTACGCTACCAGTCGATCATACGACGACTGCTTACGCTACCAGTCGATCATACGACGACTGCTTACGCTACCAGTCGATCATACGACGACTGCTTACGCTACCAGTCGATCATACGACGACTGCTTACGCTACCAGTCGATCATACGACGACTGCTTACGCTACCAGTCGATCATACGACGACTGCTTACGCTACCAGTCGATCATACGACGACTGCTTACGCTAATATGATTGATAGGTCACAGTTGCATACACTTGAACATTTTGTCTGGGTAGCGGATCTTTTCGGCCTGCTCATTTACATTTCCAACTGCCGTGGGATGTTTAACAGACACATTGGCCTTCCTTGTCTTTCACATAAAAGTCCGAGAAGTCTAGACATCCGATCCAATACCCCGGGTTTAGAAAGGGTGTATAAGTAAAAAGTAAAGGCATTCCCCCTTACCCATCAACCAACTCTGTCCAAGCCGTCATATCGATTGTTTATCTCATACAAATCCGACCATGTCCTTCGCATATGATTAATTTTTAATTAATTTCTTGGTGTGTTTTATGTCTATTCCTCTATTACGATTGTCCTGTGGGTTTCAGAAAAGGGAGTAGTTACACTATTCTCAGGTTTGTGCAAGTGCTGTTTGTCAGAAAGTGTTAGACATCCACAGCTCACGTTGTTGTATCAGTGCTTGTTAATACTGTAGGATCTGTCACATACCTGTTGTTGCGTAATCCCTGTCCTGGTTAGTTGTGTCAGTGCTTGTTAATACCGTAGGATCAGTCGCATACCGGTTGTTGCGTAATTTCTGTCCTGTTTGGTCGGCACCCTTCCTGGTCAGTTCTGTCAAATATTACCTCTAGCATTATGAAAGTTTGGAGAGAACAATAATGGAGGGGTATATTTCTAGGAAGAGAGGAAGAGGAAGGCCAAAGAAAAAATGGGTGCAGGATGTGGCGGATGATCTCCAGATGGGTGTATCGGACGCGGGACATCTTGCTTATGATTATGATCGAGAGGTTTTCCGGAAGGTTGTTATGGGAGCGAGGTTCTGCAAAGGACATGCTACTGAATGAACGAATGAATCACTGAAAAACGAGAAGTAGATTGAGAGCTTTACCAAAGCACGACTACAAAAAACAATGGACGTTGCGGCCAAAGTCTTCGTCAGCACAGAACAAACGAACAAAAATAGATTAACAAATACACGATCGACACTACATGAATGTATAAATTTCAACTTATCTGTGTCCTAGCATGAACGGCTATCCATGGATGGAATGGTTTTGAAGCCAGGACTGACAAAAACAAAGATAACACAGAAACTAACAGAAAACTTCTTAATATGTGAGAAGAGAAACGGTGAAACATGTTAACATGTAAAAATACTGAATGAATGAATGAATTAGGAGCGTTGGCATGTACCGATCGCAACATGTGTTGTCCAGCGTGCCAGGCTTTAAAAAAAAAAAACACGTTTCAGAACCACTGGTGTGTATGTTCTTGTCTTATCAGCTGGCCTGGGCGATCATGTTTGTCAACTCCCGTTCTGTAGCCCGGTGTCCATATTATATACTAATCTGTGCATGCCGTGATGCAGAACTGCCAAGAGGTCATCGCTGGAGCTACGGAGTTCGTGCTTTGTGCGACGCTTTTCGCGCTGCGGAAAGAGACTGAGCCATATGGGATGAAACCCGATGCAATGAAGTCGACCCAGTCGACTTTTAAGCGACTTTTTTAAAAACTGCCCAGAACTTCCTCACGCTGTAAATGTATTCTTCTATGTTGTTGATCATTAATCTTTCCCCTGTTGGCGTTGGGTTGAAATATGTTAACAACGAAAAGCCTTCTACCCGGGGGGGGGGGGGGGGGGAAAGAGTTTACAAACCTAACTACAACTCCAGTGGGTGCCATGCTGAAAGTTTTCATACCAATCTTAAAAAGTCGCATAAAAGTCGAGAGGATCGACTTCATTGCACCGGGTTTTATCCCATATAACCCTAGTCTATTTCAGCAGGGCGTCATGCCAAAAGCGTCGCACAAAGCTTGAATTCCGTAGTTCCAGCGACAACCCTCAGGAGTCACCGAGAAACTTAGCGCATTCCGCTGGTTTGTGGAGGGCAACAAAGTGCACGTGAACATGGTGCCTTGGTATAGGTAAAAACAGGGACACTTTTCACGCCTTATGGTACATCGGGCGTACGGTGCTAGGCCCGTAGTTTTCTGGACCAATCAGCATTCGGCGGGCGATGAGGTCAGTATCACTTGCCAAGGCATTCTTGGTTCTCTTTTTCGGCTGGGTCGACCTGAGAGTCCAAGCGAATTAACAAAAAACATCCGAATGTACTCAGATGCGGATTAAATGCATGACCTCATGAACGACAGGCGAGTGCCTAGCCACTACGATACCGAGCTGAGTGTCTAGCCACTACGCTACCGAGGCCCCACCAATTACACCCCTATAGATAGATGCAAGCCCTTTTCACGGCTCATGCGACCTGAACAACTATGCGTCGGAGATCAGTCTTCTGTAAGATTCATAACCAACCAAAGAACAGTGTTATGTTAACATGCTCCCGTGTGTTGCCGGGGCCCATAAGGGAAGCAAAGAATAGCAACACTGTAGCCTACCACGCATGTCGTAAGAGGCGACTAAGGAGGCTTGATGGTTCCGTCGCCCTGCTACTGAGTTGAGTGCGTGGCGCGACACTGTGAGCTGTGAGTTTCGTGTGAAATGCTTTTGAATCTGCCCGAGGTGTTTTGGAACGTGACTGCATGCTCGGAGCGATGGCAGGTGGCTATGTCCCAGAGTTGACCAGTTTTTGCCTTATGCAGAAATGCGTGGCTTCTGGTTGACTGCCACTGCCATCGACGATGAACTGTATTTTCGTGGACTGTGTGGGTGAACATCTAGAAAACATCCAGATGGGAAAATGACTGCCGATTCCATCAGAGATGAACTGGATGTTTCGTGGGGGACTATTGTGTTGACATTCTGGCGGCGGCATTATGCACAGTGTATCTGTGTGGGCTGTTGTTTGTCGAGACTCCTGTCTTTTCCACTTTTCACATTGGGCAGTGGGGAGCGTTTTATGTGATATTCACTGGCACAGGAACGGAGCATAATGGGGACGACCCGTTGCTGTGAAGTTGGAACCGTGACTAACTAACTATGTCAACATGTTTCACCATTTCTCTTCTCACATATTAAGAAGTTTTCTGCTAGTTTCTGTGTTATCTTTGTTTTTGTCAGTCCTGGCTTCTTTCCGTGGTATTCTTAATTCTCTTCTACAAAACACATTGCTGTGTTTTCCTTGTATGTCAGTTCGTTTCAGTCAGTGTGTTTTATGCAAGCCCGCCACAAATGTATCCCGGCAAATGCCTTAGATCTAGCTTTGTCTCTGTCGATAAACTTAACTACTGGGACATTGATCATGTGGTTTTCCCTCAGATTGCACTTCAGTGTGTTTTGTCAAGCTGTTTTGTTTCGGTCGAGGAAGTACGACCAAGTACAACATGGTTATATTTATATGGTTTCTGGTAATAGGCAACAATGCCGGGGTCTCCGTGGCGAAGTGGTCAAAGTCTACCTCGCGCTGTGAAGGTTGTGGGTACATTTTGTGACAGCGTCGTTGAGACCACGAGTGCAGTTTTGACCAGCGACCCCAGAGAGTTATTGCTGGAGTTGGTGCTTTGTGTGATGCTCTTGTCGTTGAGATCGTTAAGCGGAGCAAGATAGGGAGAAATGAAGTAAAACACAATGCAGTTAAATCGATCCTGTCTGGATGGCGGCTCGACTAAGTCCATAATCAGGAAAAGACTAAAACCTAAAACTGTTAGGAGACAGCGAATCGTGATCGCCTCAGGCTTACCGGCATGATACACAATGACGACTACAATTTTATGATGCTGAGTTGGTTCAATCCCCTGAGCTGTATCCAGTCGGAGGAAATATGTTTTTTACACTATTGATGAAATTGGTAGCACTGTACCGGAAAGCTCGCCGGATAACCACCGAGTTACTGCCGCGGTAATGAGGTCAGTTACTGTGTCCCGGGTTCTGCCTTGACGAATGCGTGGACTTCTCCTCGGGGGCCGTCACTTTCTATATTTAACCCGCGTCGAGCGTGTAACAACACTGTAGGATAGACCAGCAGGTGTGTAGTTTGTCCAGTTACCACAGCACCAGGTGTCTCTGAAACTGTTGCCTGGCGTCTTTGGGCGTGTGGAAGGGAAGACCGTGATTAGGTGTATGCAGTGGTTGCATCCTCGTATCCATCTCTCTCTCTCTCTCTCTCTCTCTCTCTCTCTCTCTCTCTCTCTCTCTCTCTCTCTCTCTCTCTCTCTCCTCTCCTCTCTCTCTCTCTCTCTCTCTCTCTCTCTCTCTCTCTCTCTCTCTCTCTCTCTCTCTCTCTCTCTCTCTCTCTCTCTCTCTCTCTCTCTCCGTCTCTAACCTCAACGTTTCTATGGCCAGTCTCACCCTACTACATCCTATGTAAAGCCCATATGTTTAATAATGAAGCCAAGATATCAGTTTGTGGCACTTTCGATTTACCTCCTAATTTCACCATTGCTTATTGTAATTTTTGCTCGTGTGCCCAGTGGACAGTTTGTGTGTGTGTGTGTGTTTTTTTTTTAATGTTTAGAAATAAGGTTTTGATCGCTTGCTCGCGCGTGCTTGTGCCCATTAACATTTCAAACACATTGTGTTTTGTTTATAAGGGAAACCGACACCCAGACCCAGGCCTGCTCTTATATGCTGTTTTACTTTTCTTGATTTGCGGGAATTACCTTGTTTTCCTTTATTGGAAGTTCCCTTGTAATGAACGTCGTCCTGCCGTTAGCACATGATAGAAAATAGTGTGTGTAAATGTGGCGTGTTGGCATATACATATCTGTCCGGTCCGTATAATGATGCCGTTTGAGGAAAACTGCTTGTTGTGTATCGGCGCTCCACTATTGATTGGTACCCCTATGGGCTTTGTGGGGCTGTTGTATCTTAAGTGGGACAGCTGTCCTCCCGACCCGCCCTGTCATTGTGCCTGTGTGTTTCTGTTAGCCACTCATTCATTACCTGACATGTCTGTTTGAGGAGTTCGTTGTCAGATCCAAACTTCTCTTCTTTGCCTTCTTTACCCACCCCCTTCTCCTTCCCCGTCATCGTAGGCAGAGGGGTATGCGCTATTTCCATGCGTTCTTCTCTTCCCTCTATCTCATTCTCTCTTCTTAGTTTATTGTCTCATAATTTCTTGTCCACCTCTCTTTTTCATCATCTCATTTCTTTCTTTCTCTATTTTCTGTCCTTTTCTTGTTAGCTCTATATTTTTCTCGGGTGTCCATACATTTTCTTTCCCCTTTTCTCCTCTTGTTTTTTTCCCCCGCCCACTTTGATCTTATTCTCACTCTCTCTCTCTCTCTCTCTCTCTCTCTCTCTCTCTCTCTCTCTCTCTCTCTCTCTCTCTCTCTCTCTCTCTCTCTCTCTCTCTCTCTCTCTCTCTCCTGGATTGTATAATCTTACTTTTCGATTCTCTCTCGTCCCACCTTTCTCTTTCTCTTTATCTTTTCTCCCGCTTCTCTATTTTCTCATGCCTCAATCTCTGTTCTCTGTTCTAATCACCGTCATCTATTTTCTCTCTTGTTTCACTTTCCACTCTCTCCATCTCTTTTCTTCTTCTTCTTCTTCTTCTTCTTCTTCTTCTTCTTCTTCTTCTTCTTCTTCGTTCTCCGTCGTTTTTTTTTCCGGATGTGATTGCGTTGTGCCTGTTTACAGCAGAGCTGCGTTCTTGCGCCGTTAGGCCGACACATCCGACTTCTGCGGGCATTTGTTGACCGGGTTAACCTTCCCGGGCATCTCTTTTCTATCTGTATGCATCTTCTCTTTCTGGATAAAACTACAATGGCAGCTGTTCTGAATCATGATGTTCCTGCAAACCCCTTCCCTAGCACAGTGTATGAGTTCACTTGCTCATGCCATGTAAGAAGGCTGCTCAGAATCATCTCTCGTTGTCCTCCCCCTCCTCATCCTCTGCTGTCTCTTTCCCCAATTCACCTGACCGGTAGTTGCAGTAGTTCTGGATAAGAACTTCTGTTTTACTTCCTCAAGTTCTCTCAGTGGCCTGAATAAGTGTTGTTACGTAACATGGCTCTGGCAGTGGGGACGAGGAGGGGAGGCGGCAGGACGCCTAATCTTCCAGTCATTAATTGCAGCCATAGATGTGACTTCTTCATACATTGAACAATCGAGCCTCTAATGCACTTGCTTCTTCACTGTCGAGTCTCAGTTCACGTGTGTTTTGTTATCGGGTGTGCTCTTTCACACACAGGCACGGCACGCGCGTGCTTCTTCAAGTCTTTTATGTTAAAGTTAGTTGCGTGCTCTTTACAGGACGTTGCAATCAACTCCAGAAGTTAATAACGGATTTTCTAGGTAGTTTTACGTTGAGTAGTTTGTATGAAAGCCAGAAAACCGAGGACCGAAATCTGTGTACAGAGAGAATGAACACCTACGCCAGCTGGCATGGCACTTGATGATGATGATGAGTTTGTTTGCATGTTAATAACTACCCGGAACGCTGCTAATATTGCTACTGTGCTACCTGCACTGTTCGCCACTGGTATCCATTTCCATGGATATGGCTTAAGCTACTGCTGTCATCGGCTATACTTTTCCTTCTAATAGCCGTCCATTCGCCTGTTTTCTGCCGTGTGGCCCGGCATCTATTTGTGTACCCTCGTGCTAAAGGAGCGCAAATCAATAGCCGTTAATGTATGACCACAATGTCGGACAGTTATCTGTGCGGTCGCTTCAGCATAGTACATCCGTGTATCTGCTGTACGGGTGGGCGTTAGATGTCGGCAGTGAGCAGGTCAGTTGTAATGTAGTGGGTTGAGTGGTGGTGAATGTAAGACCGTGGTAGATACCGCACTAGCACTGTGAAGCGACAGGCCCTCACAAATACAATGTTATGGGATATGGTAACCCATTCCCTTACTCTTCGTGTTTTCGTACCAGAGACATACTTTTTAAAGTATTAAATGTGGAAGTTTGAATGTAGAGCTGCACGATGAGGGGAAAGTTTATGCATATCTGTGTGTTCTGAAAATATGTTTTTTAAAATCTTTCCGCTGTCTACGTGACATTTTACAGCTCCAGGTTAGAAATGCCGGTCTCTCTGGCCGAGGGGTTACACCACTTTCTCCGTAATCCCGTTTATCACGCAGTCTCGTAGCGGGCGAGAACTGGGAGCGGTTCGTCCCCCGCTGGTGACTTGCGGGATAACTGAGCCGGCCGCTCAGAAAGCAATGGCAAACTACTGAGCGTCATCTTGCCAAGAAATCAACAGACAGCTGAAAGATGCTGCTGTTGACAGCGATGTCTTGTAAAAGGATATGCGAATTAAAGTTTATCTCAAGATTGTCATCGCCTTGCACTTATTTTGGTCCTTTACATATCTGTGCCCTGTTTATCGATCCATTTGTGAGAGAGCTCGTAATTCGCCCCTGCAGCCTGACCGTTGTTGATTCAGCGCGAGCTTGTGTAGTAACATTTATGGCCTGAATTTGTCGTGGCACCAGCCTCACGTTTATGGTTTTTTCCTACATCTCCAGTGTCATTTCCTTTCTCTGTTATCGCCACTATAGCTGCTTCAGCAGTTTGCATGTGTTACACGCATTCACATCTTTTAAAGCCGTTTTGTAAATATCTACACGCATTCACATTTCTTTAATGCCGTTTTGTAAATACCTACACCCATTCACACTTTTTTACAAGCCTTTTTGTAAATGCCTACATGTATTCACACTTCACCCGTTTTGTAAATACCCATACGTACGCATTCACACTTTTAAAATCATTTGTAAATACTGTACTGTCTCATCTCATCATGTTCCTCTTGTACCTTGCGGTGTCGAGGTGAAGTATAAACAGCTGGAGAGTGCCCGCTTATGGGCTTCATGTATCGATATTCCCATTGACTCTGCTGTTCCCTCCGTCCAACGTTTACATGGTCGGCCTCTTCCTCTGTTTCTATCTGGTCTGTACATCATTGCTTGCTGTGGTATGCTGTTGGTAACCTACTTGCATGACCAAACCAATTGACTTGCTGCCTTCTAATAAAATCTAGCTCAGCTGTAACCCCTACTTTAGTCATGATTTCTTCATTTCTGATCTCATCTCCTCTTGATACATTTAGTATTCTTCTCAGGAATCTAATTTCTGTTGTTGAGATTTTTCTTTTCTCTTTTTCTCTTTCTGTACTGTACCTATACATATTCACACTTCATATACCATTTGTAAATACTCTAAAGACACCCGTAACCCTTTACAGCTTTGTATTCACGGCGATGTAGGTCCTTTGAAGGGAACTCATCTGTCTCTCTCTCTCTCCCCCCCCACCTCTCTCTCTCTCTCTCTCTCTCTCTCTCTCTCTCTCTCTCTGCCTCCATATCTCTCTTGAGGGATTTGCATGCTTTCATCTTCCTTCCTTTGTTCGCCGCCTGCGGTAAGTTGTATAGAAGTGGATTATTTGTTTTTCAAGCACACACAGATCTCAGAATGTCAATATTTGAGTTCATAACAAATATACAGGAAGACGCGCGTTGTCAACACATGATCGTCCACGCGCCAACATTGTACGCTAAGTGTTCAGATAGCATGCAGAGCTCGGTCGCCGTGTCTTAACTTCTTCATCATCATCATCATCATCATCATCATCATCATCATCATCATCATCATCATCATCATCATCAAGTGTCAACTCAGCACACCAGATTCCAATCACCCAGCCCTGCATCTTCACGGTGCATGCACATCAGCTCCTTCCAGTGCATCTCTTGGTGTTGTTCGCCCAGCGGCAATGATGTAGGGCAGTGGTTCTCAACCTTTTTTGGCCCGTGTCCCCCTTCACCGTATTTTCAGAACGTCATTCCCTCCCTTTCGTATTTCCTACCTAAAAATGTGGCCCGTGCCACCCTTCACCATATATTCAGAACGTCATTCCCCCCTTTCGTATTTCCTACCTAAAAATTCCGCGCCCACGCCCCTACACAGTGTGTGTAATAATGGAAGCTAAATTTAATAGCACATACTAAAACAAGTCTAGACGTCCACATACAACGTGATTTGTGGGTCTATTTACTTTATAAATTGAATTTTAGAAGAGTGAGACGTACATAACTGTACAGTATGAAGGGAAAAACAATATCAAGTAATCGGTTCTTGTATTAATGCGATCTTGAAATAATCTTAATTCCCCCCCCCCCCCCCCCCCCCCCCCCCCGAAAACCCTAAAATTCTCCCCTGGGGGGCGGGGAATTCCCCACCGGTTGAGAACCACTGTAGGGGGACAGCTGTAGCGCTGTGGCTGTAGCCTAGTGCATTTTAAAACTGGACCTGGGCTCCCGGGTCCACACCGCCTACCTACTAAGACATGTCTGGGGAAGTCAAGGCGGCCGGCGAGACACTGACCCCATCACCCGCCCGGTGCCGATTGGTTGATAAAACCGTGAGTCCAGCATCATCGCCCGCCCAGTGCGCCTAACGCGTGTTGTATAAGGGACCTGCACGCTACTGACTGTCCTGTTATCGATCCGTTTGTGAGAGAGCTCATAACTCACCCTTGCAGCCTGGCCGATGTTGGTTCAGCGCGAGTTTGTGTAACATCTATGGCCTGACCAGCCTGGCGTTTATTTCCCACATCTCCAGTGTTATTTCCTGTCTCTGTTATCGCCTCTATAGCAACTTTAGACGTATGCGTGTTACATGTATTTAAACTTTTAACCCGTTTTGTAAATAAGTGCACGTATTCACATCTTTTCCCCATTTTGTAAAAAACTACCCACACCTATTCAAACTTTTTACTCCATTTGCAAATACCTACACCTTTTCACACTTTTTACCCCATTTGTAAATACCCACACGTCTTCACTTTTTACCCCATTTGTAAATATCCACACGTATTCACACTTTATACTCATTTTGTAAATACCCGGAAAACATGTGACCCTTTGCAGCTCTATTCTCGGCGATGCAGGTCCTTTGAAGATAGTTCAGCTCTCCCCCCCCCCCCCCCCCCCCCCCCCTCCCATCTCTCTACCATTCTCTCTCTCTCTCTCTCTCTCTCTCTCTCTCTCTCTCTCTCTCTCTCTCTCTCTCTCTCTCTCTCTCTCTCTCTCTCTCTCTCTCCACACTCACACACCCTTCATCTCTGTCGGGGGATTGCCATGTTTTCATCTTCCTTCCTTTTTGTTCGCCGCCTGCCGTAAGTTGTATAGAAGTGGAGTGTTTGTTTGTCAAACACACCCAGATCTCAAAATGTCGTTATTTGAATACAGTAATAATGAACACATATACAGGAAGACGCGTATAGCCGACACATGATCGTCCATGCATCAACATTGTACGCTAAGTGTTCAGATAGCACGTAGAGCTCGGTCGCCGTGTCTTAACTTCATCATCATCATCATCATCATCATCATCATCATCATCATCATCATCATCATCATCATCATCAAGTGCCAACTCAGCATTCCAGATTTCAATCACACTCCTGCATCTTGACGGTGTCTCCATACCCGACACCGCGACAAAGTACCACACTCGCAGGGATTACGCTACAGAGATTTCCTTCCCCTCTCCATGCTCAGAAACCAGAGAGTTGTGCAAGACCGGAAGGGATCTTCGCATCCACGGTGAGACATATCAGGATGTAGCCTGGTCGTGATTCAGTGCAGTACATAGGGACAGGGCTAGCTAAGAGTAGGGCTTGATTGGTCAGGTTTCTCCCGCGGGTTTGGGATATTTAGTCGTTAGTGTGGAGCTCATGTGAACTAGATAGACACTTACCACTGAACCAGAGGTGAAGTCGTTAGTCGCGGTTCCAACTTCACGGCAAAGGATCACCCCCATAATGCTCCGTTTCTGTGCCAGTGAATATCAAACACAAAATGCTCCTTGCTGTCCCACGTGAAAAGTGGAACAAACAGCAGGTACTTGACAAACCAACAGCACGCACAGGCAAGTACATGAAAAGGCTGCTGCCAGAATGCCAACACACAGCCCGCCAGGAAAATTACAGTTCATCGTCAATGGAAGCGGCAGTGACTAGAAAAGTAGCAGCTTTACACACAATACTGCATAATGCAAAGCTAGCTAGCTCAACAACCGGCCGCCGCCATTTTCTAAACATCAATCAATCAATCATGTGCCATGCCGGAAAGCTTGGGCGGTCATGACTGGCCATTTCTAAACATGCAGTTTACAAAACCGTGGACAGATGAAAAGAGGTGAAGAAAAGGCGCTGGCGCTGCCTAGGCCATACATTGAGAAAACCCGAGAATAGGTATAGCTAGAACACGCTTTAGTATCGAACCCACAATGCAAAAGAAATCGAGGAAGACCTAAGCACTCATGGAGAAGAGTGGCAACAGAAGTGAACAATATGGGTAGGGGTAGCTAAAGATAGAAATGTTTGCCCCGGGAAGGTTAACCCGGTCAACAAATGCCCGCAGAAGTCGGATGTGTCGGCCTAACGGCGCAAGAACGCAGCTCTGCTGTAAACAGGCACAACGCAATCATGCGACTTCCGGTCGTCAATATGGCGGTTAGGAGTTGAAACCGTTTAGGCCTGTGGCGTGTTTATGCTTGCAGCTACGGTTTGCAATCGCATTTTCCTCATGTTGGACTGGTAGTATATGGTTCCGTCGCCCTGCTACTGAGTGCTGTGAGTTGTGAAATTCGCGGGGAATGCTTTTACATCTGTCCTGTACAGTGACCTGCATGTTCGGAACAATGGCTACCGGCTGTTGCTGAATAGACTAATTTTGCCTTTTCGTTCACGAGTGCATTTTTCAGGAGACTCCCGGGAGTCGGCGATGAAGCTGCGGAGTTCGTGCTTTACGCGACACTTTCAGCGGGTCGCCCTGCGGTAAAAGTCCGAGCCATGTGAGTAAACCTGGGTCAATGAGGTCTTTCTGGTGATTGCCGAGTCCATCGACGATGAACTGTGGTTTTCGTGGATTAATTTTGTGTTGGCATTCTGGCAGCGGCATTATGCGCAGTGTACCTGTGCGGGCTGTTGGATTGCCGAGACTCCTGCCTATTCCACTTGTAACATTGGACAGTGGGGAGCATTTTGTGTGATATTCACTGGCACAGGAACGGAGCATAATGGGGACGACCCGTTGCCGTGAAGTTGGAACCTCGACTAACTAACTAACGCAATCACGTCCGGAAAAAAAAAAAAAAACTCCGGATGAACGAAGAAGAAGAAGAAATGTTTGGAGTGAGTTGTTTGAGGGTCCATACCAAAATGGGGGATGGAGGACAAAATAAGAAGAAAAAGTCGCCAGCCTTATATCCAGATGGTGCGCTAGAAGTTCATGGTCATTTGTGTGGAATAGTTGTTGTAGGGTGAAGCTGTTGTTGTTTCTAATTCCGTAGTTGACTTGTAGCGCACAAACCGTGTGTGATAATCGTTTGGGGCCAAGACAGGCGCCATGATTGGATTAACTAGGCTCCGACTTCGGGAGTCGGCCTCAGATGGGCGCGGCAAGTGGTCTTTAAGAAATGTCGGCCATGCTTGGGGCATTTAATAGCCTGGGACCAGCATTCATCATCATCATCATCATCATGGTTATCGTGGGTGATCATGGTTCTGTCATCTGTAAATACCAGTCCTGAATCTGCTCAGCGTACTTGTCCTGATTATGCCATTTGGCCAGGCTATCTGGGGCATGTAACAAAAGCCTAGGACCAGCGTGACCCAAAGGTTGGTTTTCTCATGTGCTTTGCGCTCCGTAGCACTTTGAAGAGAGAGAGAGAGAGAGAGAGAGAGAGAGAGAGAGAGAGAGAGAGAGAGAGAGAGAGAGAGAGAGAGATACTGGTTTTTGTCACTCAAGTATGTATTCAGTCATGGGTATACTATATGTGTCGCGGAGCACATGGACCGTATCATGTTAATGTCGCTGAACTAAGTGGTTTTCAGCCTCTTATTCTCACCCCGTTTCTAGGTCTGTTAGCTGTCATCATCACGACTATCACTGTTCTTGTGTAGAGATTTCTTTAGCATTTGCACTACCTATTTCGTTATGGGGTGTAGATGCCCTGGTGGCTAGTTGCTGCATACCATGAGAGTAGTCCGTGTTAGATTCGCAACGGCGTCGCTAACCCCCCCCCCCCCCCCCCCGATCAGTACGTCTCTGGAGAGTCGACCCAACCTGTCCATTTTATGACGAGTCCACCCACTCCACCTAGTCGTCTCACGAAAGAATTAACATTGAGAGCAATTCCGAACCAGTATCACCGAGTCGACAGACGACTGCACTGTAGTCTGTTTACTTTTGTTTGACCCAATATAAAATTCCATATCTCAGTAACCAACTGAGGGAAAACGATGAGATTTAGCATATAACCTTATCATTATGTCCACCCAACAAAACAATTTTTGTTCTGGAGATTGTATAGCAGTTTTCAAAGTTTGTTTATATGCGGTATATAATTAACGGGACAGAGATGGAGTCCATGTTATTAAATGTATTACCTCTTCACATGGAAACGGCGCTGAATAGTTAATTTTCTCGTGGGATATAGGATTGGCCTTATGACAAGTGCGTAGAGCCTTGTGTCGTCATCCGAACTGGCGGAAAATTACCGTAAAGCAAGTTTGTTAGCGAGAAATCATTAGATTTTCACCAAACATCAAAGAAATGTTGCCGCTTTTCATGATTTAAGTTGCCTTTTGGACCCATGAAAGACATATTCCTTTAGTGGGGATAAATATAAGAGCAGGGAAAATTTCATAACGATGCAACAGTTTTCAAAATAATTGATCGTGAATGAAGGCATTCTTTTCTGGACAGACTATAGGAACAATTCTCTCGCCATTGCTATAAATACAGTCACCAACACGGAAACGTTTCACGCAGACCCCGTTGTGTAGGGAAAGAAACACGAGACAGGACGACAGCAGCATTGAGGATATGAATTGACAGCAACAGGCTACTCGTGATAACACGACCGACTGAAGTTTTTGGACGCACCCGTGGAAACTTGTTACCGCTAGATGTGTGGTATTTACCGGGGTTTTGCCAGAAGTATGGTATTTACTGGAGCCTTGCCCGGTAAGTATGGTATTTACTAGAGCCCCGTTCTTACAGGTGGTATGTCCTTTGCAGGACGTTAGGATCAACCCCAGGTTTAATTTCTTTGTTGTTTGAACGAGAAGGAAGCGTTGAAGTCCATAACTGACCAGTGTGTGGAATGAACCCACTTCCCCACCGCCTATGCGCGGAAAATTGAAGCACGAGCGCGGGAAATTGAAGCACGAGCGCGGGAAATTGAAGCATGAGAGCGTTAAAGCTCTCGGCCACGCTTAAATATGTATTCCTCCCATCATAAAATTGCATTTCTTCTTCTCTCTTTTGTCCTCCTTTCTCTCCTCCTGATATGTTGTTGTTTGTCCATCAAGAATGATGATAACCATTCATTTCATCCAGTGGGGTTGAAAGTATGGAGCCGTGGGTTCTGAGATGGCAGGTAAGGCTTATTTTGGCTCGAAATGTTCTTTGACAATGTGGGCAAAGAATGCTTGACACTCTTCCAGGAGGATCTCCTGCAGTGGTTTGTCCGTCCAGACTTTTTCTTTTTCGCAGCTCTTGCAGTTCTGTTTGCTTCACAAGTGACTACACCCTTGCGTAATGATGTAAGCCACGAATGTCGGTCTTTGGCAGCAGTCTCCCAAGTGTCGTGATGAATTCCAAAAGCTTTCAGTGAGATTTTCAAAGTATTTGCCTATGGACAGGGGGGGGGGGGGGGGGAGGTGGTCGTGCGCTTGTGGGACCAGGTGGAGAAGGCGGAGGAACAGATTGAGAACCCATATGTGGAAAGAATGAGATTGCGGGGGATCGGCAGGGGTTCTGGAAGAATCTCAAAACTGAGAGGGAAGACCAGGAGAACTTTTAATCAGATAGCGGTGGGAACGATTAGTAGTGTGACTCTTCGCTGGCTATTGAACGAGGGGACGGAGCACGAATGTCCTGAGTGCAGTGATGTCGGTTCTTAACTCGACTCAACTTTTCAAAGTAGCTTTAAAGCATTTCCCCTGGCCGTATTGAGAGCGTTTACCACAACGCAGCTCACTCTAAAAGTCGTTTAGGGAGCCTGTGATCTGGCATGCGAGGATATAACGACTGGTTAGCGGCGGTCATGAAACACGTCATTCCTTTAGGTTGTTTTGAAATACTAGTCTTCATTATGTAACGCCAGGCGGCGTAAACAGACCAGAACAAGAAGGGCTGCTGAATTCCCTGTCGACTCTTTGTTGTATTAACGAGGTCGTTTGAGTCCGGCCAGGAGTTAAACTAACTGAGGTAGAGTGGGTTAAAGTAGCAGATGTCTGTGATAGCGGTACGGTAATAACTAGGACAAGGGGTTCATGTATCGACTGACTGGGTCAGAAGTCAGTCGCAGTCAAGGTTGGGTATTTCGTCACACAGCCAAGAGGACAAGGATATTTATAGATTCTTGTCATTTTGCTGACCCGTTGTAAGTGGGTCGGGATTCCACTTTGTTGTGATAGGATGCCGTTTTAAGTGGGTCGGGATTCTACGGCTGTGTTGTGATGGGATGCCGTTGTAAGTGGGTTTATATGTGGGAATATATGTAACAATATACTGTTATACTTAATGTTAAAGGCATAGGCAAATATTGCCTGACTGAAGTGAACGGTCATGGTATATATGGATGGGGTGGCTAACTCCATTCCCCTCTAGAGATTGAGAGAAATTTCAGATGCTGATTTACATGTATTGTAATGGCATTTCTCTTAAAGAGGACTGGTTTGAGCTGATAAAATAAAAGTCCTACGGTGCTTCACTTCACTATGTCACTTATAAGAAGATGTGTGACTTTTTTGTGAATTAACCATCTGTCCAACTTCAGTTATTGCCCGATGGTGTACAGAAAGTAGATTCAATCAATCAATCATGTGCCATGCCGGAAAGCGTGGGCGGTCATGATTCGCCATTTCACTCGATCACCAGAGTCGTGGATCAGCTCAGTGTTCCTGTCTCGTCCATGCCATGTGGCCAAGCCATCCAGGTATTTTCCTCTCGGTCTTCCTCTTGGTCTGTTCCCTTCGATCTTGCCAGCTGTCACTAAGTTCTCCAGTCCATTTCTTCTCATAACATGTCCCAAAAATTTTGACTGTCTACGTCTAATTTCTCTAATCAATCTACGATTTTCATTTGTCTCTTGTAGTACTTGGTCATTGGTTTTTCTATCTGTCCATGGTATTCTTTGCATTTTCCTCAGAAACCACATTTCTGCAGCCATCAGATGTTTTTCTGCTTGACTGCACATTGTCCAAGTTTCACATCCATACAAAAGAACAGGCTCTATGTATCCCCTCAACACTCTTTTTCTCGTTTCAATTGACATCATTTTATTGGTCAGAATGTTTTTCATCTTGCTAAAGGCTACTTTCGCAATGGCGATTCTTGTTCTAATCTCTTCAAGGCATCTGCCATCAGATGTTATGACTGTTCCGAGATAATTGAACCGATTCACTTGTTGAAGAATATTCCCATTTACTTGTATATTACATTGTGGTACTTCGTTCTTCCTAGTGACGACCATAACCTGTGTCTTCCTACAATTTAATTCCAACCCCAGCTGCTCACTGTGTACAACCACAGCGTCTACTAATTGTTGCAGATCCTGTGCATTGTCTGCAATCAATACTGTATCATCTGCATATCTAATGTTATTTATGTTTCGTCCTCCAATGCTGATTCCATTTAGGTCTTCTACATTTCTGAAAATATTTTCACTGTATAGGGAAAAAAGATCTGGAGACATTACACATCCCTGCCTAACACCTCTCTTAATAGGTTGGTATTGTCCTATTTCATTATCAATCCTTATGGCAGCTTGTTGTTTCCAATATATGTTTTTTATAAGTCTAATGTCTTTCCCATCAATTTGTAGATCTGCAAGCATATCCACAATGTTGACATGTCTAACTCTATCAAAAGCCTTTGTGTAGTCAATAAAGCAAAGATGTATATCCTTGTTTACTTCTAAAGCACGTTCAATAACTGTTCGCAGCATATACACAGCATTTACTGTACCCTTTCCTTCTACAAAACCACATTGTTCTTCCCCTATTTCAGGTTGTATTTTCTTCCTCACTCTTTGCATGATAATTCGTAACAAAATCTTTGTGATGTGACTCATTATACTAATTGTTCTATGTTGATCACATTCTAAGGTTCCTGATTTCTTTGGGATTGCAATAAATACAGAATTACATAATTCAGAAGGTATATCTCCAGTATCATATAATGTGTTCAGCAGTCTGGTGACTTGCTCTAGACCAAATTCTTCTAAAGCTTTAATCATTTCTGTTGTGATGTTATCTGCACCGGGGGCCTTGCCAGCTTTCATATGCTTAAGAACATTTTGAACCTCCATCTTTAAAATTGCTGGTCCTTCATTATTAAATCTAATAGCATACTGTTAATCTCTGTTATCATTATACATTGCCGCATTTTAAATGCGTTTTGTTGACCGGCCTACTTGTGCCTTATGCACGACTGCAATCCTGCATGTAAACACCCCTTAGAAGCTCTCCATTATAACTAACTGTACCTGCTTGCTGCAAAAAACACATGTAGATATACAATTAGATGCAGTATAACCACTGCTAAAACAGCATGCATGGAGTGGGGGTTTCAGGATTTCACTTTCATGTATACTAACGCAACCTATCCCGAACCCCACTAATTGAGGTGACATTGTCTCGGTAGTGTTTCATTATAATGTATGATGCATTAGGGGAACAACAATTTGAAATTGTGTTTTAGGCACAAGCTTTAAGCTGTTGGAATGGACAGTGTTTCAACACACAAAGTTAGTTGCATATACTTTACGGACGTAGCAGTCAACCACAGCATTTTTTGGCTGTTAGTGGTTCCTGGGCAAGTTTACCTTCAGTAGTTTGCCATTGCTTTCTGAACGACAGGCACCCATACCATTTCATACAAAATCAACACAGCTGTGTTTCGAACGCAGTATGCGGGATTACACACTGCTTCCGTAACTCATTCGCGACGGAGCCGACGTTTTAGCATAAAACGCGGCTGCTGCTTGACATTTTTTAAACGATAAATAAAATAATGTATTCAAAGAAAATAACATAGCGCAAAAAAAAAAGGTATTGCCCATAAGTATATTGTTGTGTCTAAAAATTGACCCTCATAATACGCATTTCTGAACTCTGATTATCTTTATCAAGTAATACTTGATCCTTTAGCCTGGACTGGAGGCCTCTGGCTTTTGGTATAAAGCTGATGTTTTTTGTTTTTAAGGATACTTGGATATTTGACGAGGTTTGGAGGATTCTAAAGCTGTATTCAATAGAGAATACAATCCCCAACGCGAGATAAATCCGAATCAATGGTATTTGTCTAACACTGGTTAGCATGCAGAATGCATTCTGGTATTAATTGGCATTCATAGAAGTACAGGAAAGAAATAGAGGTCAGAGTACACACAAGGCAATATAAAAATTCACAGCTAAAGGCCAATTACAAGGGGCTTCTCATAAGTCTTTAGCCTGACCATGAAGGAGTAGGCGGAGAAAATTGAAAGTTGGCACAGTGTTTATTCCTTCTCAATGTAGCCACCACCTGAATTTATGCATTTCTGCCATCTCTGCGTGACCTTGAAAAGACCTTCAGAATAAAACAACCTATTTTTCGAACTAAACCAGTTATCACAAGCCAGTATGACATCTTCGTCACTGTCAAAACAATTTCCTTTCAGCTGTTTTTTAAGATTTGGGAAAAGAAAAAAAGTGATGGAGCCAAATCTGGAGAATATGGTGGGTGTGGAAGAATTTCAATATTCAAATCGTTGGCAGTTTGCAGCACAAGCCGTGCTTTATGGAAGGGCGCGCTTTATGGAAGGGCGCGTTGTCTTGAAGCAAATTCAGAAATTGCGTGTGTGCTATCCCTCGTTTTCTGGTCACAGCCTTTCTTAGTTTGCCATGAAGCATGTAATCTTTTAATATGACACCTTTGACGTCCCCAAAAACAGTCAGCATCACTTTTCTTGCAGATTTTTGTGCTCTCAGCTTGACATGTGTTGGCGAGCGTTTTCCACTGCATGCTGGCAATCTTGGATTCTGGGTCATAATGGTGAATCCAAGTCTCATCTACTGTCACCATGGTTGTCATCATGTTTTTCGACCGCCACATATTGAACAACTGGCCACAGCAGTCAACCCGTGTTTGTTTCTGTTCACATGTCAGCAGGCGCGGGACACACACTTTTCTCATGTTCAGTCTGTTGTGTAAAATTCTAAAAACTACTCTTACTCAGTTTTGCTGAACCTGATATCTCCGCAATTGTCATTTTCCTATCCTGGTCTATGATTTTCTTCACTTTTGCAGCATTTGTATCATTGCACTCTGAGGACGGTTGTCCTGATCTTGGCATATCAGCAGCTTGGGAACGGCCACACTTAAACTGCAAACACCAATTTTTTACAGAAGCATACGAAAGACAGACTTCCTCAAACACTGGCCCCATCTCCCTGTGTATTTCTGTAGGTGTTTTTCCCTGTAACATCAATAATTTTATCACAGTCCTGGCGCCTGATTTCTCCATTGTTCTGACAAACCATTTGATGTGCAGATCTGGTCAATAGGGTGTGTTGTGCCATGCACCATATCAAGAAAACCAGTTGAGGAGGGAAATTCATAATTCATATGTCCATTACAAATTGAATGAGCTATACATGTGCCAAATTTCAATTTTCTCCACCTACTCCTTCATGGTCAGGCTAAAGACTTATGAGAAGCCCCTTGTATGTGAACGAGAGTGACAGTGTGTCTGTGAGAGAGAGAGAGAGAGAGAGAGAGAGAGAGATAGATATTCACATAGACTGATATTGGCTTTAAAATTATTTATGCAGAGAGTTAATGAATAGTCTAATACACCTTTATAAGCAATGTTGTTTTTATGTTTATTTACAGTTGGAAAAGAGCAGAATGGAAATGGGCAGTAGATAGATCTGCAGTTGTATCTCGATGGACATGGCTACAAGCACAAGTTTCAGATCTGGAGTATCGTATCAGACAGCAGAGCCAAGTTCACAGACAGCTTCGGAATAGCAAAGGAGGTGTGGTGCTGGGAGACCAGCCCACAGCTGTGGAACTGTTTCGTAAGCTTCATGGAATGCCGTCCAGGCATGTGGGATCCTCAGGAAGCGATGCAAAACCAGCGCCGGACAGTGAGATCTCACCTTGCAACATTTCTGCAGTCATGTCCAACGTGGACAGACAAGCATCAAGGTTAAGTCAGTCGCTGGGCAACTGTTTATCACCAGCCTCTTCGACGATCGGCAGCCCAGCTGGCTCTTCAAAAATCTCATCGCCATTTGTGAATGGCTTAACAGACTCTCCCAGTGGCTCCTCGGCCACGTGCGGCACAGCAGAGAGCAGCCCGACAATTCCAACTGAACTGTGGCTGAAGGAAAAGGCCAGCGATCTCTTTGAACACATTTCAAACGATGCAACTTGCCAGGCAGCTCGTTGTAGACCATTGAGGAGTTACCGCAAACGCAAGATTCTTCGGACTATAGGGCTTTATAAAACAAGTTTGAAGGCAGCGCGACTCTCAGATGTACGGTGTCGCTGTTACCCTCCAGCCAACCCTTGCCCCATCTGTGGTGGCAGGTACAACAATACATTAACAATTGACCCAGATACAATGTCAATGAAAGAGAGGGTTGCCATTTTGGATCCCTCATTCCACCCAGTGCTTTCATTCCCACATGATATTCAGTTATCCATTCATTGCGAGGGACTTCTCAAATCAGGTTTATGGCAAAAGTCCCTCTCTCGTCGATCTAGAGTTGGGGAGTTCCGGAAGCAAAAAGTTCTGACATTGGTCTCAGAGCCTCCTCCTAGAAAGGGGAAAAATCGAGGACAGAAAGCAAGAAACAATAATTCGACATCTGTGATAAATTTTTCAACGAGTAAGTAATACATGCGTTCTGTGAAAGTTGGGTGTGAAAAAAAAGTAGAAGGTGAAGCTCCTTGCTTCCAGACCATTATGATCTTCCATTGTCGTGCTTAATTCTAATTTGGGCCCTAGGCTGTCAACCATCTCTCCATATCCTATTATACTTAGTTATCTCATGCAGCTCTCCATATTACCTCTTCTTGAAGAACCGTTTTTTCCTCTTGCTTGACTTGGGTTGGGTATTCATATTTCTGTATCTTTAGTCTTGTGCATGGTTGGCTGGACTTTGCAGCCAGGTTTTCTATGCACTGGGGAAGCCAGCCCCATGCCCAACCCTCCTTTGTTGCCTCATGTGACATGTATGGTAGGTTACACTGTTAACTTGCTTGCTTCCCCCCAAAATTCCCCAAGAATGCACTGGAAGAACCATACTTTAGAATAAGTTTTGAGGTAGTTTCCTGCTATTGGTGTGTTGTGATTGGGTCATCAAATTGTGTAGGCCAGAGTGTATGGCAGAATAGGTGGCCAGTCTTTCCCTTACAATGTTGCATGTCCTTTCCAGGACATGTGATCAACCCCAGGTTGATTTCCTGGGCAGTTTCACATTCAGTAGTTTGCCACAGCTTTCTGAATGAGAAGTCAACGTTGGAGTCCAACTGTCCAGTGTAGGTAATGAACACACTCCCCTCCCACCAGCATACAGCAAGTTCAAGAGAGTGTTTCTAACCTCTCAGCCATGCTGGCCTCTACTAACAAGATATGTAGAAGAAACACTGAACTAACAGAAGAAACTTGTGGACACATAATTCATCACATAGAACACACATATGCTCATAACTTTTTGTGTAAAACAAACTTTGGCTAACTTGTCCAGTTTATCAAATGTTTACACTGTCATCTGTCATATACTGCCTATAGTACATTGCAATGTAGGACAGGGAGGGGGGGGGGTGTTTAGCATGAAGAATTAAGGCCATCTGGTTAGTGCAGTCGCCGCAAACTAAATTAGGGTTGTCTTTTTTTTTTTTTTTAACCCCCGACCAAAAAAAATCCACACCTTACCGAGTGATTCGAACATGGGTCTCCCGAAGGAAAACTCAGTGTTGAAGCCACTCAGCTAGTCGCTTCTCCAGTTTACACAACTGGTGATTAACAGCATACAACAAACTGACAGTTGTACATGTTTGAACTTTCCCTGCTGGTCACAGCGGAGTGGGTTCATTTCACAGCCTGGTCAGTTGGGCTGAAATGTTGACTTCTTGTTCGGAAAACTACTGAACATAAAATTGTCGTCAATCATGAACAGTCAGTAAAGGCTGGGGTTGATTGCAACACCCTGTAAAAAAGCACATGCAATATTTAATTTATTGATATTAGTGTGTTTCTATATAATAGACCAATGGTTATCAACCGGTGTGGAATTCTCCCCCCCCCCCCCCCCACACCCCCACCCCAGGGGGGAATTTTAGGGTTTCCAGAGGGGGAATTAAGATTATTTCAAGATCGCGTTGATACAAGAACCAATTACTTGATATTGTTTTTCCCTTCATACTGTACGGTTCTGTACGTCTCACCCTTCTAAAGTTCAATTTATAAAGTAGACCCACAAATCATGTTTTATGTGGACATCTAGACTTGTTTTAGTATGTGCTATTAAATTTAGCTTCCATTATTACGTATACTGTGTAGGGGCCGGGGCTGGATTTTTAGATAGGAAATACGAAAGGGGAAACAACGTTCTGAAAATATGGTGAAGGGGGCACGGGCCACATTTTTAGGTAGGAAATACGAAAGGGAGGGAATGACGTTCTGAAAATATGGTGAAGGGGGGCACGGGCCAAAAAAGGTTGAGAACCACTGTAATAGACTGTTTTTCTTCCATGTGATGGACTATTTTAGTTTGTCTTCCATATAAGTTGTGAATGTGTTCCTTCTGTATGAGTTGATGCCATGTTGTATTATAATAGTTTGTACTGTCTGGTGCATTGTTAGTTGTGTGTGATGAGTCGTCACCAGCCGGCCAAGTTGATAGCCAACAGCACCGGTAATGTTCATCAACACAGTTGGATTTGGGTTCGTCACCTGGGCTCCTCGTTTATTAATTTCAGTAACAGATTGGGCACCTATTCCTCTTGGTCTCACAAAATGTTTCTGATCAATACACTAGTTACATGGAAGGTAAATATTCTAAGTCTAATAATAGGTTTAATTTCTTTTGACTTCCACAAACTGTCTTGTACTGTAAAATTCCTCTTGCATTTTGTATTATTATTCTATTGGTTACCCCATTTGTGTCTGCATTGTTCCCTAACTAGGTGTATGATTCTGTCCATTGAAGTGATGTTTCACCAAGGGAGGCTGGGTTGTTGTTTTTGCTTAATATGCATTTCATGTCTTGATATGTTGCCCTTATTAAGTTAATGATTTTCTGTGAGATTCTTTAGTGTGGCGTTAATTTCCAAAGAGATTCTATATCAGTGCCATCAAAGGCCTTTTCAAAGTCCACAAAACCGATATTTTTGGGGGCCTTCGCTCGCTTTGAGCTCAAGCATAGTTGGGAGTCTCTGTGGCGAAGTGGTCAAGCCGTTTGATTCATGCTCCGAAGGTCATGGGTTCTATTCCGGGCCGCGTCCTTCCGGTTCACAAGTTAAATGTTTCGGAGACTCCTGTGGGTCATCACTAAAAGCTACAGAGTTTGTGTTTTGTGCAATGCTTTCCGTGCTGCTAATTCCGGGATAAAACCCGGTGCAATGAAGTCGACCCTGTCGACTTTTAAGCGACTTTTTTTAAGCATAGTTCATACACGTGCTACTACTTCTAGTGCACTGGACTGATGTTTGTATGTGGATTAACTTCCCCTAGTACCAGTGTCCCTCGCCATCAGGCGAACACCCTCTGAGGGACTTGTAATTTACATCCCCAAGTCAAGGACGAAAATTCAACATTTTTGTTCAACTGACCGTCGTATTGAACCCGCTAACTCGGCATCAGCACACAGTGCTGTTATCCATTCGGCCATGCTAACCTCCTGAAATCTGATATGAAGTGACGAGTTCAGTTCAGTGATTTGCTATATTATTGTGCATAATGTGGTTATCTATTTAATGCTGCAACTGTTTGTTCATCCCTTAGTTGTTTGTCATTGATAACTCTTAACCTCTCCAGAATGTTCCTGCTTAATGACTTTCCCAGGAACTGATAGTAACATAATTCTATAATTATCACACTTCATAAGTCTTCTTCCTCTTTCAGCTTCACCACATATCCTTCTCTCCAGTCTGCTGACATTTCTTTTCTCCCAAATAGTAATTCAGTCGAGGCGTTTATATTGGCTTAATAGCTTCTGCTGGTATACCATCTGGACCAGCAGCTTTCCATTTGTCAGAAATGTGATAGCTTTTCTAATTTCTTCTTTAGATGGTTTCTCTTCCTTATCTGGCTGCATTTCTGCAGGCTGGATATCTTGAAGATAATTTGAGGCTGGTTTATTCAGAAGTTCCTCAAAGTATTCAAGCCATCTGATTATTTTATGTTGGTGAGAACTTTCCACTTATTAGTTTTGATCATTCCACTTGGTTGATTATATTGCCCTATTTTGCATGTGGGGCTGTAAAAGGTCTCTGAGGTTTTCTTTCAATGCTGCTGCTTTCCCCTGTCCTGCTTTTTTTTTTTTTTCATATCCTATTACAGAACATTGCTGTCAACACCAGCATTTTACCGCTGTTTTTGATTTTTTGGCAAGATTACGCTCAGTAGTTTGCCTTTGCTTTCTGAGTGGCCGGCTCACATATCCCGATTCTCTCGCAGCTGCGTTTGCTCACGTGGATAAACAGGATTACGGAGAAAGTCGCTAACCCTTAGGCCAGGGAGACTGGCCCTGCCTTGCTAGGGCATCTAAATATGGTCTTTTATCTGCCTTTAAACGATCCCTGCTTCTGTTTTTTTTGTTGGCTCTGACTTTCGAAGCTGTGGTTTTGCTATTATTGAAATTTACATTTTGATTTTCCAGTTTTCTATTTTGTTTAACGATGTCAAGGGCTATTCATACTTTGTTTTCTTTTCTTTTTTTTTTTGTCCCCTAAAGACTTCTATACACAATTGATTCTAAATGTCTTTAACCTGCCGCCAGCAGTCTTCCATATTCACCTTGTCTACAGATAGTTGCAGGACCTGACACTTATTTGAGACTGTGACCATACACTGTTCCTTCACAGCTTGGTTACTGAGAGACCCTGGATTGCATTGAGTTCCACGTTTGTCACATGTGTGTCTGTTTAACTTGAACTTGAGATGATTGCTTTTTTTTCCATATCCCTTTTACAGGACATCACTGTCAACATCAGCATTTTACTGCTGTTGTTGATGTCTTGGCAAGTTTAAATTCAGTAGTTTGCCATTGCTTTCTGAACTCCCATACCAACACGTCAAAACCCAATGCAACACATTCTGCTGCCAAATCGGCCGCCACTGTTTCGAACACGGGCTCACGAGTCGCGTCCGCAAGGCCCTCGCCACTGAGACTGACAGAGATGATCTAAGTCTCTTATCAATACAGATACAAATAATTTAATTTTGTATTGTATGATCTGGTGATACCCACGTTGTATTCCATCTATCATGTGCCATGCCGATAAGCGTGGGGGTTATATTCTGCCATCGCACTCGATCACCAGAATCGTGGATCAGCTCTGTGTTCCTGTCTCGATCATGCCACGTGGCCAAGCCATCCAGGTATTTACTTCTAAGTCTTCCCCTTGGTCTCTTCCCTTCGATCTTGCCAGTCGTCACCAAGTTCTCCAAGTAATTTCTTCTCATAACATGCCCAAAAAATTTTGACTGTCTACGTCTAATGACTCTAATCAGTTTATGATCTTCATTTGTTTCTTGAAGGACTTGTTCATTGGTTTTTGTCTGTCCAGGGTATTCTTTGCATTTTCCTCAGAAACCACATTTCCACAGCCATCAGCTGTTTTTCAGCTTGACTGCTTATTATCCACGCTTCACATCCATTCAAAAGTATAGGTTCTATGTAGCACTTCAACACTCGTTTTCTCGTTTCAATTGATTTTTTTTATTGGTCAGTATGTTTTTCATCTTGTAAAAGGCTACCTTCACCATGGCAATTCTTGTTCTAATCTCTTCAAGGCATCTCCCATATAACTGTCCCAAGATAATTGTACTGATTCACTTGTTTAAGAATATGCCCATTTACTCGTATATTACATTGTGGTATTTCCTTCTTCCTAGTACGACATAATCTGTGTCTTCTTAATATTCAGTTCTAACCCTAGTTGTTCACTGTGTGCAACAACCGAATCTACTAAATTTTGCAGGTCCTGTTCATTGTCTGCAATCAAGACTGTATCATCTGCACATTTAATGTTATTGATGTATTGTCCCCCAATGTTGATTCCTTCCATATCTTCTATATTTCTGAAAATATTTTCACTGTATAGGGAAAAAAGATCTGGAGCCATTACACATCCCTGTCTCACACCTCTTTTAATAGGCTGATATTGACCTACATCCTTATCAATTCTGATGGCAGCTTGTTGTTTCCAATATATGTTTTTTACAAGTCTAAGGTATTTTCCATCAATTTGTAGATCTTCAAGCATCCTTATCATGTTGACATGTCTCACTTTATCGAAAGCCTTTGTGTAGTCAATAAAGCAAAGGTATAGATCTTTGTTTACTTCTATAGAACGTTCAGTTACTGTTCTCAGTATATACACAGCATTTACTGTACCATTGCCTTCTACAAACTCACATTGTTCTTCTCCTATTTCGGGTTGTATTTTCTTCCTAACTCTTTGCATGATAATTCTCGTTGTATTATGTAATCTTTTATTTGGAAAAACACTTCCATCTGTTAGTCTCTGGGCAAACATTTGTTACTCATTCACCACTTCCATTCATTACCCCAAGTTTGTGTTTCCTCGTCATCTCTTCACAGCCTGTGTTATCTGGTTGTATTTTTTACATTCACCCATCACGATTTTGATATTGCCATAAAAAAGTATTTTCGGGATTCTGTGGTAATGCAGTGGCTTGCATGTTTGCCTGCCAGATGTGCATGAAGGTGGATTGTTAAAATTGACACAAACTTCCAGGTCAATAAGGCCTATCATGGGTCTTGGAAAGTAAAGATTGCAGAGGTGAAATTGACTACATGACCCATTCAGCTCCGGTTGGTTTATTTTTAAAAATGGGGTTATCATCCTTTGTCCAATATGTAAATTGGTATAACATTTCCCCTTAGCTGATTCACCTGTCTCAACACTGGATTACATTCATGTTATTTTGTGTTTGTGATGGTTCAATAGTAGCTGTAGTTAGTCACTCAATCTTCCCATTGTATTAGTGCTTGCTGTACCTATTTATATAGGATTAGGACCACTTCTTCACTGTAAGGGGTATTTCCCTTTGTGTAGCCCAAGAACAAAACTGATTCATCTGTGATTAGCTTTTTTTCCTGCTTTGTTCCATCTTGCTTCACATAATTCCAAAATGCTAACCTTATAATTCATTTCTTTCCCATTTCATAAATAGTTGTAATATTCCAGGTACCAATCCTGCATAATTTCCTAGATGGAAAAAAGTCGACAGGGTCGACTTCATTGCACCGGGTTTTATCCTATATGGCTGAGTCTCTTTCCGCAACGCGGAAAGCGTCACACAAAGCACGAACTCTGTAGCTCTAGCGACGACCCACAGGAGTCTCAGAAAAATTTAACTTGTGAACCGAAGGGCGCGGCCCGGAATCGAACCCACAACCTTCGGAGCCCGAGTCAAACGGCTTGACCACTTCACCACAGAGACTCCCAATGGAAAGAGATGAATCAGAGGTCCAGATACTATGTGGTTCTCTCTGCATTGCCTCTTACTCCTTCTAGATGAGCCTCCTGTTCATCTTGGTTGGTCATGTTATTCTTCTTGACTGATCTTTTGACTTGTTAATGGTGGTTGGATTTTGCAGCGATGTTTCTACCGGATGGGGTGGGCAATAATTCTACATATCCTTTGTGGCCTCCTATGTAGGTTTCAGTGTTACAATTCTTTGCTTCAGTTAAGAGCTGTAATAACACATGTAAAATATTTTTATTGTTTGGGTGTTAGTTAGGTAATTTGTTCTCAGAGCTCACAACATACTTATTTTGTGTAGTTTCATTATTATGGTCTTCTGTGTGGTTCTCAAAGATCCGAGAAGAGTTAGGAAAGCACAGCCTCTGCACTCTCAAGCATTGTACAAAATGCACAACTGATAAAGTTTTTGTGTTGGAATTTCTAGCAGGAGCATCAGTTCTTCCACTTGTGACTTTGCTCTGATAAGGCTGACCTCCTCCACTGTCCGTATTTATTGATTTATAACTAATAACTTTTGGAGAGGAATGTCTGAATAGTATTGTTCAGCACTTGATGTGGCTGTGACTTCAGAAGTTATTTGTAACTGAGTAGATAAAACTGTTTTTTTTGTTGCTCATTTGTATTTTGTCAGTAGTATAGTCTGCATTTACTTTCATATGTATTTGTTTTTGTTAACAGAAATTAAGAACAAATATGAGACCAAAAAGACAAAAGCAACGGGATCAAAGTCGTCATCGGTGAAACCTCGTGTACATAAAGTCAAGAAGAAAGCTGCAAAAGCAGCACGAGGTAAGAATATATATGACTGTTCATTGTTAAGTTCAGGCTGTCATAGGATCATCTGGTTCTTTGTTGCAGATGGTATGAGAGACGATACAGATGCTGGTAAAATATGGGAGGGTCATCACTGCAGCTGGTTAAATTATGAGAGAAGGGCAACACTGTAGTTGGTGAGGTATTAGAATTATCACCACATGTGGTATATGGGAGTTGAGGGAGCTTGACTGCACTTCCGGTCGCCAACATGGCAGGTTAAGGCGTTGAGCCGTTAAGGCCTGTGGTGTGTTTATGCTTGTGGCTACGGTTTGCAATCGCATTTTCCTCATGTTGGACTGGTAGTACATGGTTCCGTCGCTCTGCTACTGAGTGAGTGCGTGGGCGACACCGTGAGCTGTGAAATTCGCATGGAATGCTTTTACATCTGTCCTGTACAGTGAACTGCTTGTTCGGAACAATGGCTACCGGCGGTTGCTGAATTGACTGTTCTGCCCTTTCGGTTCACGAGTGCATTTTTCGGGAGACTCCTGGAAGTCGGCGCTGAAGCTGCGGAGTTCATGCTTTGTGCGACACTTTTGGTGGGTCGCCCTGCGGTAAGAGACAGAGCCATGTGAGAAAACCCGGGTCAATGAGGTCTTTCTGGTGACTGCCGAGTCCATCGACGATGAACTGTGGTATTTGTGGATGAATTTTATGTTGACATTCTGACGGAGGCATTATGCACAGTGTACCTGTGCGGGCTTGTTGGATTGCCGAGACTCCCGTCTATTTCACTTTTCACATTGGACAGTGAGGAGCATTTTGTGTGATATTCGCTGGAACGGGAATGGAGCATAATGGGGACGACCCATTGCCGTGAAGTTGGAACCTTGACTAACTAACTAACTAACTGGCTGCAGCTGAGAAAATATGGGAGAGGAACATTACAACAGCTGGTAAATTACAGGAAAGAGACTGCACCTGAACTGATGAAGTATAGGAAAGGGGCATTACTGTAGCTGGTCACTTATGGGAGAGAGACATGAATGTATATGTTAAAGAATGGGGATTCTCACTGTTGCTAGTAAAGTTAGTTTAGAGGACCATCACTTCTTCTGATAAACTATGGGAATAATCATCACATTTAAAGTATATGAGAGGGTATCACTGCAGCTGGTACAGTTTGGGGATTACCACAGAAACTCAAAGTAGGGGGGAATTATTATTATTACAGTGGTAAAGTATGGGGGTTGCTGCAGCTGGTAAAGTGTGGGAAATTATTGACACTGGCAAAATATGAGAATTATTGCAGATGGTTAATATGGGGATTTGTTGTTGATAAAGTATGGGGATTATTGTTGTAACTTTTGGGGGTTATTACAGCTGGTAAAATATGGGGATTATTGCAGTTTGTAAAGTACAGAAAAGGGGTATCACCACAGCTGGTAAAGATGAGTATCATAATTTCAGCTGGTTACAACTCAGCATTGTGAAAGCAAAACAGTGTAATCAGTTTAATATATATGTATTTGAAAACCTGTTACTTTACATCCAATCACATTATTACCATTTGTTTTTACCAGCTACAGTTTTTATATAAGGAAAGTGGTTGAATCTTTGACTGATGCCCATGTTTGTCTGTCACAGAAGCATTGAAAAAGAATCAGCCAGAAGAGGAAGAAGAAGATTATGATGATTACTTGGAGGGAGATTACACAGCGCGAGAAGGTGGCCTGGCTGGCAGTGCTTCGCAGTCCTCCTTGAAGGATATGCGAGACATCCCCCACCGCAAGCGAAAAGTGGACACCTCCTTTGATATCAACAATATTGTGATCCCCTTGAGTATGGCAGCATCCACCAGAGTGGAACAGCCTCAGTACAAGGAGATTGTTACGCCGAAGTGAGTCATGTAACCAGCTGTGCGTGTGTTCTTCTTTCACCTGTTATTCTCCATTGATACAGAGACCATCAACCCACTCACTCCAAGCACTCCTTTCCTTAGCTATTTCATGCAGCTCCATCCATGTCTTCCGAATGTTACTCATTTCTGCTTCTCTTCTTCATGTGTTTTAGGCCTTCCATTGTTTCTTATGCCCTGTAGGTTCCATACAAAAGACTTTCTAGTTATACTATTCTCAGGTTTTGTTAATGTATGTCCTATCCAGCGTCTTTTCTTCTCATTGGTATTTGTCTAGTTCTGTCCATGAGTTCCACATTGGTGATTCTGTCATTTCATTTTATTCCTTCTGTTTTCCACAGGCACCACTTAGTGAATGTTGTGTCAGTAGTCAGTCATTTACTTGCTGTGTGGCATGTTGAGGATGTGTTTTCAAACTCATCTTTCAAGTGACTTAAAAGACACAAGTGAAGTAATTTGACCATTCACCTGAAGAAACTTATCTTCTTCGTTTGTCCAATATTTTTTGTTCTGACTTTGTCCTATACTTTTTGTTTTGACTTTGTCCAATATTTTTATGTTTTAACATAATCGCATTGTCGGTTTACAGCAGAGTTGCAATATTTGCATCTTTCAGCCGACACATCTGACTTTTACCGGCGTTTGTTGACCTGGTTAGCCTTCCTGGTTTTTCGTTGGACTTTTCATGAAAAGGTGTTTGTCCTTCTATCCACTGTTGCCACATGAACTAGCCTGTTAGGGATAGCCATGCACTTGCTGGTTGGCCCTCAAGGGAAGGCAAGGGTAGACCATGTGGTACAGGGTATCCCTTTATACATATCCCCACGGCCTTATCTCTTTCCCCCATACTTGTCACCGAAGTCGCCACCCCACAGAAGAAACTTATGCCTGCCACTTTAACTTTCCCTGCACTCTGGTATCCTTTGTTAGAGGTTGGGTCAACCCCTAAGAGCTGTACTGATTGTTTATATATTTCAGTCCGGCTGTCGCCACCGGGGATTGAACCCACAATCATTGCATAAATAACTATGCTGTCATAGCACTACATGCCATAATGGCTAAACATGTCATATGACTAGCTGTATGTGTGAGGTAGCACACACGTATGTCATACAACTAGTTGTATGTGTGAGGTAGCACACACGTATGTCATACAACTAGCTGTATGTGTGAGATAACACACGTATGTCATACAACTAGCTGTATGTGTGAGGTAGCACACACGTATGTCATACAACTAGCTGTATGTGTGAGGTAGCACACACGTATGTCATACAACTAGCTGTATGTGTGAGGTAGCACACATGTATGTCATACAACTAGCTGTATGTGTGAGGTAGCACACACATATGTCATACAACTAGCTGTATGTGTGAGGTAGCACACACGTATGTCATTCAACTAGCTGTATGTGTGAGGTAGCACACACGTATGTCATACAACTAGCTGTATGTGTGAGGTAGCACACACGTATGTCATACAACTAGCTGTATGTGTGAGGTAGCACACATGTATGTCATACAACTAGCTGTATGTGTGAGGTAGCACACACATATGTCATACAACTAGCTGTATGTGTGAGGTAGCACACACACATGTCATACAACTAGCTGTATGTGTGAGGTAGCACACATGTATGTCATACAACTAGCTGTATGTGTGAGGTAGCACACATGTATGTCATACAACTAGCTGTTTGTGTGAGGTAGCACACATGTATGTCATACAACTAGCTGTATATGTGAGGTAGCACACATGTATGTTATACAACTAGCTGTTTGTGTGAGGTAGCACACATGTATGTCATACAACTAGCTGTATATGTGAGGTAGCACACACGTATGTCATACAACTAGCTGTATATGTGAGGTAGCACACACATATGTCATACAACTAGCTGTATATGTGAGGTAGCACACACATATGTCATACAACTAGCTGTATATGTGAGGTAGCACACATGTATGTCATACAACTAGCTGTATGTGTGAGGTAGCACACACATATGTCATACAACTAGCTGTATGTGTGAGGTAGCACACATGTATGTCATACAACTAGCTGTATGTGTGAGGTAGCACACACATATGTCATACAACTAGCTGTATATGTGAGGTAGCACACATGTATGTCATACAACTAGCTGTATGTGTGAGGTAGCACACACATATGTCATACAACTAGCTGTATGTGTGAGGTAGCACACACATGTCATACAACTAGCTGTATGTGTGAGGTAGCACACATGTATGTCATACAACTAGCTGTATGTGTGAGGTAGCACACACGTATGTCATACAACTAGCTGTATATGTGAGGTAGCACACATGTATGTCATACAACTAGCTGTATGTGTGAGGTAGCACACATGTATGTCATACAACTAGCTGTATATGTGGGTAGCACACATGTATGTCATACAACTAGCTGTTTGTGTGAGGTAGCACACACATGTATGTCATACACTAGCTGTATATGTGACGGTAGTACACCCATAGTGTCATACAACTAGCTGTATATGTGGATGTAGCACACACGTATGTCATACAACTAGCTGTATGTGTGAGGTAGCACACACGTATGTCATACAACTAGCTGTATGTGTGAGGTAGCACAACATATGTTCATACAACTAGCTGTATGTGTGAGGTAGCACACACGTATGTCATACAACTAGCTGTTTGTGTGAGGTAGCACACACATATGTCATACAACTAGCTGTGTGTGTGAGGTAGCACACTCGTATGTCATACAATTAGCTGTATATGTGAGGTAGCACACATGTATGTCATACAACTAGCTGTGTGTGTGAGGTAGCACACACTATGTCATACAACTAGCTGTATATGTGAGGTAGCACACATGTATGTCATACAACTAGCTGTATATGTGAGGTAGCACACATGTATGTCATACAACTAGCTGTATATGTGAGGTAGCACACATGTATGTCATACAACTAGCTGTATGTGTGAGGTAGCACACATGTATGTCATACAACTAGCTGTATGTGTGAGGTAGCACACACGTATGTCATACAACTAGCTGTATATGTGAGGTAGCACACACGTATGTCATACAACTAGCTGTATGTGTGAGGTAGCACACATGTATGTCATACAACTAGCTGTATGTGTGAGGTAGCACACACGTATGTCATACAACTAGCTGTATGTGTGAGGTAGCACACATGTATGTCATACAACTAGATGTATGTGTGAGGTAGCACACACATATGTCATACAACTAGCTGTATGTGTGAGGTAGCACACATGTATGTCATACAACTAGATGTATGTGTGAGGTAGCACACACATATGTCATACAACTAGCTGTATGTGTGAGGTAGCACACATGTATGTCATACAACTAGCTGTATGTGTGAGGTAGCACACATGTATGTCATACAACTAGCTGTATGTGTGAGGTAGGACACATGTATGTCATACAACTAGCTGTATGTGTGAGGTAGCACACATGTATGTTATACAACTAGCTGTTTGTGTGAGGTAGCACACACATATGTCATACAACTAGCTGTATATGTGAGGTAGCACACATGTATGTCATTCAACTAGCTGTTTGTGTGAGGTAGCACACATGTATGTCATACAACTAGCTGTATGTGTGAGGTAGCACACACACATGTAATTCAACTAGCTGTATATGTGAGGTAGCACACAAACATGTCACACAACTAGCTGTATATGTTAATGTTTACTTTACCTATAATATATTGTATAGGATTAGAATGTGTGATGAGTGGTGGCAGTGGCCTAACTACTCAGCCAGGAGACAGCTGTCATGTCTGACGTACTGTCAGATAACTTGTGTATGGTGTAAATAAAACTTCTTACTCTTATCTTTATTCTAATCTTCTGACTGCCCGGAAAATTATTCTTTGGAAATGAATATGATGATTTCTCTTGCTTTCAAAATCCACATATGTGAATTAGATGCTTTACAGTTTTATTGTAGTTAGGCTTTTATAGTTTTGTTGTTGTTGGGAGCCTGTTCTTTTGTATGGATGTGAAACTTGGACAATGAGCAGTCAAGCTGAAAAGCATCTGATGGCTGCAGAAATGTGGTTTCTGAGGAAAATGCAAAGAATACCATGGACAGACAGAAAAACCAATGACCAAGTACTACAGGAGACAAATGAACATCGTAAACTGATTAGAGAAATTAGACGTAGACAGTCAAAATTTTTTGGACATGTTATGAGAAGAAATGGATTGGAGAACTTAGTGACAACTGGCAAGATCGAGGGGAACAGACCAAGAGGAAGACCGAGAGGAAAATACCTGGATGGCTTGGCCACATGGCATGGACGAGACAGGAACACTGAGCTGATCCACGACACTGGTGATCGAGTGAATTGGCGAGTCATGACCGCCCACGCTTTCCTGCATGCCACTAATTTGATTGATTGATTGTTGTTGGGAATTTGTTATGAACTGTAAAATTCTATTGTAGTTAGGATGTTATAATTTGTTTGAATTTGTTAACACACTACAATTCATTTTTGGGTAATTTGTTTTAAAAAAAATATGTACTTTAAAATTCTGTTGTCAGTAGGGTTTTCGAATTTAAAATAATGTTGCCAGGCCAGAGCCTAATTATTATATAATATTATAATCTTTAAGATTTACAGCTGCCAAGGGTTGTTTAACATGAACAATTTGCTCATAAGTTAATTGTACATTCTGTCTAAGAAGGCAGACCATCTGGCCCCATACCTCAGGTTAAGAGGGAGTTTAACTTTCTCAGGAACTTTAGTTCCATGGCAATTCCATACAATTATTAAGATTGATATTTGTCAGTTGTGAAAGTTCCTTAGATATTTATTTATATATTGTAAAAGTTTCCTTAGATATTTATTGTTGTAAAAGTTTCCTTCAATGTTTATTGTAATGTGAGTAGGTGTATCTCACAAGACCAGTATAACACTTTTCCTACATGTGTTTAATGGTATGTTTGTTATAGGTGGCGGGAAGTGTCAGAGACTATTACATCCGCTGAATTGATTGACAGCTCAATAACCAAAAAGCTGGAGAAAACTAACGGAGTCACATTACCAACAGAGCAACAGAAGCTGAACACTTCACTCGACGAAGAGGTGAGGCATGAGTGGATGTGACTGTATACACTGCTGAGTAGTCCATCTGTTGTTCAGCTATCTTGGTCTGCCTCACATCTTCGTTATCAGAGGTTTTAAAGTTATTAGAAGAGATTCTTATCAGAAACAAGAGACTGGTATTGCAGTTTATATTTCTAATTCGCTTAACGTCCACCGCAGGCTAGATTTTGAAACCTATGAGATTGAGTGTGTATGGCTTGAGGTTAAACTTCAAAATCGCATACCTCTAGTAGTTGGCTATCTTTATCGAAACCCCAGTGCAGGAAACAATCGGTTTGAGAAATTCACAACTATGATGGATGTAGTCTTTAGTAATGCGAGAGAAATCATACTGCTAGGAGACTTCAACATAGACACTAACAAATCAAACAAAACATGGGAAAACATAATAGAGTCATATAACTTCCAACAGTTAGTCAAACAAGCCACTAGAATAACAAAATCATCTGCAACACTTATAGATCACATTTATACTACATGTGCTGACAACATCACAGAATGTACTGTACCTATTAATGGAATGAGCGATCACTACCCAGTATGTTGCACGTGGTCGAAAAGAGGTACCAAAACTCCGAAACACAAACACATAAGTATAAAATATAGAAATTATAAAAATTTCAATCAAGATGTCTTTTTACAAGATTTGCTCAACTCATCTCTGGACTATGTTTACCAGCTTCCTGACCCAGATGATGCGCTGGACCACTGGCTGAAGACCTTTCTAAGTGTATTCGATAAGCATGTTCCATTTAAGGAAGTTCGAGTTAAACATTACACTAAGCCCCGTGGATCACCCAGGAGGTAGTTGAAATTATGAGAGACCGGGACAGGGCACATAAAAATAGAGATCTAACCACGTACCGTAGTCTGAGAAACAAAGTTCAATATGTTATTCGAAAGGAAAAGAAAAACTATTTTAAGAACTTAATAATAGATAAAACCAACACTAAAGATATATGGAAAGCAATTAATACCTTGACAAACAAACACAAGTCATCACAATCATTACCATCAAATCAGGTTACATGTGATCAATTCAGTAGTTTCTTTCAATCCGACATAAACCAATTGAAGGCTGCAATACCAGATTCTCCTCATGACATATCTTTATTATCATTTTGTGAGAACAAATGCTATAGAGACATTCCTTCTAACATACCGCTAATGATGACCACTGAAGTATTTACTAATCTCTGTAACCTAAAAAAACAATAACTTATTAGGACTAGATGGAATCAGTAATCGGATCCTTCGCTATGCTGCACCGGCGATCTGTGAGTCATTAACTTTTATATATAATCAATGTCGTCGCTGAACGTGTTGCATGGAGGGCAAACATCAGAAATGGAATAAAGACAAAGGAAAAAATTATTGCAGATAAGTCACACACCGAGCGTGTGAGATGTAAGATGGTGCATGATGGTGGAAATGACCACGTGTTCACATGCACCCACTGTGAACGAACATTTACAGCGTGAATTGGCCTTATCAGTCACATTCGCTACCGCCATAGGTAAAAGTTATTATGCCTTTTTAAAACACAAACTATCGTCTGTCAAGACGGCAAGGTGCCAATGGTACCAAAGGTCACTTCCCATCAAACCTTTAAAATCGCTTAAGTGTATCCTCATATAACCCTTTACAGGGCAGACGCTTGTCCAATTTTTAGTCCTGAACAGGGTTGCGTTAGTAAAAACATCACAAATAAGGTGTTAGTCAACCGATTTTAGTTAAATAAACAACATAAATGAAGGGAAAAGCATGCAGAATATGTTACTCACGTGATTGTTGTCGGTAATCCATATATGAACACAAAAATTTACGAAATACAGCATATTTGTGATTTTCCGTCATCTATACGGCAATTTACAAACACATTTTCAGAATCATAATCACTTTCTTTAAAGTCCGACTCAGACTGCTAATGCAAAGTAACGCTTTTCACTGATATCTAGCTGCGATTAATAGCCAACTTCGTGCCCTTTAATGTCACTTAAATTGAACATAGCGAAATCTCGGCTATCACTTGAAGAATCGCCGAAATCCATTTTGAAAAACTAAGCTTAAAAATCCCGAAAATCATCAAAAAAATTCCTGTAAAAGTCCATTCAAATTCATAGTAGGCGCTTACAAATGGCGGCTATGTTTCAAGCTATTGGCGAAAGCGAAAGTAGCCCGTCGGAAGTGTCGGAAAGCCGAGAAATCGCGTTTTTATAATGCATCATAGAATCGGGCGCGTTCGGCCGATCTGCTCGTTTAAGCGACCGGCTGCAAATGGACGTTCTGCCCTGTAAAGGGTTAAAAGCTTGTTCATTAGATGATCGTCTCATGAGTAACTATAGGCCAATTTCCATATTATCCTCACTATCCAAACGGGACGCAGAGGTGTTTCCAAGACACCAGGGCTGGGTTCTATACTGGTCAAGACCGATTGATGCATCCTCGCCAAGCCTCCTGGGCAACAGGTCCCTTTGGGGTCCTGGTTAAAGTCAGTAGGATCGTTGATTCCTCCAAAGTTGGAGAGTGTCTGCCTGCATGACGATTAACCACCAGTCTGCACACCAATAAGCCAGACATAGGACAACGGATGCTCACGCAAACCTCAGGTCCTGTATGGCATCACACTGATGTTGGACAACAGGATGTCTTCATCCGGCATACAGGACACTGCCAGTGAACACAAGCAAGCAAGCAAGCAGCTATCCAAACCACTAGAAAAGCACATTCACAAAACAACACTAGATCACTTAGTTCGCCACAAACTAATAGTTGACAGTCAGTCAGGGTTTTGGATAAAATATTCTTGTCATACAGCCCTAACAATAGTGATAGAAAACTGGCATCAAACTATTAACAACAATACTCTATGTGGAGAGATGTTTATAGACTTTAGAAAAGCATTCAGTTTGATAGATCATACTATTCTAATAAAAATAAAATAAACTAGAAACAATGAAAGTAAGCTTTAACCCTTTACAGGGCAGACGCTTGTCCGTTTTGTAGCCCTGGACGGGCAAGATTTTTTCAGGTTTGGTAAAATTTCGGGTCGCGTTAGTAAAAACATCACAAATAAGGTGTTAGTCAACCGATTTTAGTTAAATAAACAACACAATGAAGGGAAAAGCATGCAGAATATGTTACTCACGTGATTGTTGTTGGTAATCCATATATGAACACAAATATTTACGAAATACAGCATGTTTGTGATTTTCCGTCACCTATACGGCAATTTACAAACACATTTTCAGAATCATAATCACTTTCTTTAAAGTCCGACTCAGACTGCTAATGCAAAGTAACGCTTTGCACTGATATCTAGCTCCGATTAACAGTCAACTTTGTGCCCTATAATGTCATTTAAATTGAACCTAGCGAAATCTCGGCTATCACTTGAAGAATCGCCGAAATCCGTTTTGAAAAACAGCGTAAAAACCCAGAAAACTATCAAAAAAAGTCCTGCAAAAGTCCGTTCAAATTCATTGCAGCGCGTTTACAAATGGCGGCCACGTTGTCAAGCTGTCTGCGAAAGCGAAAGTAGCCGTCGGAAGTGTCGGAAAGCTGAGAGATCGCGTTTTTACAATGCATAATAGTATCAGACGCAATCAGACGCTATGTACGTTTAAGGCATCGGCCGGTAATGGCCGCTGTGCCCTGTAAAGGGTTAATACAGTGACATTAATCAAAGTCATTTTTGTTAGACAGAAAACAAGTAATATCACACAATAAATCTTTATCTCAAGCCATCAGGGGTCTGTATTTGGCTCTTTGTTATTTGCCATTTATATAAATGATCTTCCCTTATATCTTTCATCGTCCTGTGATCCATTTGCAGACGACTGCACAGTATATACAAACGCTATTGATTGTAATATGCTAGAATCATCCGTACAACAGGAAATAAATGGTGTAGTTAACTGGAGTCATGCGAACCGCATGCAAATTGACATTTCTAAAACAAAATCTATGTTAATAGCAACCAGGCAAAGACTTCACACTCTGCAGAGAGCTCTTCAGCTGCACATTGGTGGCACACCTATAGAAAGTGTAACCAAGCACAAGGCACAGGGTCTCATTGTTGATCAGAATCTAACCTTTAACTCCCATATTCATGCTCTCGTTAAACAAGTAGCCAAAAAAAGTAACCAGCTTGCCAAAATAAAAAATTTCCTTGACGAAAACACAAGAAAGATATTCTATACTTCCCACATACAAACACATATTGATTATTGCTCCACAATCTGGGATGGATGCTCCAAATCAATAACAAAATGCCTTTATTCACTCCAGAAAAGGGCAGTGCGTTTGTTTAATTGTGAAAAGCTTACCAACAATTCTAACCTACATAAACGTCTTCAGTTACTGCCACTCCACAAACACCTACTTTTTAATAAGGCTAAACTAATTCACAAAATCCTATTTCAAAATGCTCCAAGCTACCTTTGGCCATTGTTCAAATATAACGCAAGACAGCGAATGACTAAATATACTTCATGTCCCTAAACCTAGGATAGACATAAAACAAGCTTAGCATACTCTGCCGCTCAGTTGTGGAACAATCTTCCACAATAAATCAAAGACACCACTAATCATTATACATACATTCGCACAGTACAGACTACATTCCCCCATAAAAAAACAACAACAATAATAATGGTACATTATCTCAAACGACAACTAGCCAATAAACATTCCCATATGTATGGCACGTTACACCTTCCTTAGGTATTTATAATGCCCATGTTAAACATTGCCTCAGTGAGTCATGTATTATTGATTATTTTTCATGCGTTTTAATGCTTATTGTTCTTTTGTTGTCACCACTGGCAATGTTTCATGTTGTTGCATTTTGTTTGTTTCTTGTTGCTGACAGTAATGTTTTATGTTGCACTTTGTTTCTAGTCTCTGACAGTGTTTCTTGTTGTTGCATGTTGTTGCTTATTGTTGCCAATTCGGTTTAGTGTTGTGAGCATGTTTCTTGTTGTTGATAATCATGTTTCTTCTTCTTGTTGCCAGTTACGTTTCTTGTTGACAATCATGTTTCTTGTTGCTGTTGCCATTTATGTTTCTTGTTGCCAATTATGCTTCTTGTTGACAATCATATTTTCTTGTTGTTGCCAATTATATTTCTTGTTGCCAATTATATTTCTTGTTGCCAATTATGTTTCTTCTTGTTGCCAAGTATGTTTCTTGTTGATAATCATGTTTCTTGTTAACATTCCAGCTTCTTATTTTCTGTTTCCGCCAGTTATGTTTCTTGTTGTTCCCACTCTTGTCCCTTGTTACCATTTATATTGCTAATTGTGGCAGATCTTTCTTGTTGTTACTTATCTGACAGTTATGTTTCTTCTTGTTGCCACTTTGTTCCCTGTTGTTGACAGTTTCTTCTTGTTGCCACAAGTTATATTTCATGTTGCCAACTATCTTTCTTGTTGCTACTTTGTCTTTTGTTGTTGACAATTATTTCTTGTTGTTGGCAGTTGTGTATTTCTTATTGCAGGCAATTTATGTTTCATGAGGTGTCCAATTGATGTTTCTTGTTGCTGCCAATTTGTTTAAACTCTTGTTGTTCTTCCCTTTGTGCTAGGCCGATGAAGATCTTTCAGATGACAGATATGCAGCCAGACATCATTCACTGGAGCAAGAAGAGAAGAAGCGTTTCCGGAACTTTGTCCAGTATCCCCCAGTTCGACGGAACAGAGCTGCGACCAGAAGCAAGCTCTGCAGTCATCCCCAGTGATAAACAAATGTCTACAGACAGAACAGATTTAGGGGAACCAGTACCTGCACTGGGCTCACTTGGTGAAGACAGCTATTTACCCTCCTGTCCGTCAACACCAGTGTGGAATAAAAGGTTTGTGCTCCTAATATGACCATCACAGTTTACACAGCCGCAGCCAGCAAAAGTAACTTCATGCAACACTTTCATTGCAGTTGTGTGGGTTGCCTCAATCAGTACATTTTCTTTACAATTGTGTAGATTGCCCTAAACCATATATATTCTTTACATTTGTATAGATTACTCCATGCCATAAGATAAGGCTGTATAGATTTTTTGGGGGGAGCTCACTTGCATTGAACTCAAAAGTACTCCATACACTCTACTTCTAGTACTGCTGGACTGAATTTTGCGGGTGGGTTTGCTTTCCCTATTAACAATGTTCCTCGCCATCAGGCGAAACCCACTCCAACTTCAGAGGCACTTGTAATTTACATCCCCAAGTCAAGGATGATAGGTCAACATTTCCGGTGTAGGGGTTGAACCCTTTGCCTTGGCATCAGTACATCGTATGTTTAAGAATACACGTTCTTATCTATTCAGCCATACTGACTACATATTGATTGTTCTTTACCCTACATTTTCTTTATATTTGCATAGATAGTCCCAATGAATGAGATCAGTAATATAAAAATATGTTGCATAACCTCTGCAGGACATCGCAATCAACCCCGAGTTGATTATCTAGCAATTTTACATTCAGTAATTTTCCATTACTTTCTTCACTAGAAGTGAACGCTTAAGTACAACTTAATACCTGTATGGAGATTGAACGCCCTGCTCGGCATCTGCATACCGGAAGTTTAAAAGCAAATGCTCTTATCATTCCAGCTACGTCAGTTTATTGTATCGATTACCCCAGTCCATAAGATTGGTAGTATAGATTACCCCAGTCCATAAGATGAGTAGTATAGATTACCCCAGTCCATAAGATTGGTAGTATAGATTACCCCAGTCCATAAGATTGGTAGTATAGATTACCCCAGTCCATAAGATGAGTAGTATAGATTACCCCAAGTCCATAAGATTGGTAGTATAGATTACCCCAGTCCATAAGATTGGTAGTATAGATTACCCCAGTCCATAAGATGTGTAGTATAGATTACCCCAGTCCATAAGATTGGTAGTATAGATCACCCCAGTCCATAAGATTGGTAGTATAGATTACCCCAGTCCATAAGATTGGTAGTATAGATTACCCCAGTCCATAAGATTGGTAGTATAGATTACCCCAGTCCATAAGATTGGTAGTATAGATTACCCCAGTCCATAAGATTGGTAGTATAGATTACCCCAGTCCATAATATCGGTAGTATAGATTACCTCAGTCCATAAGATGGGTAGTTTAGATTACCCCAGTCCATAAGATGGGTAGTATAGATTACCCCAGTCCATAAGATTGGTAGTATAGATTACCCGTCCATAAAATTGGTAGTATAGATTACCCGTCCATAAAATTGGTAGTATAGATGTTTTAGTTGCATGTCCTTCATGTGACATAGCAGTCAACCCCAGCATTTTGGCTGTTCGTGATTCCTGGGCAATTTTACGTTCAGTAGTTTGCCATTGCTTTCTGAACAACCAGCACCTATACCTTTTTCGAAAAAACCAGCACCGCTGTGTTTCGAACCTGGGTATATGAGATTACGAATCGTGTCCATAACCCCTTCGCCAGATTACCCCAAACTATAAGATTTGTAGTATAGGTTGCCCCTAACTATACATTTTCTGTTCACTTGTATAGATTGTCCCTAACTATACATGTCTCCGACTATACATTTTAATTGCAGTTGTATAAATTGTCTCTAATTAACCATATATTTTATTAACTCTTGTATGGATTGTCTCTAGCTATACATTTTCTTTACTAAAGTTTATATTGTCTCTAGCTATACATTTTCTTTACTAAAGTATAGAATACCCCAATCATAAAATAGATGGGATTGTTACAGGAAAACAGAAGAGCTGGTAAAGAGAGAGTTTTCTTCTAGCGTCATGATTCCCTGATCTAGAAACTTAAAACGTTTCCCACATGATAATTAGATAATGATGTTGTATTAACTTGTGTGTACATTTGCAAACGCTTAAGTGTCTTTGCCACCAGTATGCAACAAAAGGACCCAACAGGAGGGCAAAGAAATTACAGAATTTTATCCAAGGTACAAAGTTAAGGGGTAAGGGAGTATCCAGGAAGAAGATGGAAGGACAGATATGAGGGAACTGAATGTCATTGACTGCAGCAAGGTCATCAGGGATAGAGAAGGAAACAAGCTACATTGAGATTCCCCAGAAATAAAGCTGAAGAATAAGGCAATATTATCAGAGATTTAGGGACGGAAACAAACAAAGAGGAACAACAGCAGCAAAATGAAAATCATCATTAGGGATTTCACATTGTTATGAGAGTTCTGACAAGCTCAAATTATTACAGTTGACATATTAGACATGTCATGTCCAGAGTGAAAGTCGGCTTAATGAGACACTTTCTGTCTCCACAGTGCGCTCACAGCCTCTTCCAGTCTGTCTTGTTATGTTGTCCATCCATGTATGTTGCATCACTGCATTTGACATTTTCAGTGTTGTAAAATCAACATTTTAATTTTCAGTTATTTTGCAGTCATCTATCTAATTTTAATTTTCAAGTATTTTAGTCAGAAATCTCATTTCAATTTTTCATTTTTACTTTTACAGTCAGAAGTCTTAACTTTAATTTTTCAAGCATTTTTGTTTTCCTGTCTGTTTGCAGTCACCAGTCGTTGTATATACAGAGTTCCAGTGTTGATGAATCAATAGACTCACTGCAGCATCAGTTGTCAGTCAGAAGGCGGACAATGTCTTTCTCCAAACGTGACCGCAGCGGCTCGGTTATGTCCGAGGACGTTCACAACGCTTTTATTGATGTCGGGGGCGTGGAGCCCTGGCCCCGACGGACATTTCCTCTCTCAGAAGAAGATTACAGATTGATGCAGGATGATTTGCCTCCCAGCTGTGAACCTGTCCATCACCGTGCGCCCCGTCGGTTAGCAGAACCGTCAGGTAAAGTCTACGTCGGAGGCTCTACAGAAAACATGGATGATGGGAGTGCCGTGCCATCCCCCCATCCCAGCATTGAGTCTGCTTCTTCTGCCGGAGACGATCTGAACGATCCGGAATGGATGGGAGGAGATGCATCTAAACGTAGTAGAACTAGACGCATTGTTAACGATGATCCCAGTGACCCGGATTGGACAGGAACAGACACACCCAGGAGAAATAAGAATAGAAGATGAGGTTTGGCCATTTAACATTTGAGGTTTTTACTTAACTCAGCTCCGGTGTGGATTGAGTTGTCCTGTGGTTATGTCTTGAGGTATTCATGTTCTTTCAACCCGGGACACAGTGGATACAACAAAGTTTATTCACCTGTGGATGCAGTCAGAGTGGGCCCTCTAACACACCACTCCAAAGAATGGTTTGGCCTGACTTTCTCCAGGATGTATCAGCAGCGGAGAACACTGTGAAGAGCAAGTGTGCCGAGCTGAATCTGCACTGAAATGAAGTCCCATGTCCTGCTTCAGTAATTTCAGTCGTCATTTCCAACCTGAACATCAGTCAGTTATCAATGCAGTCCTGCAGACTGATTCGTTTGATTCAGAAGACTTCATTTGACAGAGGAGCTGTCAGGGTATCTTCTCAGCAACGTGTAGATTCATTGTACTGTTCAGATGGTCCGCACGATGACAGATACATGCATACCAATGTGAGATACACATGTATGCCAAGGAGCACTGTAGATATACAAGACCATCATGGATTACTGTAGATGCACATGTACTTCATGGATTGCTATAGATTTACGTGTACATCATGGATTTCTGTAGATATCACTGGTTTTCTAGTAGTAATTAAAAACAGATAAAACTAAGATACAGTCCCAGTAACAATTACTGCCTGCCATTGGAGTGTGGAGCATTAGGCTTTCATATGTCATATATATATGCCTTATATATGAGGTGGGTTGGCCTGTTCCCTTCCTTCTCAGACAACTAGAAAATGGTACCTATTGTCATGAGGCTGGGTCAACCCAACAAGGAAGGTTGAGGAGATCCCTGGTCATTCACAACAGTGGGCAAACAGTTTAAAGAGGAAGTAATGCTATCCAAGAAACAATGCAGGAGGACTATGAAAGATTGTATTTGACACATGCCAGCTGAATTATAACCTGTCAGTAATGTCAGGTTGTTTATATTATCCATAGCTTTAGACAACACTGAAGAAAACTGCGTGTCAGATGGCTTAGTCTTGTAAGATTATTATGATGAGAAGTTGCAGCACTTAGAACAAGTGTCCGGGAAGGTTAACCCGGTCAACAAATGCCCGCAGAAGTCTGATGTGTCGGTCTAACGGCGTACAAACTCAGCTCTGCTGTAAACAGGCACAACGCAGTCACGTCCGGAAAAAAAAAATCCGGATGAACGCAGAAGAAGAGGAAGTGTAGGTTCACTCTGCAGATCAATTGAAGAACAGTCTAAGACCATGAGGGCTACCACATTTGAAGCACATATGAATGCTGTCTCCAGGTTATCTGACAGACAGAACAGGGATGGTAAAAAGAAGTCTAAATTGTTCAGATGTGGTGCTGCCAGGTATTCCTCAAGTCTGTTCAATTTTCGTTGTAATTTTTGAGGTGTGCATAAAGTTCTGATTTGGTTTTCAACTGACTTTAACTTTAGATGTGTAAATACTCCTCCTTCTGATGTGATTTATCTGTCCTCTCCCCACAATTCAAGACATTATACTGTTTGTAAAGTCTTGGACTCGTCACATGTGATCATACGTCCAGTCCTTTTAACTTCTCACCCAAAAGCAGACTAAAATTGAGGCTCTGAAAGGCAATGTGTGTCTAGCACTACTGAATGGGGTGGAAATATGGATCTTGGTTGTCAAAGATGGAGCATACAGTTTAGGCTTCAGAAGATGAGTCAGATTGTTGGGTAGATAAAAACAGACACGAGGAAGTTCTAGAACAGAGGTTCTCAACCTGTGGGGAATTCCCCCCTAGGGGGGAATTTTAGGGATTCGAGGGGGGAATTAAAATTATTTCAAGATTGTGTTAATACAAAAACCGTTTAATTAATATTGTTTTTCCCTCCATACTGTAGAGTTCTGTACTTCTCGCCCTTCTGAAATTTGTTTTATAATGTAAGGAGACCCACAAATCATGTTTTATGTCTAGACTTGTTCTAGTATGTGTTATTAAATTTAGCTTCCATTTTTATGTATACTGTGTAGGGGCGGGGGGAATTTATAGGGAGGAAATAAAAAAGGGGGAAAATGACGTTCTGAACATATGGAGATGGGGTGCATGGGCCAAAAATGGTTGAGAACCACTGTTCTAGAACAACTTAGCAGATAGACAAAGCTCTCTGCTGAACTTGAAGAATCTCAAGTACTGCAGCTTGTACTTGACTTGGGGAAGTAAATTACAAGTACCTCTGAAGTCAGAGTGGGTTTGCCTGATGGCGAGGGACACTGGTAATAGGGAAAGCTAATCCAAAGGCAAAATTCAGTCCAGTGCTACTAGAAGTAGTGTGTATGGACAACACTTGAGTTCAAAGCAATCGACCACCAAAAGAATAATGTACTGCAGCCACTCTACTTAGAGTTTGGTCAATTTAGTGATGTTTAATTTAGGCTACAGCAGGTGGCACATGCTGTACTAAAAGTAAGGTTTTCATGAATAGCCTGTTTAACACTGATGTTAGCTTGTTGAACAGTGTTAGCCAGGTTAACACTGATGTTAGCCAGTAGAAAACTGATGTTAGCCAGGTGAACACTGATGTTAGCCAGGTGAACACTGATGTTAGCCAGGTGAACACTGATGTTAGCCAGTAGAAAACTGATGTTAGCCAGGTGAACACTGATGTTAGCCAGAGTCAGCCAAATGTTTCTGTGTAGTATGTTAGCCTATTCTGCAGTATTGGTTGGTGTCCTTGCCTACCTGCCAGCCAATCCACAGTCGCGGCAGGATGACCTTTCCAGCCTGTACAGCTTTGGGGGTCGATGCAGCCTCATGGAAATAGTTACTAATTTGATTACAAATGTTCAGGTTTGTCTGGGATGGAAAGGTGTCATGAGAACTGGTCACTTAACCTCATGTCATGGCCTGACATTTCATATCCCAGTGACAGTCTCTGCTGTGGGACCCACTTACCTGTGGTACCAGGTCAATGTGAATGATGGCTGGGCCGGGAGGAAATGCCTGCCCTGTGTTCCAAGCTCTGACACACACACAAACAATATGTTGATTGTCAGTGTTGGTCTAACTGAGAGCGTGCCATATTTGTTTCTATGTGTCCACTTGATCAGTGTCTGACTGGAGTGGGGTTGGTGGTGGTCATCACTCAAACTTCATGTTCAAGGCTGTAGAGAAGTGCAGTCACTAGAACAATACATGTTTCACAGTTAGAGCATCAAATTTTGTTGCACCATATCCCATATGGCTTGGTCTCTTTCTGCCTGCTGAAAGCATTGTACTGGACACAGACTCTGTAGCTCTAGTGGTGACACAAACCCTACCCCAGGAATCTACTAGAAAATTGCACCCGTGAACCGATTGATGGAGTCCAGAATCAAACCCACAACCTTCAGAGCATGAGACAACTGGCTCAACTACTACATCATGGAGACCCCCAGTGAAATAGTCAGGCAAAAGATGTTTCTTAGTCGAGACATTGATGTCTACCCTGGGCATCTGATGGAGTCTGGCTTCATTAACATGTCAAGGCAAGTCTGGGGCCTCCTCACACTAAGCATTAGAACTGATGGAGTTGGGCTTCATTGACATGTCAAGGCAAGTCTGGGGTCTCCTCACGCTCAGCATTAGAACTGGTCTCTTCAGGAGCGGGAGTATTATGGTGGTTGCCAGCTGATATAATGTTGTATGTCACCGGATATATATGTTGTATACATCAAAGAATATATCGAGCCAAAATAGGCCTTATCAGCCATCTTAGAACTCACGGCTCCAAACTTTCAACCCCACTGGATGAAATGAATGGTCATCATCATTCTTGATAGACAAACATGTTGTATACAACAGGGCAATGTTTTAGCTTGATTGTCTGTATTGATTGCCATTTAAACTCATGCGTAAGAAGGAAAATAAGACCTTGTTGCTGCATTGTTTGTTTTGTTGTTAAAGCACCATCTGATTTGTTGAGGGAAGGCTAGTGTGACATCCAAGAAAGGGAAGACATGTCACATGGGTTGGGTACCTCACATGGGTCAGACAGCTCACACGGGTCGGGTACCTCACATGGGTTGCGTACCTCACATGGGTCAGACATCTCAAATGGGTTGGGTACCTCACATGGGTTGCTTACCTCACATGGGTCAGACATCTCACATGGGTTGCGTACCTCACATGGGTCAGACATATCACATGGGTTGCGTACCTCACATGGGTCAGCTGTGAACTCCAGGCACGCACGACACTAAACAGATGCTATAAGCTGTACCTTGGGTACGCCAGCACTTGTATCTCACATACAGAATCTTGTCAGCACATCCATTCACAAGTATTGATTAGCATGCATAGAAGAGATCATTACAATCTTGGAAGCCTAGTTGGTTTCTTCAATGAGCAGTGTTTTTATTTTTGTGATCCCCAGAGAACAGGAATCACATACATATACACAGCATCGTGTATAGGATTTATAGACTGATAAATATTGTGAATTATACTTCATTTGTGATTGTATCAAGACATAGCAAGCTGCTAGTTCAGATTCACATTTTAGTAGCTGTGATTCACATATAAGTAGTAAAGATTCACACATAAGGTGATCTAGTTGTGAATGACAGTTTGTGTGATTGTAAATGGACAGGTTGGGATTTGTTACTGTTTTGTTTTTCTTTAATGTTAATGATTTTGCTTTCAAATCTGTTTTCAAGTTGTAGAAATACAATAAATTGATACATTGGTCGCATGTGGTGCTGTCTCAATGTCTTACAGCTGTATTTGCTTGTAGTTTTGTTCAGATTTCTGTGTTTTTAGTTCCATCTTGTATGACTGCTTCTTTCTTGTTTCTTACCACGTGTTAATGGTTAAATAGGATTTGTCACTGAATTAAACCAGTCTGTTATAGTAACCTGCTGTAGTCAACTGTTATGCCTTGGTTCCTGTATGGCTCACCTTTGCTTCACTTGTGTGTACTTTTTTTTGTTTTAGTGTGGCTGTTAGGAAACTAACTAGATCAGAGCACTAGCCAGGTCTTGTCTTTCAAATAAGATGTGTAGTGTGTAGATTACTGACAGTTGAACAGAACTAGAGGGTTGTTTGAGAGAGTTCAATTCTGTACATTTCCATGGGGGAATATTAAAAACAGAATTGAACCAGAACACTAAGGATCAGTTTAGTTTAGTTTAGTCGTTGGATCAACGTCACAGGACACGGTTTAACCCATAAGTGCTCCGTTTTCCTCCTAACTCAAACCTGAGTCTGGAGAAACTCAGCTCAATGCACGAACTCCGTTGCATCGGCGACGATCCTGAAATACTTTGGGTAGATTTTTAACTCGGTATTTTGCCAGGGCAGCGCCGTTAGGCTACTCTTTTTTGATTTCAAACTGCCAAGGGATTTTTTACGTGCACAACAATACACACGGGCATCCGATCTCACTACCCAGAGACCAGGGGAAATTACTGGAGGTCCAGGTGGATTTTTTAAATAAATCCCGGTCCTTACCGGGGCCTGAACCCGGGACCTCAAGCACTAGAGGCGGACACCATACCTCAAGACCACTCAAGTTGAGTCAAGTACTGAAATCACAGCACTAGGGACATTCCCACATGTGCTCCGTCCTTATCTTCAACAGCCAGTGAAGAGTCCAATACTAATGATACCAGTAGCAGTCTCATTGTTTCTCTGCCTAGCCTTTCCTCGGAGTACTGGTCCCTCCCTGCCGCACCATTCTCTCTAGGCTAAAGACCAAGATCTGTGAAGAAGCATAAACTCCTATGCCAGTCAGCAGGTACATCATGATGATGATGAAATTTATGTCAGCTTTGAATAGATCTTATGCACTAGAGACTTGATACTTGCGTCTATTGTAGGATACATGTTGACATAGTAAGTAAATTGTGCACTTATAATCCAACTTGAGCAAGTGCAGAAATTCAAATATCTGGGCACACTGACAACATTACATGGAAGATGCATCACGGAGGTCAAGAACAGAATAGATGCATGTCCTTTATAGGATGTCGCAATCAGTCCCAGCATTCCTTTTTAGCTGTTTATGGTTTACTGGGCAAGTTTTGTGTTCTCAGTAGTTTGCTGTTGCTTTCTGACTGAACAATGCTCATACTATCAAAATCAACGCTTCCCATCATCTGTGGCAGATTTTGAACCATCGACTCGGTGTGTCGGGGGAATTAAAAACCGGCTCACTGCCCCTAAATCACAGCGCCAGCAAAGAAGAATAGGACAAACAAAAACTGCAGGTTATACATTGAAGTTCTGATGCAATGATTTTCCTGCCACTGGGGGTTAGAAATAGAATTCTTGCATGTTATGTTGAACCAAATTTAACATTTGGTTGTGAACCCTGGACAATTAAGAGGTGTGGTTTTTAATAGAAGAATGCTGAAAATTCCCTGGGCAGCCAACATTTTGACATAAGTCACAAAGACAACTTATCACAAATATCATTATAACACTTTCTAATGCTGTTCTTTTCATTCATGTCAGTTGGTGCACACTTGTCAAGTCATATGTAGGTCAGTTGGATGTTGGCTGATTTGATTGTTCTAGTGTGAAGTAGCCAGATTCTCACCAACCCTCTTTAGTCGCTATTTATGGTTTTCACTGGAGGTTAGCATATTATTTTTACTTCCCCTTCAGGGCTTCAGTAACAACACATTGGCGATTGGTCAAAGTCTATGGTTTTTGTTTATTTCCATTATTTCTTTATCAGCGTTGCCTATTACTGTGAGTCTGTATTAATTTTAGTCTGATCTGCATGTCTCCATTTGCTTGAGACTCTTCTATGTCCGTGTGCGAGGTGGTAGTGTATGTGTCTGTTATCTTGGTCGGTGCCCAGTAAGCCTGTCTGACTTGGGAGAGCCTGTTTGTTTCACATAACATGGGCACACAGACACTCTTCTTACCAGACGTGCCCATTGAAAACTTTCTTTCTCATGAGAATTTGTTCAACATTGCTTGAGCTATTTACTCTATGTAGTCTCTGTTGTTTTCTGGTTTATGTTATTTGTTTGGTCTTGTGTTATTTGCATTGAGGCTTACGTTGCTGATTTAATTTTCTCAGCAGAAAGACAGCCACTTGTGTAAGATCTTAGAAACTATAGTTTTTGTTTATTCGCATGTCTTCTTTATCAGCTGTGCATTTTCCCGGGAGTCATACAATTGTAGTCTTATGTGCGTGTCTCCATTTGTTCTTGCTATGTTTATTCATAAAATGTGGTCAAGGACCGACCCAATTACACATCTTAAGTTCATTGAGCATATGGTGCTAAACCCATGTTTTGATAGACCCATCTGCACTCGATGGCTGCTGTAGTTGGTAACATGCCAGCTTGTCATTACTTTCCTAGATATTTCCTGGTACATATTTTAGGCTGGATGGCCTGAGAGTCAAGGTCAGTTTTGAAACTACGGCTCAGTGTGGATTTGAACCCACGACCACTGGGCGAGTTGATAGGTGAGCATTTAGCGGTCCACACTACCGCAGCTCCCAAGTATTTTATACATGCATGTGGTTATGCTTTTTGTAATACGTGATTTATGAAAAGCAATATTTTGCACACTTGGGGAGTTCTGTGTGTTGATCTGTATGTTCCGTGTACTTTCTTGTTAGATTGTATGCTACTTAATGTTGTGTCCAGGAAATGTGTTAAGTTTAGCACTGTTCAACTAGATGTTTGTACGCTGTCACATCTGTCTGGTAAAGTTGAGGATAGTTGTGTTAAAGTAACTTGAAAGGGACACTGTCTCAGATGGTGTAACTATCCTGTCTGTTAACTGAATCCATAAGGGAAACCAAGAATATAACACTGTAACTTACCATGCATGTCATAAGGGAAGCCAGGAATAGTAACACTGTAACTTACCATGCAGGTCATAAGGGAAGCAAGGAATTGTAACACTGCAACTTACCATACATCTCATAAGGGAAACCAAGAATAGTAACACTGTAACCCTGCATACATGTCATAAGAGGCAACTATGGAGGGCGGGTGTGAGATTGACTACCTTATCCTGTAGAAAACTGATGGAAAAATCCAACCAATCGTGAACAAGCTTATAAAGGGCTGGCGTCAGAGGGTTGGGAGGCCCTGTTCTCCTTCAAGGCAGCAGAAGAAGGCTTCCTCTGAAGCTACACAAACTGTTGGCGGGATTTAGTCATTCAGGTGTTGGAAACTATCCTGTACGGACTCATTTAGTCCACACACAAATGTTAGATGTTGCATGAGGGGGTTTCAAATGAAAACCTTAAAAGTGTGATAGAAATGACAATAACCATGCCATTGTCTTGTAACCTGTCAATATTATTGCTATGGATGTCAGGAGTGTTAAGCATGTGGCATCACGGTGCAGATGAACACAGTGATATCATAAGGACAGTTGAAATATGGCCACCCCGCTTTTGACATGCACCAAAGAGGAGCAGCGTTCTGTTAACCGTTGTTTGATCAGTGAAGGGGTGAAACCTATAGAAATTCATCGGGGAATAAAGGTCCAGTATGGCGATGCATGCCTGTCAGTCCAGCAAGTGTAGGAGTGGAGTAGGGAGTTTCAAAATGGTGTGACTTCTATGACAGACAACTGTATATGACCGGGTCAGGCACACCGAGTAGTAATCTAGAGGATTTTTTTAAAACAGGAATTCAAGCACTTAATCGACGTTCAAGGACTTGCATTGAATGCAGTGATGACTACCAAAAAAAAATCATTGAACGTTTTAATTTGAAGCCCCTTCGTATACAACACTTTGTGATGGACACTGTCTCTAAAGACAGATTCAAGTGTTGGAAACTATTCTGTACGGACTCGTTTAGTAAATACACAAATTTTCAATGTTGTATACAAACTTGGGACAGATACTGTCTCTCAAGTTGACCACACCCTATGTGAACCATCATCATCGTGTGCCATGCCAATAAGCAAGGGCCGTCATGGTCTGACATCTGACACGATCACCCAAGTCCTGGATCTGATCTGTGGTCTTGTCCGGATTATGTCATGCGGCTAGGACAGGCCAGCCGGATATTTATCTCTTGCCCTCGCTCTTTTCTCTTTCCCTATCAGTTTTGCCAGGTGTCACTAAGTTTTCAGGTTCCTTATAATGTGCCCAAAAAATCTTGCTGTCTACGTCTAATTTCTCTATCAGTTTACTCACTCGATGTTAGTCATTCACGTATTGGTAACTACCATGTAAGTCTCATTATAGTTAACACACAATGTTATACACACGACAATAATCACATGTTGGAAACTATCCGGTAGTCTTCTTGTAGTTCACACATGTTATTCACATGACAATAATTACGTATTGGAAACTGCAGTACCGTCCCATTGTAGTTCACACTCAGTGTTATACACACAACAATAATCACATATTGGAAATTGTCCTGTGCTGTCTTATTATATTTCACACAAAATGTTATACACATGACAGTAATGAAGACTCCTGCTGTCCCCATGAGACAGAGAGCAATTGTGCCGTGTTGCTTGACCTCAAGCACACTTCTGTTTATGACCTGATTCCATGGTGCAGCGGCCGACTGTTGTTTTCACATTGTCCTGGAACAGAGCAGATCTGCCAGTCTCCATTCTTGACTAGTATATCTTTCTTTGTGTTTATTACATCCGGCATGACAGTCTGTGAATCTTGTCAGCACTGGCTGCATCCCATGTGTCAGAGGCTCATGTGTGACTGTGATTGTAATGTGACTGGAAAGTGTAACTAATGTTGATTGTGTATGCTGAGGTGGTTATCCCCTGCCTCCCTACATACAAACAGGTGCATACATACAAGCTGTGCTTATGTTATTATGGTCACCTGCCAACTTAATTGTCCAACGTTTGAAACCTCTGGAAGTGGATTTAAAAAAATGACTAGACATGTGTTTTGAGGTCGACCCATCCTGATAAAATGAGCAGCTGAAGGTGTGGAGTGGCTGGACGGTGACTACATCAGCCCTCATGTGCTGTTTGGCCAAGGAAGTAGGAACCTAGCACTATAGCCCCATTATGCCAGGCTGGCATGGAAACTGAGTCCTTGACCTTTTGTGTCAACTAAAGGAACCATTTTTACGACACGAAGTGTATTGGGTGTAGGGTGTCAGCTCCATATGTTTAGACCGACTGGCATTCGATGGGTGGTGGGGTCAGGGCTTTCTTGTACTTTGTCAGGACATTTCTTAGTTCCCACTGTAGTGTGGGTCAACCTGGGTGGCCAGGTCGATGGAAAAAAACCTCTGCTTTGAAAGGAAGTTAATTGCAACCCATTACCACTGGGCCTGCAGGTAAACGTGCTAGCCACTGCGTGACCTTCACCCCCAACCTGTTGTGTATATGTATATAAATACAGTGCAGATCTGATCTGGCAAACTTCTCTGGGACCCAAGACAAAGAAATTCCTCTTATATGAGTTCAGGCATATAGTAATGTATTTACAACGTACAATAGAATATTGTTCTTCACAACATAAATTTGCCATATCTGAGATCTCCTTAACACTGTACATATTTGGCCTTGCCTGTAGGTATCAGAACAAGTGACTCAAGGAGTTGGTTAGTTAGTTTACGGAAGTGCTTAGATGCCCTGTGTGTATCACCAGACGACACTAATTCTGTGTCGTTTGACTATTCTTCTTTGTCTTCCCGCATGGTGCTCTAGTTTAGCTTGACCCCATTGGACTGGATGTCCCTGCAGTCTGGTCATAGTTGCAGAATGACATCCATCCCTGGAGTTATTTGCTGGTCCTGCCTCCCTGAAGCTGCTCATGATGTCAGCCTGGTTCATTGCTGCTCTGCCTCTCCACAGCAGCCAAGCCTGCATTCCCATCTGCTCCTTTGTTTCCTCTGACACCAGCGTACCCTGGCACAAATATGGAATAGATATTGGTCAGTCTCTTGACCCACAGAGTAGGTAGGTTTTGTTACTGTTGTCTTCCATTTAATGCTGTTAGGCTTCGTGGGGAGGGTTCACTGAAGTTTCAACGCCTGTGACTGGTGCCTTTCCTCTATGATTCATGAGCATTATTTTTCTAGGATCAAGTAAATTCCCTACCGTTTCGCTAGACCTGTCATAGGTTCCTTACCTACTCAACCCTTTTATATTTGCTACTACAACTATATCACACTCACGGACAGACTCCTCATTATGACTTTGAGGCATTTAAGGAGATGCTGACCTCCGTATGTATGGTTGATTCTAGTCTGTGCGGTTGCTAGGGACCTCGTATCGTGTGTACGGATGACTTTGGTCAGTGTGGTTGCGAGGAACCTCTTATGTATGGTTGATTCTTTTCTGCGGGGTTGCTAAGAACCTCATACGTACGGATGATTCTGGTATATGCGGTTGCTAGGAACCTCATATGCTACACCATTTTCTGCAGTTCATGATGATTTATCTGTTCTTCCACACTATTCACACAATCTCAGAGATTCCTGACCACATCTACTGTATCATGCATCAATACCTAACCCATCATTGCAGACCCAGCCAATCTGCCCGCCTGCTCGTGTCCCAACACACCAGCATGTCCTGTGAAAATATCCAACAGATGCTGTAAACTTGTGTTTTTTTAATTAAAGCATGCCTGTCAGTTTCTAAAATGTACACACATCAAACCTACAACATGTTAGACCAATCAGATAATAAAACTCTCAGTGGATTCCATTTTGTTTCTGAGGCGTCAAAGGCAAAAGTCTTTGAACCCAAATTTACATCTAAAACAGAAACAAACACAAGAGAGGCAGTTGACAATATCCACAATAGTACCAACAGTAACAGTGATTACTGTTGAGATGAAGCACAATCTCAGCAGACTCTCTCATGACCAGAGTTTCAGCATGTACATCAGAATTCACAAATACTTTGATGAGAATCTCAGTGTGTACACCAGAATTCACACACACATGCGCTTAGACAATACTTTGATGAGAATCTCAATTGTGTACACCAGAATTCACAAATACATACTTGGACAAGAATCACAGTGTGTACACCAGAATTCACACATAAGACAAGAATCTCAGTGTATACCTCAGAATTCACAAATACTTTGATTCAATGTGTACACCAGAATTCACACATATACACTTTGACAAGAATCTCGGTGAGTACACCAGAATTCACAAATACTTTGATGACGATCAGAATGTGTACACCAGAATTCAAACATAACTTGCCAGCCAACTAACCAGCTATGAGGCATGAATTGTACTGTATGGCATTCCTTCAGAATAAATGGGCTGAGAATGGTTGTTATTGTGTCATTGCATTTCATAGTGTGTGGCTACACTATCAGTTCTTGATGAATGAAACTGTCATTTTGCATATGTAGCTACACTGTCATTTTGAAAAGTACCCGTCATTTCATATGTATATCTGCATTATTGTTTCATAATGTAACTCATTTCATGTGTGTAGCAATGTCAATTCATAATGTACCTGTCGTTTCATGTGTAGCTACATTGTCATGTCATAATGCACCTCTCATTTCATGTGTGTAGCTGCACTGTCATTTCATAATGCACCTGTCATGAAAATTGTGGCTGCGTCCTCATTTCATAATGTATGTCACAAAATTCTGGAATTCTACAAGATGTGAACATCAAAGGAGATCAGTTCATAAATAGCGTCTTGTTTCAGAAACTGAAATACTTTGGGCATATTAAATATCACAATCACAATGGCTTGGAAGTGACAGCGTTGGAAGGTGTGGTTCCTGGTAGTAGTGGCAGCGGTCGGCCAGCACGAAGGTGGACATAGGACTTTGCAGACAGCTTGGCCATGAGGGAGTACGAGGCGGGAGAAATGGTAAGAAACCGTGTAAAACTTTTTGTCTGGACATTCTGCAACAGGCCTGGCACATGATGATGATGATGAATTCGAGTAACTCACTTTGGGATGTGTATTGTCATGTCATGTGCATGATTGCCATGTCATGTAATTGTCATGTCACGTGTGTGATTGTCATGTGTGTAAATGTCATGTCACGTGCGTAATTGTAATGTCATGTGTGTGATTGTTATGTGTGATTATCATGTGTGGTTGTCATGCCATGTGTGTGATTGTCATGTGCGTAATTGTAATGTCATGTGTGTGATTGTCATGTGATGTGTGTAATTGTCATGTCATGAGTAGATGACATCTCATGTGTGTAATTGTCATGTCATGTATGTAATTGTCATGTATGGAACAATTATTTTATGATGTAATCATGATGTGTAGAGAGTTGTCATTGTGTATGCGATTGGTGTGTCATTTATTCATGTTTGTTGCTTTCATCTGATTTGTGCAGATATTATTTCTATGTACAGTACATTGATTTAATGTCTTATTATGATGTATTGAGCTAGTGTCATCTTATTATGGTGTATTGAGCTAGTGTCATCTTATGATGTAATGAGCTAGTGTCATCTAATTATGGTGTATTGAGCTAGTGTCATCTTATTATGATGTCATGAGCTAGTGTCATCTTATTATGGTGTATTGAGCTAGTGTCATCATATTATGATATATTGAGCTAGTGTCATCTTATTATGATATATTGAGCTAGTGTCATCTTATTATGATATATTGAGCTAGTGTCATCTCATTATGATGTATTGAGCTAGTGTCATCTTATTATGATGTATTGAACTAGTGTCATCTTATAAATTGAGCTAGTGTCATATTATTATGATGTAATGAGCTAGTGTCATCTTATTATGATGTAATGAGCTAGTGTCATCTCATTATGATGTAATGAGCTAGTATCTTATAAATTGAGCTAGTGTCATCTTATTATGATGTAATGAGCTAGTGTCATCTTATTATGATGTAATGAGCTAGTGTCATCTCATTATGATGTAATGAGCTAGTATCTTATAAATTGAGCTAGTGTCATCTTATTATGATGTAATGAGCTAGTGTCATATTATTATGATGTATTGAGCTAGTGTCATCTTATTATGATGTATTGAGCTAGTGTCATCTTATTACGATGTATTGAACTAGTATCATCTTATAAATTGAGCTAGTGTCATCTTATTATGATGTATTGAGTTAGTGTCATCTTATTATGATGTAATGAGCTAGTGTCATCTTATTATGATGTAATGAGCTAGTGTCATCTTATTATGATGTAATGAGCTAGTGTCATCTCATTATGATGTAATGAGCTAGTATCTTATAAATTGAGCTAGTGTCATCTTATTATGATGTAATGAGCTAGTGTCATATTATTATGATGTATTGAGCTAGTGTCATCTCATTATGATGTAATGAGCTAGTATCTTATAAATTGAGCTAGTGTCATCTTATTATGATGTATTGAGCTAGTGTCATATTATTATGATGTATTGAGCTAGTGTCATCTTATTATGATGTAATGAGCTAGTATCTTATAAATTGAGCTAGTGTCATCTTATTATGATGTATTGAGCTAGTGTCATCTTATTATGATGTATGGAGCTAGTGTCATCTTATTATGATGTATTGAGCTAGTGTCATCTTATTATGATGTATTGAGCTAGTGTCATCTTATTATGATGTATTGAGCTAGTGTCATATTATTATGATGTATTGAGCTAGTGTCATCTCATTATGATGTAATGAGCTAGTATCTTATAAATTGAGCTAGTATCTTATAAATTGAGCTAGTGTCATCTTATTATGATGTATTGAGCTAGTGTCATCTTATTATGATGTATGGAGCTAGTGTCATCTTATTATGATGTATTGAGCTAGTGTCATCTTATTATGATGTATTGAGCTAGTGTCATCTTATTATGATGTATGGAGCTAGTGTCATCTTATTATGACGTAATGAGCTTGTGTCATATTATTATGATGTATTGAGCTAGTGTGTGTCATCAAGGCATAATGTACAAAACCTGCAGCCAGGCCTTGTAGTACTTTTGTTGATGTCCATTTTGTTATGTCTTTGTACCAGTGTGCTGCCATCATACTGTTGTACCGATTGTTGTGTGTACATGTTTCTTTCAGTTGTACTACCAGTCCTGTACTGTTGTCAATGTCATGTTGCCTTATTTGTTTGTTTGTTTGTTTGTCAAGCGTTCTGTTGGAGTCATGAACAACATTGCTCTGTTTGTTTGTTTGTGGTGGTTTGGTAAACACTTGCCAGAATTTTATTAGAGATATGATGTGCCATCGAGAGCATTGTAGATTCTGTGAATGACTGTCATATGACATTGTACATTGTGTGATAGACTGTCATACGACATTGTACATTGTATTAATGACTGTCATATGACACTATAGTGTACATTGTGTGAATGACTGTCATATGACATTATAGTGTACATTATGGTTGGCTGTCCTATGACAATGTACATTGTGTGATTGGCTGTCATATGACATATTTCTAATGTACATTGTGTGATTGGCTGTCATATGACATATTTTAGTGTACATTGTGTGGTTGGCTGTCATATGACATATTTCTAGTGTACATTGTCTGATTGGCTGTCATATGACATATTTCTAGTGTACATTGTGTGATTGGCTGTCATATGACATATTTCTAGTGTACATTGTGTGATTGGCTGTCATATGACATATTTCTAGTGTACATTGTGTGGTTGGCTGTCATATGACATATTTCTAGTGTACATTGTGTGGTTGGCTGTCATATGACATATTTCTAGTGTACACAGTGTGGTTGGCTGTCATGACATATTTCTAGTGTACATTGTGTGATTGGCTGTCATATGACCTATTTCTAGTGTACATTGTGTGGTTGGCTGTCATATGACATATTTCTAGTGTACATTGTGTGATTGGCTGTCATATGACATATTTCTAGTGTACATTGTGTGATTGGCTGTCATATGACATATTTCTAGTGTACATTGTGTGATTGGCTGTCATATGACATATTTCTAGTGTACATTGTGTGATTGGCTGTCATATGACATATTTCTAATGTACATTGTGTGATTGGCTGTCATATGACATATTTCTAGTGTACATTGTGTGATTGGCTGTCATATTTCTAGTGTACATTGTGTGATTGGCTGTCATATGACATATTTCTAGTGTACATTGTGTGGTTGGCTGTCATATGACATATTTCTAGTGTACATTGTGTGGTTGGCTGTCATATGACATATTTCTAGTGTACATTGTGTGGTTGGCTGTCATATGACATATTTCTAGTGTACATTGTGTGATTGGCTGTCATATGAAATATTTCTAGTGTACATTGTGTGATTGGCTGTCATATGACATATTTCTAGTGTACATTGTGTGATTGGCTGTCATATGACATATTTCTAATGTACATTGTGTGGTTGGCTGTCACATATGACATATTTCTAGTGTACATTGTGTGATTGGCTGTCATATGACATATTTCTAGTGTACATTGTGTGATTGGCTGTCATATGACATATTTCTAATGTACATTGTGTGGTTGGCTGTCACATATGACATATTTCTAGTGTACATTGTGTGATTGGCTGTCATATGACATATTTCTAGTGTACATTGTGTGATTGGCTGTCATATGACATATTTCTAATGTACATTGTGTGGTTGGCTGTCACATATGACATATTTCTAGTGTACATTGTGTGATTGGCTGTCATATGACATATTTCTAGTGTACATTGTGTGATTGGCTGTCATATGACATATTTCTAATGTACATTGTGTGGTTGGCTGTCACATATGACATATTTCTAGTGTACATTGTGTGATTGGCTGTCCTGGTGCCAAGGCCAAGATATGCTTGACTGGCTACAGCTAACCAGAGAGAGAGAGAGAGAGAGAAATACATTACTAATGTTTTCTCCCCAAAGACGCTCTTTCACCATATTGTGCTTGCCTACCAATGACTTCATGCACCAGTGTTTGCCCGTGTTTCATGGATCCTGCTAGGTCCATGCCTAGCTCGCCTACTGTACTTATCTGAATGCATGTTTGGTTGGTTTTGTTTGTTTGATTTTTACATAAAAAATTGTTTCAGGGGAAGAAAAGTTTTTTAAGCCCAAGAAAGAAAAAAATGTTTAATAAAAACAACAATAAAACAAATAAATAAAAAAGTTGCCACGTCAAGATGTGTTGTTTGATCATACTAGGTCTGTGACATTATTTGTGGATGTTTTAAGTTTGTGGAGGTTTTAAGTTTGTGGAGGATACATGTTTGTTGAGGTGGTTTAAGTTTGTGAATGTGGGTGTGTGCACATGCGGACGTGTGCACAGAGAGAGAGAGAGATGGATCTGCCAGATGAGTATCTAGCCACTGTGCTACAGAGGATCCCATGTGACCATTAGTAGGGCAATCATTAATTACAATGCAGGCCCACATGGTTGAATGGGTAAGAACGCATGTTCTTAAACATCCAGTGGTGTGCTGATGCTGAGATTAGGGGTTCAACCCCTACACTGGACATCACCATCAAGTGCCCTGCCAGCTGGTGTGGGAGTTCATATCTCGGTCTTTGGTGTTCTGGATCAACTCTGCTGCTGATATTCCTCCATGCCACCGTCTCAATCCATCCAGCATAATTTCTCTTGGTCTGCCTCTGGCTCTCTTCCCCATGATCTTTCCAGTTAACATGATGTTCTCCAATGCCTCTCTTCTCATCACATGACCAAAGAAAGCTGTTTGTCTCTTTCTTATTGTTGTATATCGTTGTCTAGTTTCATTAGCCTCTTTCAGGCAATCGTTGTTAGTGACTCTGGCAGTCCAAGGAATTCGCAACAATCGTCTCAGGAACCACATCTCTGTTGCTTCTAAGTTCTTCCTAATTTGTTCATTTACATTCCAGAATTCACTGCCATACAGTAAAACTGGTTCTATATAGCATTTTAGCACTCTCTTACATTCAATGACAGCGACTTATTGCATAAGATACTCTTCATTTTCTTAAATGCGGCTTTTGCCTGCCCTATTCTGCTCTTAATCTCTGTTGTACATCTTCCATCTGATGTTATAAGTGTCCCTAGGTATTTAAAATTATCCATGTTGACCTGTTGTCCTTGACTTGGGGACGTATATTACAAGTACTTCTGAAGTCGGAGTGGGTTCGCCTGTTGGTGAGGGACACTTAATAGGGAAAGCAAATCCACACACAAAATTCAGTCCAGCACGACTAGAAGTAGTGTGTATGGACTAAAGTTGAGTTCAAAGTGAGTGAGCGAAAAAAAAAAAAATAATTAATAAATTACGATTGAAGCAAGTATGTCACACTATTGATATAAGGTGTCAGTGTGGGGCTACCACCTCTCTACCTCTAGTGTCAACCCCTGGGCACACGACAACCCTGCTAACCATCTTGCCAACCCATCCTTGACACAACTAGCTTCTGTTAGCAGTCTGGGAGAACAACAGACTATCAGAGCATAGAAAAGTTCAAGTATATAAAGCTTGTGTTGTTAGCACACTATCCTATGGATCTGAATCCTGGACCTTGTACCCACAGCAGGAAAGAAGTATGAATTCCTTCTACATGAGATGTCTGAGATGTATCCTGGGTATATTGTCGAAAGACCATATAACAAACAAACAAACATGCTTGAAAGAGCGGATATTACCACGGTGCACTCCCTCCTCAAGCAGTGATGCTTCGGTGGCCAGGCCACTATCTTGAATGGAGGATAAATGTATTCGCAAAGATCTCCTATACGGAGAACTAGCCACAGGAAAGAGACCAACCGGAAGACCCCAAATGCGATATAAGGATGAGTGTAAAAAAAGATATGAAAACCCTTGGCACAGATCCAGACACGTGGGAAAGAGTTGCAGTAGACAGATGTTCCTGGAGAAGTATGAAACGGACTGGTGTTCTTTGAGCGCAATCTGATCCAACAAAACGAAGATAAGAGGCACAAGCGTGAAATAGTCACTTGCGGGGCCTCCCTCGTCTTACAGATTCGGAAATTGTGACAAAGATTGTCACTCTTGGATTGGACTGTACAGTCACCAGTGGCGCTGTCAGGTGCCTTCCCAGCGGCACAACTCTATAGTCCTATAGTACTGAAAAAAGCCTACTACTACTACTACTAGCGGTCGGTAATAAGGCAGTCAGCAGGGGTCTAGTGTGATATGTGATGATAGAGAGGGCCCAAGCTGGCGTTTTACATCCACTGTTCTTCATTAAAGACACTCACCTTCTGACCCAGCAATGGGTTTGAATTTACTTTGGCCAGATTTTAAAAACTGACCTAATGGGTGCCAGGAAATGTCTTGGGGAAAGTACAGGTGGCCCGCATGGCATGGACTCCATGATCCATGAGTGCCAACTGGTCTATAAAAGTATGCATCTGGCATGATCTGTTCCATACACCTTCAGACTGTGAAAGGGTATATTACTATTTTTTTCCCCTTTTATTCTTCATTACAAGTTGATCATCATCCTGTGCCATGCCGATTTGCATGGGCGGTCATGTTTTGCAATCTCACACAATCATCAGTCGTGGATCAGCTGTGTTTTTAATCTCGATTATGCCACGTGGCCAAGCCATTCAGATATGTATTTTTCTGCCTTTCCCTTGTTCTTTTCCCCTCAATCTTGCCAGTTGTCACCAAGTTCTCCAGTTCATTTCTTCTTCTAACGTACCCAAAAAGTCTTGCCTGTCTATGTCTAATTTCTTTAATTAGATTACGGTTTTTATTTGCTTCTTATAGGACTTGCAAACTACCATCTTTCCAGATACCTTGAAAATCATATTTTGTAACTTCAGAGAGTCAGAGATGCAGCATAAATGAGTGCTCTATAGGAGCAGCCTCGCCTGGTAGGGATAGTCATTACAAGTTAGGGTCTCTCAAACAATCTGCTTTTATGTTCATGTCACTGCTAAAAATAAACTACAAAGTGATAATTTCCTTATTTGGAAGTAATCAGCAAAATTGTTTACAGTAACAGAAAATTTTAGAGCGATACCGATGAACTCAATGTGTTTGGATGAAAGAACAAATCAGACAAATCAACATATAATAAACATATAATGGTGACAGCATGGGAGATGTGGTGACAGCATGGGAGATGTGGTGACAGCATGGGAGCCGTGGTGACAGTATGGGAGCTGCAGTGACAGCATGGGAGCCGCAGTGATAGCACTACTGTTGCAGTGACAGCATGGGAGCTGTGGTGACAGCATGAGAGCCACTGTGGCATAGAGGCTAGGCGTTCACCTGCGTTATGGCAGATATTTTCATGAGATCCGGGATCCCAGGTTGACCTGGCCAAAAATAATGACCAGGAAATATCTCAGGAAGTAACGACCACAATCACCCACCGAATGTCCATAAAAATATGTGTCTAGCCCATGGCACGTAAAAAGGTCCTTTAAGTGACAGCATGACGCCAGCGTCACACAACAAGGCATAAAGTGATGACATATCACAATATTTGTTTCACGCAATGACCACATGTCAGACAATGTTTTGTTTTGCTGCATGTCCTTAGCAGGACGTTGCAATCAACCCCAATGCCAGGTTGACTTTCAAGGCAATTAAAATAAGGTTCAGCAGTTTGTTTGCCATTGCTTTCTGAATGAGGAGTCAATGACATATGTCAAACTGACCAGTTTTGGGGCTGAACCTGAACCTACATTGCCCAGTAAAGCACAGACAGATAATAATTGCTGGGGTTGACTGCAACACTTTAGGACATGCAACTCACTTTTAAAAGCGAGTTACCAAGTGTCAAATGAAGACACATGGATATAAACACACACACAACCCCCCCCCCCAAAAAAAAAAGTTTGCATAAAATTGAGTCAGAAGCTCGTAATACAAACAACAATATGTGTAACTGGAGGTACGTGCATTTAATTTCATAGTTCTTCCTTTTCGTCTTCCTCTTCTCTTTCTGCCTTTCATTGTCCAGCTGGCCACAGGCCTCCAAACAACTCATGCCAAAAATTTTTTAGACGTGGACAAGGCCCAAGGTTTGTACTGGAATACAATCAGCGTTGCCAGTAGTGGGCTGTGCTCAATCTTCAAATCTTTGTAGACACGTTCGTAAGTGGGTGGAGTTTGTTGCAAAGTTTTCTACAGGATGAGATAGCCTCAAACCAACCTTCCTTAGTGGCTCTTACGACATGCATGGCAGGTTAAATATGACTATTCTGTACTTCAGGTAAGAGCCTTGGTAGCACACAGAATGTCAAGTAATTATAAAACAAATATGGCAACAGATATATTTATCAATGGAGAGAAATGACAGAGAGTGAGTAGTTAGGCTCTCAGCTGATGTGTGATGGGAACATGAAGGCAGAGATTACAAGAAAAACAAATATTGTCCTACACGAATTAAAGCAATTAAAACCTATGTTGATGGGAACATGATATGAGAAGAAATAAACTGGAAAGCCCGGTGACAGCTGGCGAGACTGAGGGGAAAAGAACTCAATATTAAAGATGGTTGGTGACCAACTGGTAGACAAACACGAAGACAATGAAATATTTTGGACATTTGAAAAGACATGAAAGTCCGGAAAAGATTATGATGGAGGGAATTGTACTGGGGAGGTGGAGAAGACTATGATGGAGGGAAGTGTACTGGGGGAGGTGGAGAAGAGGAAGACCACATTGAGAATGGGTTCAAGGGGTGATAGATAATTTACATCGTATGTAGCGGCTGGCCGAGTGGCTAGAACACCGGACTCTCCTTTGGGAGACCCGGGTTCGATCTCTCGGTAAGGTGTGGAATTTTTTTTCTGTTGGGGCAAAAAGAAAATTCTAACCTGCACAGTTCGCGGCGACTGCACTAGCCAGGCGGCCTTGATCCCTCAGGCTCAAAGACCCCTCTGCCATACACCGCAAGGTAGTATAATGGCAGTAAATGACAGTTAAATGACAGTATAGTACAAAAGAACTTAGATCATCATTGCCTGGAGAGAATGGTGCTGCAGGCAGCGACCAGAGGATCTGGCCGATACTCATGATTCTGAGGAAAGGCCAGACAGACATAATCAGACTGCTACTAGTATCATTAGTATTGGGGCTCTTCGCTTCCTGTTGACAATGAGAATGGAGTATGTATGGGAATGTCTCGAGTGCTGTGATCTCAGTTCTTGACTCAACTCAACTCACACTTGATAGCAACAAAGGCAGGACATATGGCCATCTGTGTCTGTTTATAGAGAAGCTATGATATTTTGTAATTGAAAATGTTTAACTTCAGCAAAGTATTTGTTTTTCTAAGGCAGTCATTAACTGGTCACACCAACCCTATGCTACCAATGTCAAATTTGGACATTATCCAAATCACACTTACGGAAAATCAACACCTGTGAAGTGAGATTCTTGAGAAGAGCTGCAAACTTACCCATCCGAGACCAAAGAAATGATCTTATTCTTATCAGACAGACAGTGGGATCAACACCTTGTGCTACAAATATTGAAAGACAGAAGATGAAATGGTTTGGCCATCTCGTTAAAATGCAGCCTATCAACTACCAGCACTACATCAAAGAAGATCCCATGAGAGCAAGAGTTGCCTGAGAAGAAAATGGATTGACAACATCAAAGACATTGTACAATCACACGGAATGACACTATCCAGTACCACCCATTAGGCGCCGATTATTCCTCCCTACAACGCTTGACGGCAAATATGGAAGAAGATGATGATGATAATAATAAAGGCTAAAAAGGCATGACAGAATCATTAATGCCAAGCTTAGGAATAGAACTAGACAGATTTCAGGTAACCAAGAGTTGAGAAAAAGACTAAAGCGCTGGATAGGCCACACATTGAGACAGCCTGACCATAGAAAGTCCGTTCTCTGGAACTTACCAAGCAAATGAAACACGTGGAGTAGAGAGATAGAGTACGGGAAGCTGCTGCACGAGATAGCAAGAGACAGACCGGCTTGGCATGAATTGACTGAGGGCCTATGCAACAATGGGAAAATAAAGGCAGAAAAAGGAGAGGATGTACTGAGACTGTGTTTGCTTTGCTTACACTGTTGACTGGAGGTCTCCGTGGCCAAGCCACCTCCCCAGTGTTCCAAAGGTTGTGGATTCGGTTCTGGGTTCCGCCATTCTCCTGGAGGTCATTGCTGGGGCTACAGAGTTTGTGCTTTGTGTGATGCTTTCGACAGGCCGTCCTGCTAGGAGAGACCAAGTCTAATGGGATAGAACTCGGTGCAATGAAGTCATCCCTCTCGCCTTAAAACACTATTGACTAGACTGCAGTGATGCAGCCTGCTTCCAGAACCTTTACTTGGAGGTGGAGTAGGGCCTTGGTCAGGTCTGCTTCATTGACCTTGGTGGGAGCAGTCAAGCCGTGAGTTGCTAGCTGCATCCACCTCTTTCACTGCAACTGTGGCCAATCAGTGATATTTGCATTATATACTTGGCTAATCAGTGATATCTGCTTTGCATATTTGACCAATTACTAATATTTGCAAGACTCTTTGACCTATTAGTGATATTTTCATTATACATTTGACTAATTAGTGATATTTGCATTATATATTTGACCAATGAGTGATATTTGCTAGGCACCTCTGGCCAATCGGTGATATTCGCAAGGCATACAAATAGAAAAGAACATAATTCTTCAGTTTTACATAATGTCTTCAACTACTAACTTTTCATTTCAATGTAAGCATTGGATTCTGTTTTAGGTAATGAGCATAGAAGTAGGAACGTTATTATTTCCTAAATGACAATACAATAATAAAATGCAAGTGCTGCTGTAAACACAAAATATTCATGAAAAATATATTTAACATTTTATTTACAAATTTGGTAAACTAGAGAACTTTGTGACTACTGGCAAGATCGAGGGGAAAAGAACAAGAGAAAGGCAGAGAAGTAAATATCTGGATGGCTTGGCCACATGGCATGGTCGATCCATGACTTATGATCATCATGTGAGATGGTGAAGCATAACTGCCCATGCTTATCCGTATGGCACATAATAATTAAAACTATAACAAAATATATAACTGACCTAGTTTGGTGCAGGAATACTGCTTGCAGGAGTTCACATTTACATAACTGAGTGTGAAAAAAATGCTGCTTCAGAACAATAGTTCACAAATTCAAGGTGCAAAAACATATAATAATCTTATACATAGCACATGTCACCTCATACTGCTTCACTGTCATTTGATGCCTGCACACTTCACACAAGAATCTTGGTTAAATCAGAAATAAAGCTATGTATGTATGTATGTATGTTTGTTATTTGACATATGTTGGTTATTGTACATATCTGGACCCCATGGTGCTAGTTCCATGGCTAGATAAGAATTCTGTCCACAACCCACATTGCTGTGGGTTTGGGTGAGTAATAGACCTGGCTAAGGAAGTACACTTCTTTCTTCAGCAAGATGCTGTTGTCAACTGGAGTTCAAATTTAAGTGTGATCACTATAGTTGAAAATTTTTAAAGTATTGTTTTGCGTGTCCTTTAATCTCTACTTCTATATGTGCCACTCAATATCTGTGAATGTATAAGAGGCGTTCATTTGAAATCCGTTCGTGTCACACCACGCGTAATTGCGTGCGTTGAACATGATCATGTCATAGTCATGTGATAAGTACTGACCAGTGAATAAAATAGCACGTGCTTATCATCCCATGATGCACAGGTTCTGTTTCTGACCATTGAGAAAATGGCCAGGTTGATCCAAAATCCGCCCAAAGAAGCTCAAAGAGCGGTGATTCAGTTTCTTTCATTTGAAGGATGTCGACCAGTGGACATTCATCAAAGAATGCAGGCAGCGTACGGTAACAAATGTGTGTCCAAGACAACAGTGACAGACTGGACACGAATGTTTCAGAAAGGACGTCAATTGACGACAGATCTTCGACGGCCAGGTCAAACGCATATTGTTGCAACAGAAAAAACCATCGCCAAGATTAATGCAGCAGTACAGATGAACTGTTGTCGAAGCATACGTTCGCTAGGGAAAGAATTTGACGTGTCAATTGGGACAATTCAAAAGGTCGTTCGTAATAAACTGCAATATCGGAAGGTGTGTTTACAGTGGGTACCACGGATGTTGACCGACCACCAAAAAGAGGAATGCATAGGATGGTGTTTGAACCACTTGCTGCATTACAGAGTGGAGGGTGATGCATTTCTCTTCTGCATAGTGGCAGGTGATGAAACATGGTGTCACCACTTTGAGCCGAGCAGCAAAAGAGAAAGCATGCAATGGAAGCATGCTGGATCACCAAAAGCCAAAAAATTCAAGTTACAGTTTTCCGCTGGTATGGTTATGCTGAGCGCATTTTTTGACCATGAAGGGCTATTGTTGGCCGACTTTAAAGAACCTGGTGTCAACATCAACTCTACCAACTACATGCAAACACTAGACAAGCTGCAAATAGCCATCAAGAATAAACGACCCAGCATGTTTTCCCGCGGTGTGATTTTGTTGCACTATAATGCTCGTCCACATGTCGCGAAGATTGTGCAGGAGGCATTAGCAAGGAAGAAGTAGGAAATTCTGCAACATCCAGCCTACAGTCCTGATTTGTCACCACGTGATTTTCATTTGTTCGGATCTCTAAAAAAAACCCTCAAGAGGCAACAATTTCACACAGATGCAGACGTAATGAATGCGGTAAACACTTGGTTCAGTGAGCAACCACAATCCATTTTTGTGGACGGCATTCGCTGCCTACCTTAGCAATGGGATGCTTGCCTGAATGCCTATGGCGACTTCTTCTGACCAACCCATGATGCATAATTCATTCAAAATGAATGTTTTCTTTAATTCTACCACACCTGTTAATGTTTCTTTCATGCTTTTGTAATAAAGCCATTGGAACGGGTTTCAAATGTACGTCCCTAATATTTATGATCTATTTAAATGACTTCAAGAGTTCCTCAACAACTGATGTTTCTGTGCATTATGTGTAACACAGTGAAATCAACCAATCACGTCTGGTGGCGACAGTTTGCTCCGCTCAAACACTCCCAATCACAATCTATCTATCTATCTAGAGGTGTGGCCAATCAACTAACTATGCAGACAGTTTGCTCCATCCAAACACTGCCAATCACAATCTAACTATCTAGAGGTGTAGCCAATCAGCTGCCTGTGCAGACAGTTTGCTCCGCCCTAATACTGCCAATCACAAACTTTTTATACACAAATATCACAGAAAGGCAGCCATGCAAATTTACTGCAACAAAGTATACTATTTTACAGATAATAGTTTTAGGCACTTTTGAGAATCTTTTGCATCATCATTTTCAGGGTTCGATTGGGAGTGACTTCGCTTGAGGTCAGTACCATATTGGTCATTGGGCTGCGATGTTCTCTGGAAATCCAGCTCACAATTGCATGCCGATCGTAAGTGTACCCATCTGGGGAAATGAAATCAAATATCTGTTACTAATCTGTATGAGAAAAAAAAAAACCAAACAAACAAATCAAACCAAACAAAAACTAGGCACCTTAAAGTCTATATGCATTAGTTATGTTCACACAAGGTTGTTAATTCCACTACATATTTATATTAATTCTACTGCTGGCATTGTTAATTCTACTACATATTTCTGTTAATTCTACTGCTGGCATTGTTAATTCTACTACATATTTCTGTTAATTCTACTGCTGGCATTGTTAATTCTACTACATATTTCTGTTAATTCTACTGCTGGCATTGTTAATTCTACTACATATTTCTGTTAATTCTACTGCTGGCATTGTTAATTCTACTACATATTTCTGTTAATTCTACTGCTGGCATTGTTAATTCTACTGCTGGCATTGTTAATTCTACTACATATTTCTGTTAATTCTACTGCTGGCATTGTTAATTCTACTACATATTTCTGTTAATTCTACTGCTGGCATTGTTAATTCTACTGCTGGCATTGTTAATTCTACTACATATTTCTGTTAATTCTACTGCTGGCATTGTTAATTCTACTACATATTTCTGTTAATTCTACTGCTGGCATTGTTAATTCTACTACATATTTCTGTTAATTCTACTGCTGGCATTGTTAATTCTACTACATATTTCTGTTAATTCTACTGCTGGCATTGTTAATTCTACTACATATTTCTGTTAATTCTACTGCTGGCATTGTTAATTCTACTACATATTTCTGTTAATTCTACTGCTGGCATTGTTAATTCTACTACATATTTCTGTTAATTCTACTGCTGGCATTGTTAATTCTACTACATATTTCTGTTAATTCTACTGCTGGCATTGTTAATTCTACTGCTGGCATTGTTAATTCTACTGCTGGCATTGTTAATTCTACTACATATTTCTGTTAATTCTACTGCTGGCATTGTTAATTCTACTACATATTTCTGTTAATTCTACTGCTGGCATTGTTAATTCTACTACATATTTCTGTTAATTCTACTGCTGGCATTGTTAATTCTACTACATATTTCTGTTAATTCTACTGCTGGCATTGTTAATTCTACTACATATTTCTGTTAATTCTACTGCTGGCATTGTTAATTCTACTACATATTTCTGTTAATTCTACTGCTGGCATTGTTAATTCTACTACATATTTCTGTTAATTCTACTGCTGGCATTGTTAATTCTACTACATATTTCTGTTAATTCTACTGCTGGCATTGTTAATTCTACTACATATTTCTGTTAATTCTACTGCTGGCATTGTTAATTCTACTACATATTTCTGTTAATTCTACTGCTGGCATTGTTAATTCTACTACATATTTCTGTTAATTCTACTGCTGGCATTGTTAATTCTACTACATATTTCTGTTAATTCTACTGCTGGCATTGTTAATTCTACTACATATTTCTGTTAATTCTACTTCTGGTATTGTTAATTCCACTACATATTTCTGTTAATTCTACTGCTGGCATTGTTAATTACACTACATATTTCTGTTAATTCTTCTTCTTCTTTGCGTTCATCCGGAGTGTTTTTTCAGATGTGATTGCGGTGTGTCTAAGTTATGCGCCCTTGGGCCGAAACCTGCAGGCCAACACATCCGGCTTTAGCGTGCTTTTTTGACCAGGTAGACTGAGGATAGCAGTCTGGGAGATAGCAGTCCTGGGAGACTCTCACTTTTGCGGTACCGTCCACAACCCAGCTGGCCAAGTTGGAATGGTCGCAGACAACGGTCATCCCTCAAAGGAAGGCAGGGACAGTCCATAGCATTTTTCGCCATCCAGGGTGGCTTCCATAATTGCAGGGCCGACACATAGCGCCCTGGTGCTGGGCTCACCAAGGGAATCGTCACGTCGTTCTCATGGCTGCTTTAAATCCTCACTTCAATATATTGGGCATTTCGTCCGCCCCGGGCCATTCCCGCACAAACCAGACCGGTCTGCAGACAGTATCCACTCAGCGAGTTTTCGTTACGGACATGTGCTTTGTCGTTGTGCCGATCAGAGCTGTACCAGGCACGACGGACATTCGAAAATCTACCTAGTCAGAGCTGTTCCGAACAAGAGCGGCATTCGGAAACTAAGTAAATTTTCCTAGCACGAGGGAAGACTAGTTAGAGCTTTTCCGGTCACGAAAGACATTTCACTCGGACGTAATTGCGTAGTGCCATTTTTATTTTGCCGCCCGTAGGCTGGCACTTCCGACTTCAGCGGGCATTTTTAATGAGGTTAGCCTTCTTTGGGTTTCGAGACAAGTTGGACTCTTATTTCGACTTCCACACAGCAAGCTTTTGCTTCGGGCTGCCACGTAATGGATTCGCAAGCCAAGCGTTCCATTTAGGGTCAACGAGACAATTTTTCACCTTTGACTACACTCACTCCATGAGTACGGTTACAGATTTTCATCGGAACGTGCGACCGAGGTGTTTTTCCACCTTGAGTACTCGCTCACGAGGTAGGCTACATGTGCTGCCGGCTCAGCACCTTACCTCCGTGCATCTGTGGGCAAGGAACGGCCAGGCCCTCTCATCCGGGGATCCCTCTTATCCCCCAGCTAAAAGCCATCTAACGAGTATCTGCACCAAACATGTAGAGTGCTCAGCACTTCACCTCAATTTTGATGTAGGTATGTGTCGGCCAGGCTCTCACATCCGAGGGTTTATGGCTTAGAGATGTTCAGCCATACCCCTCGGCTGACAGCCTTAGAGGTTGTGCCCAGACAGATCATTGGCATCGTTCGCCTGATTTAGACTGCTATCCTCAGTCTACCTGCAGAGCAGCAGGTTGTGTCTCTCTTAGTCTGGTCCCTATCCCAAGAGCTGTCCAATTTGTAGTTAATATCCATCAGCATAGCGCTTGGGGTCAGTGGGACACTCAAGCTTCCCCACCACTATTGTTCGCTTCTGCTGGCATTGTTAATTCAACTACATATTTCTGTTAATTCTACTACTGGCATTGTTAATTCAACTACATATTTCTGTTAATTCTACTGCTGGCATTGTTAATTCTACTACATATTTCTGTTAATTCTACTGCTGGCATTGTTAATTCTACTACATATTTCTGTTAATTCTACTGCTGGCATTGTTAATTCTACTACATATTTCTGTTAATTCTACTGCTGGCATTGTTAATTCTACTACTTATTTCTGTTAATTCTACTGCTGGCATTGTTAATTCTACTACATATTTCTGTTAATTCTACTGCTGGCATTGTTAATTCTACTACATATTTCTGTTAATTCTACTGCTGGCATTGTTAATTCTACTACATATTTCTGTTAATTCTACTGCTGGCATTGTTAATTCTACTACATATTTCTGTTAATTCTACTGCTGGCATTGTTAATTCTACTACATATTTCTGTTAATTCTACTGCTGGCATTGTTAATTCTACTACATATTTCTGTTAATTCTACTGCTGGCATTGTTAATTCTACTACATATTTCTGTTAATTCTACTGCTGGCATTGTTAATTCTACTACATATTTCTGTTAATTCTACTGCTGGCATTGTTAATTCAACTACATATTTCTGTTAATTCTACTGCTGGCATTGTTAATTCTACTACATATTTCTGTTAATTCTACTGCTGGCATTGTTAATTCTACTACATATTTCTGTTAATTCTACTGCTGGCATTGTTAATTCTACTACATATTTCTGTTAATTCTACTGCTGGCATTGTTAATTCTACTACATATTTCTGTTAATTCTACTGCTGGCATTGTTAATTCTACTACATATTTCTGTTAATTCTACTGCTGGCATTGTTAATTCTACTACATATTTCTGTTAATTCTACTGCTGGCATTGTTAATTCTACTACATATTTCTGTTAATTCTACTGCTGGCATTGTTAATTCTAACTACATATTTCTGTTAATTCTACTGCTGGCATTGTTAATTCAACTACATATTTCTGTTAATTCTACTGCTGGCATTGTTAATTCAACTACATATTTCTGTTAATTTTACTGCTATATGGTATTATTCATTCTACTAATATCAGCAACACCCTCCCCCCCTCCCCTCCCGGTGCCCAATTTGTTACCCTTTGAAAATAAAGTTTGTCTGTTCGTTCCTTCGTCCCCCCAAAGCAGTATCTACTACTGACATTGTTCATTCTACTACTGATGATATTGTTCATTCTATTAATGATAATATTGTTCATTTTATTAATGATGAGCCGGCTCCGTGGCAAAGGGGTTACGGATGCAGTTTGTGATCCCGTATACCGGCATTCGAAACACAGCTGCGCACGATTTGGCAGAGACCACATTGCTTTGGTTTTTTACAAAATGGTATGGGTGCTGGTCATTCAGAAAGCAATGGCAAACTAATGAACATAAACTTGCCAAGACATCAACAGCAAAAAATCCTGGTGCTGACTGCAACGTCCTGTAAAGGATATGCAACGAACTTTTAACTGCAGATGATATTGTTCATTCTACTACTGATGATATTTTTCATTCTACTCATATCAGTAACACACCCTCCCTACCCATGCAGTATCAACTACTGATAACATTGTTCATTCTACCACTGATGACATTCATCCTACACTTGATGACTTTGTTCATTCTACTACTGACTTTGTTTATACCACTTTGTTCGATAGTGACTCAGTATCTACCAAGTTGTGGTGCCTGGACCAGTAGCCACGCTGAATACAACAACAACAAGCACAATGGTCCCATGTCTCACCTGAAGCAATGACAGGGTCCCTCATCAACTCATGAGTAATGGGACATAAGAACTCATCTGGGACACTGTTCAGCTCCACTCTTTTCCCAGAGACTAATGTTTGTTGCAGGGCGGTTCTTTCTCTGAGAATTTTGTTACGATGTCCAAGGGGACCTGGACATATTAGAGATTCTATTTTTCAGGTTGACGGGAAAAAGTGTAGTGTGGTATTTTGTGGTTAATGTGGTGGCATCTGACTGATGGGGAAACTGTAATGTGGTTTGGTAATATGAGGCTGATGGGAAAAACTGTAATGTGGTATGGTATTATGTGGCTGATCAGAAAAACTGTAGCGTGGTAGTATGTGGCTGATCAGATAAACTGTAGTGTGGTAGTATATGGCTGATGAGAAAAATTGTATTTTGGTATAGTATGTGGCTGATTTGGAGAAACTGTAGTGTAGTAGTATGTTTGCCTACGGCTGTGAATCTCAGAGATTTGATCTTCTGGGATGATACCCACTGGTCATCATTCAAGAAATTGAAACTGTAATAGAGGTAACAGAAGACAACAGGAATAGAGGTAACAGAAGACAATAGGAATAGAGGTAACACAAGACAACAGTAATAGAGGTAACACAAGACAACAGTAATAGAGATAACACAAGACAATAGGAATAGAGGTAACACAAGACAATAGGAATATAGGTAATACAAGACAATAGGAATAGAGGTAACACAAGACAATAGGAATATAGGTAATACAAGACAATAGGAATAGAGGTAACACAAGACAATAGGAATATAGGTAATACAAGACAATAGGAATAGAGGTAATACAAGACAATAGGAATAGAGGTAACACAAGACAATAGGAATAGAGGTAACACAAGACAATAGGAATAGAGGTAACTAAGACAACAGTATTAGAGGTAACACAAGACAACAGTAATAGAGGTAACACAAGACAATAGGAATAGAGGTAACACAAGACAATAGGAATAGAGGTAACTAAGACAACAGTATTAGAGGTAACACAAGACAACAGTAATAGAGGTAACACAAGACAATAGTAATAGAGGTAACACAAGACAATAGGATAGAGGTAACACAAGACAACAGTAATAGAGGTAACACAAGACAATAGGAATAGAGGTAACACAAGACAATAGGAATAGAGGTAACACAAGACAACAGTAATAGAGGTAACACAAGACAACAGTAATAGAGGTAACACAAGACAACAGTAATAGAGGTAACACAAGACAACAGTAATAGAGGTAACACAAGACAATAGGAATAGAGGTAACACAAGACAACTAGTAATAGAGGTAACACAAGACAACAGTAATAGAGGTAACACAAGACAACAGTAATAGAGGTAACACAAGACAACAGTAATAGAGGTAACACAAGACAATAGGAATAGAGGTAACACAAGACAACAGTAATAGAGGTAACACAAGACAACAGTAATAGAGGTAACACAAGACAACTAGTAATAGAGGTAACACAAGACAATAGGAATAGAGGTAACACAAGACAACAGTAATAGAGGTAACACAAGACAATAGGAATAGAGGTAACACAAGACAACAGTAATAGAGGTAACACAAGACAACAGTAATAGAGGTAACACAAGACAACAGTAATAGAGGTAACACAAGACAACAGTAATAGAGGTAACACAAGACAACAGTAATAGAGGTAACACAAGACAATAGGAATAGAGGTAACACAAGACAACAGTAATAGAGGTAACACAAGACAATAGGAATAGAGGTAACACAAGACAATAGGAATAGAGGTAACACAAGACAACAGTAATAGAGGTAACACAAGACAACAGTAATAGAGGTAACACAAGACAACAGTAATAGAGGTAACACAAGACAACAGTAATAGAGGTAACACAAGACAATAGGAATAGAGGTAACACAAGACAACAGTAATAGAGGTAACACAAGACAACAGTAATAGAGGTAACACAAGACAACAGTAATAGAGGTAACACAAGACAATAGGAATAGAGGTAACACAAGACAATAGGAATAGAGGTAACACAAGACAACAGTAATAGAGGTAACACAAGACAACAGTAATAGAGGTAACACAAGACAATAGGAATAGAGATAACACAAGACAACAGTAATAGAGGTAACACAAGACAATAGGAATAGAGGTAACACAAGACAACAGTAATAGAGGTAACACAAGACAACAGTAATAGAGGTAACACAAGACAACAGTAATAGAGGTAACACAAGACAACAGTAATAGAGGTAACACAAGACAATAGTAATAGAGGTAACACAAGACAATAGGAATAGAGGTAACACAAGACAATAGGAATAGAGGTAACACAAGACAATAGGAATAGAGGTAACACAAGACAATAGGAATAGAGGTAACACAAGACAACAGTAATAGAGGTAACACAAGACAACAGTAATAGAGGTAACACAAGACAATAGGAATAGAGGTAACACAAGACAATAGGAATAGAGGTAACACAAGACAACAGTAATAGAGGTAACACAAGACAATAGGAATAGAGGTAACACAAGACAACAGTAATAGAGGTAACACAAGACAACAGTAATAGAGGTAACACAAGACAATAGGAATAGAGGTAACACAAGACAACAGTAATAGAGGTAACACAAGACAACAGTAATAGAGGTAACACAAGACAACAGTAATAGAGGTAACACAAGACAACAGTAATAGAGGTAACACAAGACAATAGGAATAGAGGTAACACAAGACAACAGTAATAGAGGTAACACAAGACAACAGTAATAGAGGTAACACAAGACAATAGGAATAGAGGTAACACAAGACAACAGTAATAGAGGTAACACAAGACAATAGGAATAGAGGTAACACAAGACAACAGTAATAGAGGTAACACAAGACAATAGGAATAGAGGTAACACAAGACAACAGTAATAGAGGTAACACAAGACAACAGTAGTAGAGGTAACACAAGACAATAGGAATAGAGGTAACACAAGACAACAGTAATAGAGGTAACACAAGACAACAGTAATAGAGGTAACACAAGACAACAGTAATAGAGGTAACACAAGACAACAGTAATAGAGGTAACACAAGACAATAGGAATAGAGATAACTAAGACAACAGTAATAGAGGTAACACAAGACAATAGGAATAGAGGTAACACAAGACAACAGTAATAGAGGTAACACAAGACAACAGTAATAGAGGTAACACAAGACAATAGGAATAGAGGTAACACAAGACAACAGTAATAGAGGTAACACAAGACAATAGGAATAGAGGTAACACAAGACAACAGTAATAGAGGTAACACAAGACAATAGGAATAGAGGTAACACAAGACAACAGTAATAGAGGTAACACAAGACAACAGTAATAGAGGTAACACAAGACAACAGTAATAGAGGTAACACAAGACAACAGTAATAGAGGTAACACAAGACAATAGTAATAGAGGTAACACAAGACAATAGTAATAGAGGTAACACAAGACAATAGGAATAGAGGTAACACAAGACAATAGGAATAGAGGTAACACAAGACAATAGGAATAGAGGTAACACAAGACAATAGGAATAGAGGTAACACAAGACAACAGTAATAGAGGTAACACAAGACAACAGTAATAGAGGTAACACAAGACAACAGTAATAGAGGTAACACAAGACAATAGGAATAGAGATAACTAAGACAACAGTAATACAGGTAACACAAGACAACAGTAATAGAGGTAACACAAGACAACAGTAATAGAGGTAACACAAGACAATAGGAATAGAGGTAACACAAGACAATAGGAATAGAGGTAACACAAGACAACAGTAATAGAGGTAACACAAGACAACAGTAATAGAGGTAACACAAGACAATAGGAATAGAGGTAACACAAGACAACAGTAATAGAGGTAACACAAGACAACAGTAATAGAGGTAACACAAGACAATAGGAATAGAGGTAACACAAGACAACAGTAATAGAGGTAACACAAGACAACAGTAATAGAGGTAACACAAGACAACAGTAATAGAGGTAACACAAGACAACAGGAATAGAGGTAACACAAGACAATAGGAATAGAGGTAACACAAGACAACAGTAATAGAGGTAACACAAGACAATAGGAATAGAGGTAACACAAGACAATAGGAATAGAGGTAACACAAGACAATAGGAATAGAGGTAACACAAGACAATAGGAATAGAGGTAACACAAGACAACAGTAATAGAGGTAACACAAGACAATAGGAATAGAGGTAACACAAGACAATAGGAATAGAGGTAACACAAGACAACAGTAATAGAGGTAACACAAGACAATAGGAATAGAGGTAACACAAGACAATAGGAATAGAGGTAACACAAGACAACAGTAATAGAGGTAACACAAGACAATAGGAATAGAGGTAACACAAGACAACAGTAATAGAGGTAACACAAGACAACAGTAATAGAGGTAACACAAGACAACAGTAATAGAGGTAACACAAGACAATAGGAATAGAGGTAACACAAGACAACAGTAATAGAGGTAACACAAGACAATAGGAATAGAGGTAACACAAGACAATAGGAATAGAGGTAACACAAGACAACAGTAATAGAGGTAACACAAGACAATAGGAATAGAGGTAACACAAGACAACAGTAATAGAGGTAACACAAGACAACAGTAATAGAGGTAACACAAGACAACAGTAATAGAGGTAACACAAGACAACTAGTAATAGAGGTAACACAAGACAATAGGAATAGAGGTAACACAAGACAACAGTAATAGAGGTAACACAAGACAACAGTAATAGAGGTAACACAAGACAATAGGAATAGAGGTAACACAAGACAACAGTAATAGAGGTAACACAAGACAACAGTAATAGAGGTAACACAAGACAACAGTAATAGAGGTAACACAAGACAATAGGAATAGAGGTAACACAAGACAACAGTAATAGAGGTAACACAAGACAACAGTAATAGAGGTAACACAAGACAATAGGAATAGAGGTAACACAAGACAATAGGAATAGAGGTAACACAAGACAATAGGAATAGAGGTAACACAAGACAACAGTAATAGAGGTAACACAAGACAATAGGAATAGAGGTAACACAAGACAATAGGAATAGAGGTAACACAAGACAATCAGTAATAGAGGTAACACAAGACAATAGGAATAGAGGTAACACAAGACAACAGTAATAGAGGTAACACAAGACAACAGTAATAGAGGTAACACAAGACAACAGTAATAGAGGTAACACAAGACAACAGTAATAGAGGTAACACAAGACAATAGGAATAGAGGTAACACAAGACAACAGTAATAGAGGTAACACAAGACAATAGGAATAGAGGTAACACAAGACAATAGAAATAGAGGTATCACAAGACAGCAGTAACAGAGGTAACACAAGACAGCAGTAACAGAGGTAACACAAGACAGCAGTAATAGAGGTAACACAAGACAATAGGAATAGAGGTTATACAGGACAGCCCTTGTGAAATTGATTTAAATGATTGTGTCCAGTGTAGTTTATGTAATGACTGTTTCCGTGTGTAATTTAGACAATGATTGTGTGCACATGTAATTACTGTGTCCATGCATGTGTGTGCAAACTACTGAGCGTAATCTTGCCAAGAAATCAACATACAACTTAAAGATGCTGGTGTTGACAGGATATGCAAAAAAAAAAAAAAAATGCGTGTGTGTATCTGTGTACATATATATATATTATTGAAACAAGAACAACAATAGCTATGAAACATTGTGTTCTGCACTCACCCACTGCAAGCACAGATGCCAGATCGCTGTCAGTTAAGGCCAGCAACTCTTTCCCGTCTATAGCATTGGCTCGAAACTGTCTCTGTGCTCAGCCAGACCCAGGGCATCCAACCAGGTACAGACATCATCTACACTCCACGTTTCTATGGGACCTTGTGAAAGACCACCAACTGCAGGAGTACTTGTTGTACTATCACTTTCTTCATAGCCATTCAAGTTATCTGGAATATTAAGATGATAAAATAAAATCTTTCTTGCTCTATTTTTCCTTGTTTAATTTGTTCTTAATAATTTTGTTTTACATATTTTTAAGAATTTACAATTTAAAAAAAAACATTTGTCTTGAAGCAGTTTTTTCTATGGGCCTGCAATACGACCATCCTATTTTGTAGGTCTGAAAGCACGGAGGTATAAATGGCCAATCTTTCCCTCACTTGGTAGGCACTGAAACCACATGTCTAACCCTTGTCTGACCGCAATCATGACATTATCAGCAGTTCAGGAATTTACATAATCGTGTAAACTTATGTAAATTGTAAATAAATTATTTCATTTTAAAAAGTAGTCTTTTAAAGTCTTGTCAATTAAAAACTTCTTTCATATTTTTCTAATTCAGCTACCGATACCTTGACATCATGACAGATGATAGTTTGTTACATTGTGCTTATAACGAGGCATACTATCTACAACTCATGGTGGTAGTGAATGTTAAACCTCTCCATAACACAAAGCCTGGGCTGAATTGAAGAGACCATGTGTTGCCCATGAAGCCTTATTCCTCCCTTGGTTGGCCTAGTTTACTCCAGACGAAAGGTAACACTAATACATCCAGAACAAAGCAAGCTGCAGAAGCTGCCAGATCAGCAAAGCTATACTCTAACTGTCAACCTGTTGGAGTTTCCATCCTAGATCAGTTGCTGACCAAGGCTTAGGGCCTGGTATGCCCTGCCATGACTTTAGTCTTTAAGTTGCATTTCCTTGCACTAGGATAAAGATTGTAGCCTCCCAATTGCACTCCACCACCCGAAGTCGTTAGCATAAAGTGGGGTGTCAGGTTTGGTGAGTTTGCTCAACTTTCAGCTCTAACAGAAAGCAGGTTGCACTGCCTACCATTATACTGTAGCTCACTTATATCTGACTAAGGCCTGACTAAATTTTCTATTTTTTCATATATACAATTTACTAGTCCTTTCAAGAACTGCAGAGTATGAGAAAGGCAACTGTGGTCTCAGCTCAAGGAAGGGAAACTTCCAACTGTATCTTCCAGTGGTAGAGGACTTGCAATGCATTAGTGGGTAGCAGATGCAGTTCTCTGAATCGAGTATCCACAGAAATAAGTGGACAACTTTGCAGTTGAACAGAACAGAGCATTCATTTATCTTGAGTAGACAATTCTGCGAAAGAGCAGAACAGGGCACTGACTTGTGCTGCCAAAGGCGGAGGTCATAAACAACACTGGGATGTGGAAGTCAAGTGAAAACCACTTTGATTGTTCATCATAATCAGAATAATTTAGACATACTAATAAAAATGTAACAGAAACATTCTTAGACTATTGTGGTCTAGGAAGAAGAAAATATTGACTGACATTCTAAAAGAGATCAAAGGAAACTGGCTCAAACAACATCACATTTCAGAAGACAAATTTTATTAAATGCCGGCTCCATAACGGACGCAGTTCGTATCCAGCATACCACGTTCAAAACACAGCCATGGGCATTGGGCAGCAGCAGACAGCCTTGCACGTTTTTTTAAATGAAAATGGTATGAGTGCCGGTTGTTCAGAAAGCAATGGCAAATTACTGAACATAAACTTGACAAGAGATCAGAAACAGCCAAACATACTGGAGTTGACTGCTACGTCCTGTAAAGAATATGCAACTAACTTGACATATTAAATAGTTGCACTGGTTTGGACAGAACAGTGATGGAAGCAATAATTCCTGGAAGAAGAGCAAAGGGTCAACCAGCACAAAGATGGACAAAAGGGTCAACCAGCGCAAAGATGGACACAACGGTCAACCAGCACAAAGATGGACACAATGGTCAACCAGCACAAAGATGGACACAACAGTCAACCAGCACAAAGATGGACACAAGGGTCAACCAGCACAAAGATGGACACAAGGGTCAACCAGCACAAAGATGGACACAATGGTCAACCAGCACAAAGATGGACACAAGGGTCAACCAGCGCAAAGATGGACACAATGGTCAACCAGCACATAGATGGACACAACGGTCAACCAGCACAAAGATGGACACAAGGGTCAACCAGCACAAAGCTGAGCACCATGGTATCAAGGGTCAACCAGCACAAAGATGGACATAAGGGTCAACCAGCATAAAGATGGACACACGAGTCAACCAGTACAAAGATGGGCACCATGTACATCAAGGATCAACCAGCACAAAGCTGGGCACCAGCCACTGCAGGCACCTGGGGCATGAGGATGCATGAGACAGAAGACCTGGTCAGGGGGTCAATAACCCTGTCAGAGGGCCATGATGAGAGCGAAGCTCTGCACAGTGCCTGCTACGTAATGATGTCCATGACGTTTAAAACAAAAAGACAAAAAGTGAAGGTCCTTTTTACACACCTGAGGAATACTGGACATATCTGCTAGAGCCATATTTGTATAGAGCAAACAGTGCCCAGTGGGTCATGTGGTCGTAGAGCAAATAGTGCCCAGTGGGTCATGTGGTCGTAGAGCAAACAGTGCCCAGTGGGGTCATGGGTCGGTATGAGCAACAGTGCCCAGTGGGTCATGTCGGTTCCGTAGAGCAAACAGTGCACCAGTGGGTCATGTGGGCGTAGAGCAAATAGTGCCAGGGGTCATGTGGGTCGTAGAGAAAACAGTGCCCCAGTGGGTCATGTTGGTCCGTAGAGCAAACAGTGCCCAGTGGGTCATGTGGTCGTAGAGCAAACAGTGCCCAGTGGGTCATGTGGTCGTAGAGCAAACAGTGCCCAGTGGGTCATGTGGTCGTAGAGCAAACAGTGCCCAGTGGGTCATGTGGTCGTAGAACAAACAGTGCCCAGTGGGTCATGTGGTCATAGAGCAAACAGTGCCCAGTGGGTCATGTGGTCGTAGAGCAAACAGTGCCCAGTGGGTCATGTGGTCATAGAGCAAACAGTGCCCAGTGGGTCATGGGGTCGGTATCTCGCCGGCCACCTATACCCGAAGACATTTCCTGGTACCTATTTTAGACTGGGTCGACTTGAGAACCCAGGTCAATGTTTGGAAAATGTGAAACTGCCCTGATGTGGATCAAAACCCAGACTAGGGATATGGCAGGTGGGTATCTAGCCGCTATACGACCCCAGCTCCCGATGACTATAAAGAAGTCAATGCCAAACATACGCATGATCTGTGATGTGTCTGTCAGCTGCCAGATCTTCACGGTGCAGTCATTAGATGCCGTGGCCAGGCACTTGCTGTCTGCGGAGAAGGCACACGAAGCCACGTAGCTGAAATGACATGAACATAACAACGGTGAACCAGACATACAGTGCTGGTTTTAAACACAATACAAGCCACAATACACAAACCTGCTTTAGGTCTGTGATGTGATCAGGTCATGACATTTTGTAGACCTGAATGTATGGAATAGTTGGCCAGTCTTTCCTTCACTTGACGAGAGGACAAACCCTCGCCCAACTGTGCCCATGACATTGTCAGCACAGTTCCATATCAACTAAGCAAACACATCCACTTCTTGCTTGTTTGCTTTTTGAAAATTAATGGATGTGGCTATGGTTTTTTGCCGTTTTTTTTATTGGCGTTTCCTTGCTTTGAATAAAAGCATAGTCCATACACATGTTACTACTTCTAGTAGCACTGCACTGATGTTTGTGTGTGGATTAGCTTTCCCTGTTACCAGTGTCCATCAGGTAAACCCACCCTGACTACTGATGTGTTTGTAATTTACGTCCCCAAGTCAAGGATAAAAAGTCAACATTTTAATCCAACTGACTGGTGTAGGAGTTGAACACGTGACCTCAGCATCAGCACACCAGAAGTTTAAAAGAACAAGAGTTAATTATCGTAACTTTAACAGTTCAACTAACAGTTTGCCATCTTATCCATTCTGCCATGCTGACCTCCGTGGCTTTGGTTTATTGTTGTTCTAATGTTTTTCTTTATTGTGTGTTCAGTTTGTTGGCTGTGAATTCAAACGCAGTCCACACATTATTACTATTAGTAGTGAGTGCACTGGGCTGATGTTTGCGTGTGAACTAGCTTTCCTATATTACCAGTGTCCCTCGCCATCAGGCGAACCCACTCCAGCTTCTGAGGTAGCCATTGCTTTCTGAAATGAGAAGTCAACATTTCAGTCAAACTGACTGGTGTGTGAAACAATTCCACTATACCACAATCAGAAGAGAAAGTTTAAGTGTGTTACACCTTTCAGTAACGCTGATCTCCTGTTTTACAATATTATGTTAACAAAAAATCTCTCAAATTGGTTTTACATCAACTACCAACCCAGGTCTAAATAGTCACAAAGTAGTCACACATTAGCTGCTGTCTAATTAAGTATGTGAATACTCAAAATTAATTTAGCTCAACATGAAGAAAACAACAATAATAGTAACATCATCATTTTAAAAAAAACATCATCATCAACATCATCATAAAAAAGTTATCACTATCAACATCATCATAATCAACAACAATGTTTACAACAACAATGCTGACATCATCAACATCATCATCAATATCATTAACATCATCAATATCAGTAACAAGAGAACTGATATACCACACCTACCTGGAATGTTCATCAATGCTAATTAAGGCTTGCTTGGTTTCCTGGTAAAACGGGAAAGAACAAGAGTTAACAACAGTAACTTTAACAGTTCAATAATGGTAACGTGACCTTCTTGTAACCATTCAAGAATACATTTCACGGATAGCCCACAAGCAAGAAAACAGATAAGTGATAATTAATACTTTCATGTAGTGTTTTTCGTGTATTTGTTAGTCTATTTTTGTTTGTATGTTCTGTGCTGGTGAAGGCTTTGGCCGCAATGTCCATTTTGTTTCTTGTAGTCGTGCTTTAGTAAAGCTCACAATCTACTTCTCGTTTTTCGGTGATTCATTCATTGTTAACAATTCATAACTGAAATATTATTATCACCATGATCATCTAGTGCCCTGACAACCAGCACAGACGACCATTCTTTTTCAGCACCATGTATCAACTGGTGCAGTGACACAAAGCTGTCAAGGATATTCTCTCTCTGTCTTCGTCTATTTCTGTTTTTTTAACCAATCAATCTTACATGTTCTGGTTTTCTCTTCTCACAGTACGGCCTGGAAAAAAAAAAAACAACTGTCTCTTTCTGATGTTTAATAAGTTGTTTTTGTGTCTAAGCCTCTTTAAAAACACATTCAGATGATTAATTTTATATGTCCAAGAAATGTTCAGCAAAATCAAATGAATGATTTATGCTTGTTTACTAATTGTCCATGGTTTACAGCCATATTCTAAGACTGGTTCTATGTTAGTTAGTTGCATATCCTTTAGAGGTCGTCCCCTCAGCACTTTTTGGCTGTTTGAGATTTATTGGCAAGTTTACGTTCAGTAGTTTGCCATTGCTTTCTGAACGACCAGCACTCATCCAAGTGAATGAAAACCAGCCAGTGCAGTCTGGTTCCAAATCCCCCGCAGCTGTATTTCGAATGCAGAATACATGTTTTTGAATTGTGTCCGTAACCCCTTCGCCAGGGAGCTGGTTCTATGTAACATGCAATAATTCTTGTTCTAACCTCCTATGACAGGAATTTATTGCCTAAGATGTTCATTTTATAAAATGCAGTTTTTACTTGTCCTATTCTGTTCTTTATCTCAGTGATATATCATCCATCTGATGATATTCATAAGCAAAGTAACTTGAATTTCTGCACTTGTCCCAAATTACCATCATTAACTTTAACTGTACATTTAGGCATTTTCTGTTTCTTTGCTATAAACATTACTTATGTCTTCCTATTAAATGAGACCCCCCCCCCCCCCCCCCCCCCCCCCCCCCCCCCCCCCAATCTCGATATCCTTTAGAGGACATTGCTGTCAACACCAGCATTTTACCGCTGTCGTTGATTTCTTGGCAAGATTACGCTCAGTAGTTTGCCATTGCTTTCTGAGCGGCCGGCTCACATATACCGTAAGTTACCATCATGGCGAGAACCGCTTCCAATTCTCGTGCTGCGTTACCCCACGTGGATAAACAGGATTACGGAGAAAGTCGTTTAACCCCTAGACCAGGGAGACCGGCATTAAATGAAATACAACAAGTAAATAGGAGCAACTTTAAAGTTCAGCCAATTGCAAAAAAAAAAAAAAATGATTTCTGTAATCTTTCACAGATTAAATACAATGCGTTAGTAAGATTAACTTTAACAATTCAATAAATCAATCAGGTGCCATCTCCGCAATGATGTTTGGCTGCAATGAATCTCCAACACTCTTTCTCTTGCCCTTGTTGTACATACCAACAGACTGCTGTTCATCCGCCTCGTGATGGGGTCTTCCACTTGTATCGCAATCTACCTCTTGCCCGTCTGTCTTCAACTCTTTCCTTCAGTATAGTTTTTACAAGAGTGCTCATCAGTTAATGTGGCAGAAATATTTAACTAGCCTCCTTTTTATTTCTTCCATCAACTCTCCTTTCATTTCTAGCCTGCCCAGAACTTTCATTATTTTATTGTTTTCCATGAAATACAACCTATTCTTGTATATATCTGCATTTCAACAACTTCTGTTCGACTTACCACCTGCTTGTTCATTGTCCAGGTTTCTGCGCCATACAGTAATATGGAACATACATAACATTTATTAATTCTCATTTTCATTGTATTATCTCCCTAGATGTAGGTATGTTTTCATGTTGTTGAAAATACTTTTGGCCATGCCGATTCTTTTTTGTAAAACATTTCTATTTCGTTTCTGCCATCATCTGTTATTACATGTCCAAGATAGGAGAAACTTGTTACCTATTCTACTATCTTCACATTTCATTGTTGGCCTTAACAGTTCAATTACATACACAGAATCTCCATTTCTGGAAAGCAGAGCCTCTTCTGTAATTGAAACTCAAAATAATATGCAAGAAAAAGAGTTTGTTACCACACAACTACAGATATGAAGAGAATGTGCTAGACTTACAGGATTCCATAGCCTGGCTGTTTTGTCGAGAGAGCTGAAAATAAGATGAAAACAAAAAAATTACTTCAATTCAGAACAGGAATTGCTGTAAATAAAATCATCAATAGTAGCAATAAGAACAATTCCATTCTACCATAACACCTACTCCGTTCAACTTCAGAAGAGAAGTTATATAAGGGTGCATCACCAGGCTCAGATTAATAATCCTGTTCTTGCAGGAACTTTCACAAGGCCGTGGTGGTTTGGCACATGGTCACATGTCGTTACTGGGCCCAGAAGGGAAGCACAGAATAACAGTAACCTACCAATCTTGTCGTAAGAGGCAACCAAGGAGGTTTGGCATCTCAATGGATGGGCCAGACATCATCAGGGCTATAAAAGATGCTGGATGAATAGATGACTTTCAGCAAACAGGGGAATCCGTTTCCTTGTCTAGAGTGAGGGAGGTCCGAATAAAGCTGGGAGCCACCAGACATGAACATTTTGTCAAGAGACATTTGATTAACCAACACAGAACTAGTACTATCAGTCGTTATATGCTGTCGGTGATGTTAAGGAGAAGATCAGAGTACCTTATGGATCCGTCCAAAGTGTACTGACGATCTTTACTAATCACTAATGCTAAACTTTATCTGCAAAATCCAATCTTACATAAACAAATCTAAAGAAAAGGAAAGAAAAATAGCTCAGTGAGCCATGATGAAATGAAGCTATTCTCCTAGAATTATGACATGAGGCAGAAAATATCACAAGGATCGTTGAATTATGTACTTTCACCTAGAAATATCTTCAGAACTTACAAATGGAATATTCATCATCATCATTTTCGATTTTTGTCGTCAAGCGTCGTGGGGAGGAATTTGTTAGCATCCGGTGGGCGGCATTGAATAATGTCATTCCATGTGATTATATAATGTCTATCATCATCATCATCATCATCTTCATCATCATTATCATCATCTTCATCATCAACATCTTCATCATCATCTTCCACTTCTGCCGTCAAGCGGCAGTGGAGAGGAATAATTTGCGTTCCAGCGCCCGGTGGGCGGCACTGGATAGTGTCATTCCGTGTGGTTGTACAATGTCTTTGATGTAGTCAATCCATTTTCTTCTTGGACGTCCTCATGGTCTCGTCGCAGATGATCTTTGATGTAAGGCCAGTGATGGTAGTTGCTGGTATTGCATATATAATGTCTTTGATGTCATCAATCAATTTTATTCTCGGACGTCCTCTTGCTCTTTTAGCAGACCTTCTTTGATGAGCTGGTAGCTGATGGTGCTGCATTCTAACGAGATGACCAAACCATTTGATCAATATATATGTGGCACAAATTGTTGATCCCACTGAATGTCTGATATCATTTCTTACTTGGTCTTGGATAGTTCGCAGCTCTCCTCAAGCATCTCATCTCAGAGGTCTTGATTTTCCGCAAGTGTGATTTGGATAATGTCCAAGTTTGATATTGGTAGCATAGAGTTGGTGTGAATATGCTATTTATTATCTGTCGATTTGCGGAATGGATATATTTGGATGTTTCAGAATGGGTGATAGTTGCTATATAAATGCATTTGCTATTTTGACATCTGATTTTGATATGGAAGTAGTAGCAAGATCACTAATGACACAGATGACTAAAATGGGGAAGACATGGAAGTGTGAACACTGATACAACATACCAGGATGCCAGATATTTCCCATCTGGGGAGAAGCAAAGCCACAACACAGAATCTTTATGACCTGGTAGCATGGTGTCCAGGCGCACCGAAACATCTGGAAGTAGAAGGTATCAGATCATTTTACGGCTATTGTCATAGAGTGCCTGCGTAATGGTGTCAGTTGTCAGGGAATTACTTGGAGGAGGGGGAGGGGGGAGGGGGAGGGGTCACTAAATATAGGGAGTACTTTTAATGACTAGGCAGTGTTTTAAAATATTGCCAGCCCGACTTTTGTATTCATCCCCTGTAAAGTTCATGCAACATAATAGGTAAATACAAAAACTTGGACCGGCAATATTTTCAAACACCGCACAGTCATTAAAAATACACCTTGTACAAAACAGTAAAGAATTTGTTTTGTTTTCACATCATTAAAAAAGTCGCTTAAAAGTCAACAGGTCGACTTCATTGTACCGGGTTTCTTCTTCTTCTTCGTTCATCCGGAGTTTTTTTTTTGGACGTGATTGCGTTGTGCCTGTTTACAGCAGAGCTGCGTTCTTGCGCCGTTAGGCCCACACATCCGACTTCTGCGGGCATTTGTTGACCGGGTTAACCTTCCCGGGGTACCGGGTTTTATCCCATATGGCCCAGTCTCTTTCCGCAGCGCGAAAAGCGTTGCACGAACTCCCTAGCTGCAGCGACAACCCTCAAGAGTCTCTGAAAAAACGCACTCGTGAACCGAAGGACGCGGCCCAGAATCGAACCCACAACCTCCGTAGCCCAAGGCTTGACCACTTCACCACGGAGACTCCCTTTCGCATCATTATGGGTATATGGTGTATATGTAATCAGACCAATCGATGGAAGATATATTCATTATCATCCTGGCTAATCCACACGCAAAATTAAGTCCATTGCTACTAGAAGTAGTGTGCACAAGCTACGCTTGAGTTCAGAGCAAGCAAGCGCCAAATTAAAATTCATGCTGGCTGCCTCGACTTGCTAGGACATTTTCTAATACTCATTTTGAAGGCTGAAACAACTTGGAATAATTTTAAAAGAAAGGGTTGTTTGAGCCTGAGGAATTAAGGTCACCTGGGTATTGCAGTCACTGCAAACTGTGCAAGTTTTTCGTTTTGCTCCGACAGAAAAAAAAAAAAAAAACTCCACACCTCACCAAGGATTCGAACCCAAGTCTCCCAAAGGAGAATCCGGCATTCTAGCCACTCGGCCAGCCGCTCCTCAAAAAGAGAGGGAAAACTAAGCAAAAACATACAAGAGCAAGACAAAGTTAAATTGGAGTAGACAACATAAAGAGATGAAACTTGCCGGAGTGCACCATAAGGCGTTGCACAGAAAATGTTCAGGACCTGTAACTGCTGATGGCAATGGATACTTCCGTTTTAACTTCCAGATTTCCTGGGTTTGACACCATTCAGGGAAGTATTCCTCTATATTGTCCATTTTAAAATATTTTTTGCTACTCTTAAGTTTTTGTTTTTCCATTGAAAACTACTTTAATGGAAACCTTGGGTAGCACCCGTGAGTGCAGTTTTCCATCCGTTGAGTGTCTCAGTTATATTCTGTGGTTTCATTCTGATGCTAAATGTAATAGACTGAATCAAGGGGAAGAGTGAAATACTAACTTACTGAATCTTAGAGAAATATAAAATACTCAGTGACTGAATAACAGAGTAAAATGAAATACACATTGACTTAATAACAGAAAAATACAATGCTAACTGGCTGAATCATGGAAATAAATGAAATATTCATTGACTGAATAATAAAGAAAAATGAAATACTCTCTGACTGAATCACAGAGAAAAATGAAATACTCATTGACTGAATAATAGAGAACAATGAAATACTGATTGAAGCAGAAAAAATTAAACGTTCACTGACTGAATCATAGGGAAGAATGAGATACTCGTTGACTTAATCATACAGAAGAATGAGATACTCAATGATTGAATCAAGAGAAAGAATGAAATACTCACTGACTGAATCAAAGGTAAGAATGAAATACTCACTGACTGAACCAACCTCGCAATCAAAAAACCACAGCTTGACCAAGTTGTCCTTGCCTCCTGTAGCCAGCAGGAACCTGCCAAAAGGGCTGGAAGCAGATGATCTTCCTGTGTAAATAAGTGGTCAAGCAGGTTAGTATTGACTGCAAAGAATTGTTTCAGTTTTCAATTCTTTCAGCTTCGGAAAATGTTTTCAGTATATGCATAAAAACAAGAGCATATTACTTTCAGAGGCACACAAAAGAAAACAACCCACCCACCCACACACCCCTAACAGTGTAAGGCTGGTGGAGAGACTTTTGTCTCAATCTGGTACCCAAGTACCCTTTCCACAGGACTGTATTGCGCAACTCTCCGGCCCCCTATCCATGTGTAGGAACCAGAAGGGCATGCTTCACATTTGCAAAGACACAGTGATCCTTGGAACGTTAGCCCGATTGGGAACATAGTCTGCTGGTAGGCCACACTACGGACAACTGTTCAAGGTCTTGGCCAGGTATATACTGGTTCTGTCATTGCAACCTCTGTGGCCAGAGCATGGGAGGGAGGGAGGGAGGGGGGGGGGGGGGGGGGAGAGAGAGAGAGAGAGAGAGGGAGAGGGAGAGAGAGAGAGAGAGGGGGAGAGAGAGAGGGAGAGAGAGAGGGAGAGAGAGAGAGAGAGAGAGAGAGAGAGAGAGAGAGTGGCATCAGGTCAAAAAAGGTCTGAAATGGTCAAACACCATATACCCAACATGTCTTCACTCCTTCTGTCCCAGCCATGTGTTATGTTAGCCAGCTTTGTGACAGTTATTATTTTAGTTACTTCTATCCTAGACAACACATTCAACTCACATTTTTCTAGTCATTACTCTAACTAATCCTTTGTGACTCAGAAACATGAGTTTCTCACTCAGAAATTATTCAATTATTACTTTAAAGGAGTAGTTCCCAAAGTGGGTAGTGATGTGTCCTATGAGAAGAAGACAAGATGCAGAAGTGGTGGTGCAGTGAGGTTGTAAATATGTAGGAGAGAGAGAGAATGTACGTGCACGTGTGTGCGTGTGTATGGCCTGGGAGACAAGGAGCAGCAACCTACAAGTTTTAGAACCCCTGAATAAATTAACCACATGGAACAGAAAGGGTTAACCTACCAGCTGTACCAGGCTAACAAATCCACCAGCTGTACCAAGTTAATCTCCCAGCTGTACCAGGCCAACAACCTACCAGCTGTACCAAGTTAATCTACCAGCTGTACCAGGCCAACAACCTACCAGCTGTACCAAGTTAATCTACCAGCTGTACCAAGTTAATCTACCAGCTGTAACAGGCCAACAACCTACCAGCTGTACCAAGTTAATCTACCAGCTGTACCAGGCCAACAACCTACCAGCTGTACCAGGCCAACAACCTACCAGCTGTACCAGGCTAACAAATCTACCAGCTGTACCAAGTTAATCTCCCAGCTGTACCAAGTTAATCTACCAGCTGTACCAGGCCAACAACCCACCAGCTGTACCAGGCCAACAACCTACCAGCTGTACCAGGCTAACAAATCTACCAGCTGTACCAGGCTAACAAATCTACCAGCTGTACCAAGCTAACAACCTACCAGCTGTACCAGGCCAACAACCTACCAGCTGTACCAGGCTACAAAATCTCCCAGCTGTACCAGGCTAACAAATCTACCAGCTGTACCAAGCTAACAACACACCAGCTGTACCAAATTAACAACCTACCAGCTGTACCAAGTTAACAACCTACCAGCTATACCAAACTAATAACCTATGGGGACTGCATGGTTTCGAGGTACGGTGTCCGCCTCGAGCGCTGGAGGTCCCGGGTTCATGCCCCGGTGAGGACCGGGATTTTTTCACGTGGACTTCTAGTAATAAAATTTCCCCTGGTCTCTGGGTAATGAGATCGGACGCCCGTGTGTATTGTTGCGCACGTAAAAAATCCCTTGGCAGTTGGAAATCGAAAAAGAGTAGCCTTATGGCACTGCCCGGGCAAAATTTCGAGTTAAAAATATACCCAATGTATTTCAGGATCCTCACCGGTGCTACGGAGTTCGTGCACTGTGGTGAGTTTCTCTAAACTCAGGTTTGAGTTAGGAGGAGAACGGAGCACTTATGGGTTACACCCGTGTGCCGTGATGTTGATCCATCGAACTAAACTAATAACCTACCAGCTGTACCAAGTTAACAACATACCAGTTGTATGTATCAAGCTAACAACCTAACAGCTGTACCAAGCTAACAACCTACAAGATGTACCAAGCTAATAACCCACCAGCTGTACCAAGCTAACAACCTACAAGATGTACCAAGCTAATAACCCACCAGCTGTACCAAGCTAACAACCTACCAGCTGTACCAAGTTAATCTGCCAGCTGTACCAAGCTAATTTCCCAGCTGTACCAAGCTAACAACCTACCAGCTGTACCAAGCTAATAACCCACCAGCTGTACCAAGCTAACAACCTACAAGCTGTACCAAGCTAATAACCCACCAGCTGTACCAAGCTAACAACCTACCAGCTGTACCAAGTTAATCTGCCAGCTGTACCAAGTTAATCTGCCAGCTGTACCAAGTTAATTTCCCAGCTGTACCAAGCTAACAACCTACCAGCTGTACCAAGTTACTTTCCCAGCTGTACAAAGCTAACAACCTCCCAGCAGTACCAAGTTAATCTCCCAGCTGTACCAAGTTAACAACCTAACAGCTGTGCTATGTTAACAGCCAACCAGCTCTGCCAAGTTAACAACTTCCCAAAAACAAAACAAAAACACAAGCCCCAAGCAGGAATCTGCTGTGGATATGTGACCATGACATTTTTGTAGGCCTGAGTACACAGAGGACCAGGTGGCCAGTCTTTCAATCCCATAACAAATGACAAGAGCTGGCATCATTGTTTGACAGCATCCATGCCATTGTGAGCATAAGATTCTAACCATTACACCAAAGCAACCCAACCCGAGAGAGAGAGAGAGAGAGAGAGAGAGAGAGAGAGAGAGAGAGAGAGAGAGAGAGAGAGAGAGAGAGAGAGAGAGAGAGAGAGAGAGAGAGAGAGAGAGAGATAGGGAAAGAGAGAAACAGAGAGAGAGAGAATGTGTGCACATGTGTGTGCATGCATGTGTATGTGGCCTAGGGACAGCAGTCTACAAGTTTAGAACCACTGCAATAAAATGACAACCATATGGGACAGAAAGGGTTAATGGCAATCATTAATGGATACAACCCACCCACTGCATCATAAATGAAGAACTTGAGAAATGTGCCAAAATGCCATCAACAACTTACCAGCCGTGCCAAAGGTTGGTGAAAACTCACAGCAGAGCACGCCCAAATCATGACAATCTGGAATTCGTTTCAAGAACTTTCCATGCCCAAACTGAGCATCCCATACCAGCAGCTCCCCACACAAGTCTCCGCCAGAGCTGCCGGTAACGATATAATTACCATCTGGGGTAAAAGTTGCTGCAGCCACACTTTCTTCATGCCCTTTAAAACATCTACGAAGAAAATCAAAGGTTACTGTACAATTAAGCTGATTTAAAATTACTAACTCTAAAATACTTGACTGGTGCCATTTTGTGCAACTGCTAAGACATAAATGTATCATGAATAATGAAGACATAAACAATAGATTGAACGATTTATTGCCTGGCATATTTCACATCTTATTAGGTACATACTGCAGAAATTACAAACTAAAGCAAAAAGGTAAACTCTTCAAGCTGAAATAGACAACACACATATTCACACAGTAATTTTAATTGTCTACTACAGTAATTTTAAACTGACTATCGTGTCTTTTTGTTTGCACAAAGTTGGCTTTTGTAAATGAATGGCAATTGCCTATGCCAAATTTAACATGTGAAATGCATTGTCCCTAACAGTCATGTTACCGATTTTCAAACTGTGCCATCCAATCGATGATGTAAAAGATTTGCGGTGTGTAGGCATTGCCAGATCTTTGTCAATCCAATAAGGTATGTGTTTGACCACCCTGTTTTTCACCTGATTCTCTGTTCTGCCGATGTAGGTAGACTGGCACCTGCATGTAAACTGATAATTGCAATTGGATTTGATGTACAGAGGGACACGTTATTTTACTGCTGGGGTGGGAGATAGGTGTGGTACTGTATCTAACAACAGGAGTTGTAGCACAGAATGATTGCCCAACGGTGTAACGAGCAGGTCCAGCAGACGTTGCATTACATCACCCCTTGAAAGGTTAAATGTCACTGACAACTTGCCTTTCACTCTGTGGTTGTTGCCAATTTGTTCAACTGTTAAAAAATGTTCTGTAGTAGGAAGCTACTGTGAATATGTGAAGTGTTAGGACCATCACATTTTGTTGGCCTGAGTACACAAATGAATAGATAGGCAGATTGTTTCTTCCATAGGGAATGCCGAGAGCTGATCGAACCCCCATCTGATCACACTCATGCTATCATCAGCTTAAAATCCTAACCATTACCGCTAAGACATATATGTCATTCACAAACTGCCTTTTACTCTGTGTGATTTTTACTTTTTGAGCAATCACTGCTCCAACATAATAAGGGAAGAAATACAAGCTAGAATCAACTCTGGAAATAAGATATACTATGCACTACAACATCTACTAAAATCAATGGCGCTATCTCGTAACACCAAGATCACAATATACAAAACACTGATTAGACCAGTTGTGCTGTATGGCTCTGAAATCTGGAGTACAACTAAAGGAGACTAAGCCTTGTTACAAACCTTTGAGAACAAAGTCTTAAAACACATCTTTGGGCCCATTAGGGATACACAAAGTGGAGAGTGGAAAAGAAGAAGCAACAAAGACATTTATGATCTGTTTAAGTTCCCGCTAATCACTGGTATCATGAAGGCTAATAGACTGCAATGGATGGGGCATATTGAAAGAATGGAAGATAATAGGGAAACAAAACTCGCCTACACTCAGGAAATAAATGACCGTAGACCCCCGAGGTAGTGGAGAAATAATATACATACAGACCTACAAGAACTTGGAGTCAGCGACTGGCAAGAGAAGGTCAAGCAGAGAGACGAATGGAGATGGCTTGTATCTGCAGCAAAGAACCTCAATGGCTCGGAACGATGAAGAAGAAGAAGAAGAAGAAGAAGAAGAAGAAGAAGAAGAAGAAGAAGAAGAAGAAGAAGAAGAAGAAGAAGAAGAAGAAGAAGAAGAAGAAGAAGAAGAGCAATTACTGAGTTATATACTAATTCACAAATTGTTTTTCACACTGTGATATTTGCAATTTGCAGTAGTTTGGAAGTGTAGGAAATGGTGTTAGTTTTGTTTTGCATTTGTATGAATTTAGTCTGTATTTCTGTCCAGCAACTGAGTTTAGCATTTCCAACCACAAGAAGAATGTGATGTGATTAGAGATAAAATATGCTTGTTAAGTACTTTCTTCTTTTTCTTTGCACACCTTCAGACATCAAAATGAATAAATCCCAAAAAACGCAGCAGTCAGCTTGGGACCGTTGGCATCTCCATCAAGTCTGTCTTCAAATGGAGCGAGTATAGGCCGAAACAGTGTTCACTGTTCTGCATATGTTGGACAACAAATGTTTAACTGTCATTTTACCAACCCCACAGTTACACTCAGTATCTTCTATCTGTAATTGATTAAACATGTGGCAATTCATGCTGGTGTCTCTTGAGGTAGTTTTATTCTGACATGCCTGTTACTGTCACTGGCCATGAATTCATATATTATCCTTTTCTTCTTTTATACAAATCCATATTATCCACAAAGAGAGAAACAGTCCCAAATTTGTTCAGGATAGAGATGGACATCATGTCTCTAAGCCATTGTGCCAAATAAATAGGTTTACTTGTAGGTCATCAAGCACATGGGGAAGAATAATTTTGCTTTTGGTGTTTGTTTACTGTTTAAGTGCCATGGGAAAAGTTAATCATCTTAAGTGACTTCTCGTATTTGCCACGGTAGTTTTTCCTATTCCCTTTTATTTGATATATAAGTGCAACATGTCTGCTACCATATTAACAACTTTTTAGGGTAAACTGTGACACACACCTACTTCCCATTACAGCCATCCATTTTTGTTATGTCTAAACCTTCTTTTGTTTGGTACTGAATCCGTTAAAAGAACATAAGTTACGGTTGAACAGGTAGCTAGATTATCTGGACACACACACCTGATCAGTTTCTGTTCAGCCACATTCCACAAGCAGGCCGAGTCATCATCTCCACCAGTGACAATCATTGCCCCATCTGCAGAGAAGCAACAGACCCGTAAGGCACATGTGGTGGGGTGTGACAGCTTGGCCAGTACATCTCCTGTTTCCGTGTTCCACAACCGCAAGGTACCATCAGTTGAACAGGTAGCCAGAATAGCTCCCGTTGGTGAAAAATCACAGCAATTGATCTGGAAAGTAAATTAGCAAAGTTTCAAGACGCAAACAGAGCTTGGCCTGCAATATTTTTTTGGGCGCTTGCTCATTCTGAACTCAAGCATAGTCCACACACATTACCTCTAGTCGCACTGGACTGAATTTTGCATGTGGATTAGATTTCCCTATTACAAGTGTTCCTCGCCATCAGATGAACCCACTCCGACTTCAGAAGTGCTTGTAATTTACTTCCCCAAGTCAATAATGAGAAGTCAACATTTTAGTCCAATTGGCCAGTGTAGGGTTTGAACCCCTTAACTCAGCATCCGCACACAGGATGTTTAAGAGCGCGCGTTTAAAAACAGATTTAAAGGACTAAAGCAGACATGTTAGTGTAATGGTTAAAGCATTATGCTGACAATGGCATCAGCGCGGTCAGATGAGGATTTTATGTCAGCTCTCAATGTTCGCTAATGATGATCCTAACACTTGACATTATCACAACAGGTTCTTAATACAGGACTCTATTTAAAAAAAATTGAACTTAAGAACCCTATGTCCATAAGGAGAAAGAGTGTATGAATGAGTGAATGATTTAGTGCTTGCGATTGTGAGTGGGTATATGTGTGTGTATGTAAGGAAGTGTGTGTGGGTGTGTGACTGTGGATATATGACCTGAGTATTTGTGTATTTGCGTGTGTGAAAGTGTGTATGTGATGATTATGTGAGTATGGGAAGGAGTGTATGTGTGTGTGCCTAACTGTATGAAACTGGGTAAATCCTAGAACCTTGTGATTCGGGATCAGTGTTATCAGTTCAAAGACTAGTGCTGAATTCATCTTATCATGTCGCTCAAGTGTTTCTCTGTTCATGCTGGGAGGGGGGGGGGGGGGGGGGGGGGGGGGGGGGGGGGGGGGGGGGGGGGAGGAGGAGGGGGGGGGGGAGAAGGGGAATCTGAGCACCTATGGACCTGTCCGGAGTGCAATGAAGATACCCCAACTGATAACTGATAACCTTGTGATTACACAAAGATCATACCTTGAGTGGGATTTAAACCCAGGAGTTCTTGCCCTTCCACCTCCTACTGGATTATAATGGCAGCAGTAATCTAAAAGTATATTTTTTGTAGGAGTTTAAACAGTTAAAAACTGCACACGTACTAGAGCTATCTTTTAGAGTTTGTGACTAGTTCCCTTAGACACTGTAGTTTCCCTTACCCAACTCAGAGAATAACGAAAAGCAGTTTTATGACAGTGAATAATGAAGGAATATTATGAGTAAATCTAAAAATCAGTACAATTTCATCATCATCATCATCATCATCATCATCATCATCATCATCATCATCAAGTTATCAGTTCAAAGACTAGTGCTGAATTCATCTTATCATGTCACTCAAGTGTTTCCCTGTTCATCAATTCTCTGCAGCTTAGCTTCAGTCTGAACCCCAATATCCTTGCATGCATGTGTCATGTATTTGTCTCTTTATGTCCTCTTATTCTTTTCCCCCAGGATTTGCCCTCCAGTATTTTCAGCAGTAGATCTCCATACGCCATACTGTAATATGCCATGCCAATCTACATTTTTTCGTGTATTTTTTAAGTCATCAATTTTCCCCAACATCTTTAAGCATTTGTCCATGTCATCGCCTTTTTCTCCAGTGCACTCTTTGTATCTTGTGATAACATCACATCTCAAAAGCTTCCATCAAGGGAAGGGGTAGCCTGCCCCAGGACCAACCCTCCTTAGCCACCTCTTACAAGATATTAGATAACAGTGTTACTATTCTTTGCTTTCCTTAGGGCCACCAGTAACACACAAGTGTGTAATGGAACCCATCCATCCATTATGTGCCATGCCGGTAAGTGTGGGCGGTCATCTTCTGCCATCTCACTCGATCACCAGAGTCGTGGATCAGCTCCGTGTTTCTGTCTCGACCATGCCACAAGGCCAAGCCATCCAGGTACTTGCTTCTAGGTCTTCCCCTTGGTCTGTTCCCCTCGATCTTACCATTTGTCACCAAATTCTCCAGATCATTTCTTCTCATAACATGCCCAAAAAATTGTGACTGTCTACGTCTAATGTCTCTAATCAGTTTACGATCTTCATTTGTTTCTTGAAGAACTTGTTCATTGGTCTTTCTGGCTGTCCATGGTATTCTTTGCATTTTCCTCAGAAACCACATTTCTACAGCCATCAGATGTTTTTCAGCCTGACTGCTCATTGTCCAAGCTTCACATCCATATTAAGAGTACAGGTTCTATGTAGCATCTCAACACTCTTTTTCTCATTTCAATTGACATCTTTTTATTGGTCAGTATGTTTTTCATCTTGCTAAAGGCTACTTTTGCCATGGCGATTCTTGTTCTAATCTCTTCAAGGCATCTCCCATCAGATGTTATTACTGTTCCGAGATAATTGTACCTATTCACTTGTTGAAGAATATTCCCATTTACTTGTATATTACATTGTGGTATTTCGTTCTTCCTAGTGACGACCATAATCTGTGTCTTTTTACAATTTAATTCTAACCCTAGTTGTTCACTGTGTGTAACAACCGCATCTACTAAATTTTGCAGGTCCTGTTCATTGTCTGCAATCAAGACTGTATCATCTGCATATCTAATGTTATTGATGCATCGTCCCCCAATGTTGATTCCTTCCATATCTTCAATATTTCTGAAAATACTTTCACTGTACAGGGAAAACATATCTGGAGACATTACACATCCCTGTCTCACACCTCTCTTAATAGGCTGATATTGGCTTACTTCATTATCAACTCTTATGGCAGCTTGTTGTTTCCAATATATGTTTTTTACAAGTCTAAGGTCTTTTCCATCAATCTGTAGATCCTCAAGCATCCTTATCATGTTGACATGTCTCACTTTATCGAAAGCCTTTGTGTAGTCAATAAAGCAAAGGTGTAGATCTTTGTTTACTTCTATAGAACGTTCGATTACGGTTCTCAGTATATACACAGCATTTACTGTACCCTTCTAATGGAATAAGAGCTGTATATTTTACTTAACATAAACTTGAATATTCTCAACTACTGAAGTGAATCTAGATGAATTTGTTAACTAGGAGGATATTTTTTAGCCACCTCATGTGCCGCACATTACAGTAAGAGTTAAAACACTGCACACAACCGACAGTGCACATGCACTCACCAAGTACTGGTGTCCGATTAAAGGTGAGCAAGGCAATTCTGTAAAATCCTGTGTCCGCCACAAACGTACGGTTTTGTCAGAAGAACATGTGGCTAAAACTGTGTCAGAAAAGGCAATACTGAGAACATCTGATGCATGTGCTGTGATTGTACACACGTTGCTGGCAACTATATTGGCTGTTCCGCGTATTCGCTATGAAAATGAAAGACAGTTTAGACAAATATATGCAAACACACTGCAAATGTTATACATGATGTGGCTGATTGTTTAATTCCTTTAGGAAATGTAGTTCGACCTCATAAACCCTATATATTGACATTCAGCTCATTTGAGACATGAAAACAGCTTACGTCAAATCGAATTAGGTGGCGTAGAGACTGTCCTTCTGATCTAGTATCATGTTTAGTTTAGTTTAGTTTAGTCGATGGATCAACATCATAGCACACAGGTATAACCCATAAGTCCCCGTTTACCCTTTAACCAAAACCGAGAATCAATTTGGCCAACCGAGCGGGAGGTCCTGAAAACGGGAGAATTTTTTTCTCAAAAAAATTGCCAGGAAACGCCATTAAGGGTCTCCGTTTTTTTCCAACCCAAGGGTGGTTTTCCGGGAACAATAACACGGCCCCAATCTACACGGGGGGACATTGTTACTAGATTTCCTAAAAATCCGACCCATGGGGATGCCCGCATTACACTCGGACCAACCCCCAAAAGCCAACAATACCATTGACAGGGCCGTTTTCCCCGCTTTTTCTTCAAATAAAAACCCGGGGTTAAGAAAAACCCAACAACGAGGGGACAAAACCCAGAAACAACAGCAAAACCCCCTCCCTTTAAACAAATAAACTTGACCTGGGGTTTAATTTCCTTCTCAAATCAGAGACAGTGGGTGGTGCCCAAAAAAAACTCATTACTGGGATTTTTAAGGGAATGTTCCTTTAATTTGAAAATTTAAAAAATCTTCCCAATTTGGGCTACCAATGCCAAACCGGACAATGACAGAAAAAGAGAAAAGAATAATCACAAACAACAGAAATGAGGTTCCTGAGAAGAATACTCAACGTATCAAGAAGAGATAAGATCAGAAATGAAGAAATCAGGACTAAAGTGGGGGTTAAAGCTGCTCTAGATTTTATTAGAAAGCAGCAAGTCAAATGGTTTGGCCATACAAGTAGGCTACCAGTCAACAGCATGCCACAACAAGCAATGATGTACAGACCAGATGGAAACAGAGGAAGAGGCCGACCACGTAAACGTTGGACGGAGGGAATAACAGAATCCATGGGAATGTCGATATACGAAGCCCATAACCGGGCACTCTCACGAAGTTTATACTTCACCTCGACACCGCAAGGTACAAGAGGAACATGATGAGATGAGATGAGATGAGAGTGGGGTGTGCCAGGCTAGCACTGAAACTTCATATCTGGTTGAGTTTAGGTCCAGGTTGGTAATGTTTCCTCTGTAAGTTTGAGGTTTTTTACTGTATGCTTCCTCTGTAAGTTTGAGGTATTTTACTGTAATGTTTTATCTGTAAGTTTGAGGTATTTTACTGTAATGTTTCCTCTGTAAGTTTGAGGTATTTTACTGTAATGTTTCCTCTGTAAGTTTGAGGTATTTTACTGTAATGTTTTATCTGTAAGTTTGAGGTATTTTACTGTAATGTTTCCTCTGTAAGTTTGAGGTATTTTACTGTAATGTTTTATCTGTAAGTTTGAGGTATTTTACTGTAATGTTTCCTCTGTAAGTTTGAGGTATTTTACTGTAATGTTTTATCTGTAAGTTTGAGGTATTTTACTGTAATGTTTCCTCTGTAAGTTTGAGGTATTTTACTGTAATGTTTCCTCTGTAAGTTTGAGGTATTTTACTGTATGCTTCCTCTGTAAGTTTGAGGTATTTTACTGTAATGTTTCCTCTGTAAGTCTGAGGTATTTTACTGTAATGTTTCCTCTGTAAGTCTGAGGTATTTTACTGTAATGTACATCATTGGCAAAATATGAAGGGCAGTGGCCATACAGCGTACTCTTTCCAATTTATAACTATCTTAGGATTTTTTAACGTATGTGACTCTCACGCAGGAACTCCTGTGTATGAGAAGACTGGAGCTGTGGTGGTGTAGTGGCCAGCATGCTTGCCTGCTGGTCTGATAGTCATATGTTCAAATCCACATCGAGGCAGATTTTTAAAATGGATCTGGGCTCCCAGATCGACCCAGCCTAACATAGATGCCAGGAAAATTTCTGGGAAGTAAAGGCAGCTGGTGATTGGTCCATAAAAAATATGGACGTTAGCACCACATGTCCAAAACACATGTAAGCAGAGTCCTCTCCCTTAATTCACTTAAATAGTCATCAGTGAAGTAAAAATACATACTTGGCAATCTAAAACACTGAATATCTATTGCCTCATTCTAACCAAATTAAAGTCTACCAACATTTCCTCCCTCCCACCTAAAGAAAATGGGGCTAGCACCAAATACCCAAGGCAGGTAAAAGGTTCCTTTACTTTTCTTTACATCTTCCAATCGTAGATTATATGTATGAGAATTGTAGTCCTTACAATGGTCCAAAAAGAATTATGAAGGGATTAACAGATTCAGTCACATGTGGATTGGCGTCGCAAACAACAGAGGGCGTACTCCAATACTGCTCAAAATACAACATATCTAGGCAAACCTTCTGGCCTAGAGAGACGACAGTGGAAGATAAACTCTATGGACCACTGAGTGAACTAGAAAAGACAGTTAAATTCATACAAGAGACAACATTGCACTTATAGACATATTTCAAGCAAACGAAAGAAGAGGGAGAAGAACAGATTCAGTGCCGAACAAAAAAGTAGCTTTGGACTAAACAAAAATGGACGGCGGAAAATGGGAAGTTGGGGTGTGTCACAGTTGTTAATATGGTAGCAGACATGTTGTATTATATATAAAGAAAAAATAGGAGACTGCTTAAGGAAAACTACTGTATTGATATTTTAATTGAAACATTTTGCAATGACAACATTTTGGCAATATATAAGCCCTTGGCAGATAGTGGAAGCCAGTTAAGACTATTAAACATCCCATGGCACTCAAATCAGTTAAAAGATCACCAGTTTCAGTTTCCATAAAAGAACTAACTGGGTCAATGGTTTCAATATTATAAAGCCTGGAGATGATATCTATGTTTAATACATCAGCCGAGTTTTGCTTTGCATGACATAGTTTGCATCAAATGAAATGTAGATCATAACAGGCTATAAATATGGAAAAAGAGCAAGCTGGCAGAGAAAAGGCCAACACATGTATGTCTGTATACAGTTAAATCACCTGTCCCTTTCTGTTTGCACATTTCTGATGGCTAGTCTATACCTGCCGGTCTCTCTGGCCGAGGGGTTACACCACTTTCTCCGTAATCCCGTTTATCACGCAGAGTCTCGTAGCGGGCGAGAACTGGGAGCAGTTCGTCTCCCGCTGGTGACTTGCGGGATAACTGAGCCAGCCGCTCAGAAAGCAATAGCAAACTACTGAGCGTAACCTTGCCAAGAAATCAACAGACAGCTGAAAGATGCTGCTGTTGACAGCGATGTCCTGTAAAAGGATATGCGAATTAAAAAAAAAAAAAAGTCTATACCTGTATTTACAGTCATAATTTCCATGTTACTGTGTGTCTGTATGTCTCTGGCTCTCTCTCTTTGTCTCATTGTCTGTCTATATCTCTGAACGACTGGCACCCATACCGTAAAAAAACATAAGACGGTCTGCTGCCAAATCGCCCACAGCTGTGTTTCAAATGTGGTTTGCAGGATTATGAACTGCGTCCATAGCCCCTTCGCCAGCTTCGTTTAGTGGAGGATTGTAAAATATACTTGCTTCGTTTAGTGGAGGATTGTAAAATATACTTGCTTCGTTTAGTGGAGGATTGTAAAATATACTTGCTTTGTTTAGTGGAGGATTGTAAAATATACTTGCTTCGTTTAGTGGAGGATTGTAAAATATACTTGCTTCGTTTAGTGGGGAAGGAGGAGGTTGGGGGTGGGGGGGGGGGGGGGACTTGTAACATATACTTAGTATACTTACAAGCAGCAATAGTGGCGAGGGGTGGTGGTGGTGGTGGTGACCTGTATTATCTAGTTGCTTCCTCATAAATTCTCACTAGATAGCTAACTAGTATAATGGCGACGCGATGACCCGTTGTCTTGAGGAGGAAGCTGTTCAGTGTTTTTCTGTGGATTCCCTATGGAAATTCCCGTGAAATTCGTGTGGATAGTGTTTTTCCTTTGGATTATGTGATGTTATTTCGTGTTCGTTAATTGGAAGTGTTCAAAAGAAGCCACGGAAGGCAGGTGGTGGATGAAATTATGAGGGCAGCCGACAGATATTTGTTGGTTATGGTCTCGAGTTTCGCGACGGCAAGCTTTCTCTCTTTCGAGAGACACTGATTGCGGTCACCCGGCCAGTATGGTCACTGCCATAGAGGAAAGCAACGGCAAACTACCTCTTTGAAATTGCCTAGTTTATTATGATTCGCTTAAAGACTGATCATCGCAAGACAAGGACAGAGACATTAAAATTAGGAACATGGAACGTTAGGACGTTAAACAACGACGGAAAATTAGAGAACATAACACAAGAAATTCAAAGAGAAAAATTAATATATTAGGTATGTGCGAAACGAGATGGACAGGAGCAGGCATCAAGATACATAAAGATTTTAAGATTATTTATTCTGGAGGTGAGGATCGACATAGGGGAGTGGCAATAATTTTGGACCTGAAAACATCAACGTCTGTTCAGGGATATTGGGCCGTGTCGGACAGAGTATTACTAGTTAAATTGAGTGGCAGACCTTTTAACATAAATGTTATTCAAGTATATGCCCCAACAGGAGAGTCTAGTGAAGATAGTGTACAGGAATTTTATAATGACATAGAGTCTGCCTTAAAGAAATGTAAAAATTCAGAAATAAACATCATAATAGGGGACTTCAATGCAAAAGTAGGAAATCAAGGGGATAGATACACAGTAGGAAACTATGGTTTAGGAGAGAGAAATGAAAGAGGATACAGACTAGTAGAGTGGGCAAAAGAACAGGAAATGATTGTAGGAAACACCTATTTCAAACAACACCCTAGAAGATTATGGACATGGAGGAGTCCTGATAGCAGGATTAGAAACCAGATTGACTACATTCTCATTAGCAGAAGATTTAGAAACGCCCTAACAGTAGCAAAAACAGTTCCCAGTGCTGATTGTTATAGTGACCACAGATTACTCACAGGAACATTGAGGATAAAGTTGAAGAAAGTCAAGTATACAACAGGGAACACTAAATATGATTTGTGTACATTGAGTAATGACAAGGAAATACAAAACAAATTCAACATAGAAGTACAGAACAGATTTGAAATATTGTCTGATCTAGAGATCCTATTCCAGGATGTGGATGATCAATGGGAAATGTTAAAGAATTCAATCAATGTGGCTGCAGAAACAACTATTCCAAAATTAAAGAAGGTGGGTCGTAAGAAATGGATGACTGAGGAAATTTTACACTTAATGGAAACAAGAAGACTCAACAAAAATAATCCTGCCAAATATGAAGAAATTCACAGACAAGTCAGAATATTATGTAGGAAGGCAAAAGAATCATGGCTTGAGGAAAAGTGCTTAGAAATTGAAAAACAACACAACAGTCAAAATACCAAATTAGTACACAAAAGAATTCAGGAGCTTACTAATAAAAGAACAAGTACATCAACAGGCTGTCTAAAAACTAAAGATGGCAAAATCATAATAGAAAAAGATCAGATTCTACATGTCTGGACAGATTATGTGAAAGACCTGTATAATGATAACAGAGAGGAACAGTATGCTATTAGATTTAATAATGAAGGACCAGCAATTTTAAAGATGGAGGTTCAAAATGTTCTTAAGCATATGAAAGCTGGCAAGGCCCCCTGGTGCAGATAACATCACAACAGAAATGATTAAAGCTTTAGAAGAATTTGGTCTAGAACAAGTCACTAGACTGCTGAACACATTATATGATACTGGAGATATACCTTCTGAATTATGTAATTCTGTATTTATTGCAATCCCAAAGAAATCAGGAACCTTAGAATGTGATCAACATAGAACAATTAGTATAATGAGTCACATCACAAAGATTTTGTTACGAATTATCATGCAAAGAGTGAGGAAGAAAATACAACCTGAAATAGGGGAAGAACAATGTGGTTTTGTAGAAGGAAAGGGTACAGTAAATGCTGTGTATATGCTGCGAACAGTTATTGAACGTGCTTTAGAAGTAAACAAGGATATACATCTTTGCTTTATTGACTACACAAAGGCTTTTGATAGAGTTAGACATGTCAACATTGTGGATATGCTTGCAGATCTACAAATTGATGGGAAAGACATTAGACTTATAAAAAACATATATTGGAAACAACAAGCTGCCATAAGAATTGATAATGAAGTAGGACAATACCAACCTATTAAGAGAGGTGTTAGGCAGGGATGTGTAATGTCTCCAGATCTTTTTTCCCTATACAGTGAAAATATTTTCAGAAATGTAGAAGACCTAAATGGAATCAGCATTGGAGGACGAAACATAAATAACATTAGATATGCAGATGATACAGTATTGATTGCAGACAATGAACAGGATCTGCAACAATTAGTAGACGCTGTGGTTGTACACAGTGAGCAGCTGGGGTTGGAATTAAATTGTAGGAAGACACAGGTTATGGTCGTCACTAGGAAGAACGAAGTACCACAATGTAATATACAAGTAAATGGGAATATTCTTCAACAAGTGAATCGGTTCAATTATCTCGGAACAGTCATAACATCTGATGGCAGATGCCTTGAAGAGATTAGAACAAGAATCGCCATTGCGAAAGTAGCCTTTAGCAAGATGAAAAACATTCTAACCAATAAAAAGATGTCAATTGAAACGAGAAAAAGAGTGTTGAGGGGATACATAGAGCCTGTTCTTTTGTATGGATGTGAAACTTGGACAATGTGCAGTCAAGCTGAAAAACATCTGATGGCTGCAGAAATGTGGTTTCTGAGGAAAATGCAAAGAATACCATGGACAGATAGAAAAACCAATGACCAAGTACTACAAGAGACAAATGAAAATCGTAGATTGATTAGAGAAATTAGACGTAGACAGTCAAAATATTTTGGACATGTTATGAGAAGAAATGGACTGGAGAACTTAGTGACAGCTGGCAAGATCGAAGGGAACAGACCAAGAGGAAGACCGAGAGGAAAATACCTGGATGGCTTGGCCACATGGCATGGACGAGACAGGAACACTGAGCTGATCCACGACTCTGGTGATCGAGTGAAATGGCGAATCATGACCGCCCACGCTTTCCGGCATGGCACATGATTGATTGATTGAGCTAACTATTTCTTTCCTAAAATTCACAACCATATGATAAGACAGATCTGCATTATACACATATTATAAAATAATATAATAACATAAGTTTAAAAACTTTATACAAAATTATATATAAAAATGAATATTCAATTACTTCTCTCTCTCTCTCTCTCTCTCTCTCTCTCTCTCTCTCTCTCTCTCTCTCTCTCTCTCTCTCTCTCTCTCTCTCTCTATTTGTGTGTGATATATATAACCCTGCAGGGTTGAACCGAGTATTCGGGTAATGAAGTATTGATGAAAAATAAGTAAGATATTCCAAATCAAATTCTTCTTCTTCTTCTTTCGTTCGCTTGAAATGTCTATAACTGCAATGTTGTCTCTTGTATGAATCTAACAGTCTTTTTTAGTTCACTCAGCGGTCCATAGAGTTTATCTTCCACTGTTGTCTCTCTAGGCCAGAAGGTTCGCCTGGATATGTTGTAGTTTGGGCAGTCCTGGAGTATGTGCTCTGATGTCTGCGAAGTCAAACCACATGTGCACATGGCTGAGTCACCAATCTTGATTTTTGTATACATGTGGTTATGTAATCGATTATGTCCTGTTCTGAGGCACAGAATAATGACCTGTTCTGGTCTGTCCATAACGTGGTAGTCATCTAGAGTAGGGTTTGTTGGCCTTCTGACTGATTTGATCATTCTTTTCTTTTGGTGGTATGTAACAGGCACATCAGGCTGTTCTTCTTTGGCTCCTTCCTTAGCCAATTGATCAGCTCTGTCGTTTCCGGGTACTCCACAGTGGGATGGTATCCACTGTATGGTGATCTTATGCTGACTGCTAAGTTCAGAAAGTAGTGTCCTTAGAACTGGTAATTTCCCAGACAGGAGTGCCTCTATTACTGATTTTGCATCTGTCAATATCACTACAGGTTGTCTTCCATGGCTGGTATTTTGTAATTTCTCTATTGCTATCTTTATTGCCTCAATTTCAGCATAATAGTTATGACAGTAGTTTCCTGTTGGAACTCTGGCCGTGTCCCTAGTATTATTTGGGTATTCTATATACACTCCCCCTCCTCCATTTCGAACAGCATTTTGTGCTGACCCATCTGTGTAGACTCAAATCCAGAGGTCCTGTGGGTATTCGTCATCAAGGAAGCTGAGAGTGGCTGTTCTGCGCTGCACACTGTTCTGTTTTTCCTTGTCAAATATTCCTCTCGCTTGTGTCTGGATTTGTAGTGATAGTCTATGTCCATCTTTCCATGGAGTTCGCTCTGGAATAGTTGTCAGGGGGATACCAACTGTGGGAAGATCGGTGGTTTCTCTGTAGAGTCGTTTGGCCTGGTGGATAAAACTACTTGAACTACTTCTTTTCAGCCTACCCATAACTAAGTTTTCAAATCGGTTCTTCATCATAGGGTACTACTACTTCACTACTCTTGAGTATTTGGGGATTCATTGCTAAAAGAAGCACAAGTTCAAGTTTTGTCACAATGATCTGGAGTCTAACAAACTTAAACAAACGCAGCTTAGGGAAAAAACATTTTTAAATTTACAATGAATGTCATCACATCACATCGTATCACAAATCTGTCATCATTACCACAGAGTTCACAGACTGTCAGCACTGAAGCTGAAGGCAGGGAAGTCTTCACTCTTCAGACAACTCAACAAACTAATTTATAATTACCAACGGCGACATTTCATAAAAAGTAAACTTACAGAATCCATAACGATGTTTGACTTTAATAAATTCTCCCCGTGAAATACCTGGGGTCTGGAAACAAACATTTCAGCATTTAAAACTAGAAGCCAAGTGAGCGTTGTGTGTGTTTGTTGAATGTTGTCGTCTGTTGTACAGCAGAAGGTCACGTCACGTGATTACATGGGAGATAACATTGCGAAACAACCCCGCCCTAGTATAGATTATTAACTCTTTCAGTATGTAACTTTCAACACGTTTAAAAGACGTTTATCTTGTTTAATCTATGCTTAACGTCTTTTAAATCGCAGTTTACTTTTCAGATCTTTTTGCTCTGGATTATCTACACTTGTGGTTCACTTGTCTTTGCCTGTCGCCGCCTTGTCTTACTGATTACAGCTCTAGCATTCCTTACTTTCAATGGTGGAGTATTGATGTATGACAAAACAGATATGGTTGCGGCCTTGTGGGAGCACGTGTACACCTCGGAGGAGCAAATGGATCACCATAGTCTAGTAAGAATGAGACAGCGAGGTGTGACGAGGGGATCTGGCCGACGCTCGACGCTCAGAGGAAAGGCGAGACGGACATATAATTTATAATCAGATTGCTACTGGAACTATTAGTGTTGGAACTCTTCGCTGGCTGCTGAGGATGGGGACGGAGCGCTTATGGGAATATCCCGAATGCTGTGATGTCGGTTACTAAATCAATCAATCAATGCCTTTCATACACACATTGATATAGTATAATAGTATTTTAGATAGTCAGTCGACAGATCAGCCTCACTAACAGTCGGACAAGCGCTACGTCAACTTTTACGTTTCCGTTGATTTATTCACGGAGATAGACCCGTTCAGCCAATGAGCTACTCAAATCCCATTCTCATTATCTCTCTTAGCTTATTGTGACCCTGGCTTCACTTCCAATATTCTTGTAGTCTTGTAATCGTTTCGAAGTCAAAACCCTTCATTTGCTAGTCTTGCACCCTGTGGGAATTTCAGGATGTCGGTCTCCTGCCTTGCTCGTCCGCTTCCTACAGTAACCAAACCAACGAGCCTAACTGCTCGCTTCTACCTAATAACTGGGTATTGAAGTACATTCATAGAAGACAAGGGATGACAATTTAAAACGCCCTGGCATGAAAATGTATAAGGCACCAAATAAACAAATTATTATTATTATTATTATTATTATTATTATTATTATTATTATTATTATTATTATTATTATTATTATTATTATTATTATTATTATGTGCCGAGGAGGCAACAGTGACTTGGTTCTCGTTGAATAATCATATTGTCAACACTCCAACACCAACTGTAATGCTGTGTTCAGAGACGGTGGAAAGAACGCAGGCAATGAATTACCTGGGGATACGGTTTGATCGAAGCCTTGCTTATAATGTGCACATAGACCAGGTGATAACAAAGGCCAAGCGGGGTTTGGCAGCGATGCGGATGATGGCGGCAGCAAACTGTGAGCAGCGCCATCTATGTCTTCTGTACGAGGGGCTGGTCATGTCTGTTTTGGAGTATGCAATGGCAATACTGACTCTCAGCCATAAGCAGATAGAAAGGATGGAAAGGATACAGAATGAAGCTATGCGCATTATTCTTGGATGTACAAGAGATACAGCATGCAGGGCGATGCGCTACCTTCTTGATTTTCCAACCATTGAAGAAAGAATACAAGTTTGCAGGGCACGCGCCTACCTCAGAATTAACGCAAACACACAACATCCACTGCATAGTGAAATTAGGAGGGTGAAGGGCAGCAGGTTAAAAAGAGGACGGTCATGGATGGGTCAAGCCGAAGACATTCTTCAACAGGTGTGTTCACTTGAGGACTTAGAACCTGGCGAGGAGTGGGTGCAAGTGCCAACAGACTTCTGCACATCCTTTTCAGTTTGCATCCAACTAGATAGAAAATGCAGACAAGATAATCCGACTGCTGTTGAGGCTGAAGTACAAGCGTTGATTTTCGAGAATTCGCTAGACGGTGACGCGGTCATCTACACAGATGGGTCGGTCGTCCGACATGTGAGAAGCTCATAGGCCTTTACAGCTCGGGCCGGAGGGAGAATTGTGAAGGAGGACTCTGGTGCTTTCACTGAAACCACAAGTAGCCTGACCATGGAAGTCATGGCAGTAAGTAAAGCAATAACATGGCTCGAGACACAGACATTCACTAGGGCTTGTTTCCTTAGCGACTCAATGAACATGATCAAGAGGATAGAGGAAGGGTCGATCCGAAGAGAATGGTTGCTGCCTCTGGAGCGGTCTCGGCTGGCAAAGATTAGTTTCATCTTCGTGCCAGGGCATGCGGGAGTACAAGGAAATGAGCGGGCTGACAAGCTCGCAGGTGAGGCTACTGTGGAGGGCGGACGCGCCATGGACCAGGCAGACATTCTGAATGCTCTACGAGAAGTAAGACTTTTGCGAGAACCAAGTGATGACTGTGAATCTACAACAATGGCCAGACTGCGAGAACAGCAAATTAAAAGAGGGGTGGCCAAACAAGAACACTACGCAGGAAGCCAAAGAAGATTGATAAACCAACACAGAACTGGCGTCGTTAGCCGCTACACGCTGCGGGATTTGCTGAGGAGGGGATCCGAGCACTTATGGACTGAATGGTTCGATGTACAATGAGGATGATCTGTCGACTAACTAACTGACTAACTAACTAAAATTATGTAGCCTACCAGGCTTTTTGCCTGCTCCGTGACGAAGGAGTTATGAATGGCAAACTACTGAATGTAAAATTGCCAAGAGATTACAACAGCAAAAAAATACCAGTGTTAACTGCAACGTCCTGTACAGGAAATACAACTGACTTAAAAAAAAAAAAACCAGGCCTTTTGCAGAAAGCTGCTTTCGTCACGGCCCGCCGGAAAAACTCGATCCCCGGTGCTTAATGAATTTTTATGCCCAGAGTGCTTTTAATTTATTGTGACACTATTTCTATTGTCTTCTATGACTGCCAATACCCGTGAATTTATATGTCGTAAAAATTTTATGATTAATAACATAATAACAATTTAGTGGATTTGGTAAATGATTACTTCAATGCAAGACTAAGACATAACAGAGTGGGCATAGAAAACCATCTGGGAGCATTTGGAGATCAGTAAAATGAAAGGAATGATAACGGAATTAGACTGATAGAGCTTTGCAGCCAACACGACCTCTATGTAACAAACACATTCTATAAATATAAAGATTCACAAGTATACACCTGGTATAAATGAAACGATCTAGATACTAAAAGCCAAATTGATTTTATATTAACAAGAAATAACAGAAAGAGAAATATATTAGATGCAAGGGCAGTGCCCAATTTCAGTATAAACACAGATCATAAAGCAGTCGTTGCCACAATAAGAATCATCAGAAGAAGAAAACAAAGGGCAGGAAAATACATTCCATGCGAATCAATAAACTTAAAAAACTTTAAAGACGAGGCAGTAAGGATAAATTGTGAGAAAGAACTAGCTGAACTCTTTGTAAAATTACCCACAGAAAGAAAAACAGTGGAAGAAGAATGGGGGATGTTCAAATCAAGCATTTTAAATACTGCAAAAATAACACGTGGAACCACGAAAAAACGCAAAACACGGATAAAGAAAATAACAAGTTGGTGCAACGCAGAAGTAAAGAAAGCGGTAAAAGACAAAAAGGAAAAAATATAAAAAGTGGTTGAAGAGCAAACAGGAATGTGATTACATAGGATATAGAATAGCGAGAAGACATGTGAATAGAATAGTAAAGAGGGATAAACAAAAAGACTGGGAAGAGTATGGAGAAACCCTAAATAAAAACTGCAAGGAGGCAACTAGAAATTTCTACAAAAAGATAGGTGCATTGCGAACCAGAGGAGAACCCTTTGACCCAATTGAAATAATTAACAACGAAAATGGAGAACCAATAAGTGAACAAAAACAAATCATAATAAGATGGAAGCAGTATTTCGAACAACTTCTCAACATCCGATCAGATGTCACAGGAATTCAAGAAACCTACACAGATGTCACCGAAGAACTAGAACCAGACATACTAAAAGAAGAAATTATAGAAGCCCCATTGAACAAATAACCGGGACAGGATGAAATACCAAATGAACTAATTAAAGCAGGAAGAGAAGTAGGAACAGCTTGGCTACATAGACTATTCAACCATGTTTGGGTAGAAAAACAGACACCATGAGACTGGGGAAACGCCATAATTATCCCAATTTGGAAAAAACAAAGTCAGCAAAAGAGACTGCACACAATACAGGGGCATTTCAGTGTTGAGTCATACTGGAAAATATTTTACAAAATTCTTGAAAAAAGATTACGAACTACTTTAGAACCCCAGCTAAGCGAAACACAACTTGGATTTAGGAAAAACAAAGGATGCACAGATGCCATTTCGCTCTTAGACAACTTATAGAAAAATCAATCGAATTCAATGAAACACTCTATTTAGCCTTTGTCGACCAAGAAAAGGCATTCGATAGAGTAGATAGAAACAAGCTGTGGGAAATCCTTAAACAATATGGAGTGAGTACACATCTAACAAACCTATGTAGAAGCTTATACAACAACAGTGAATGCATAGTAGTGAGAGCAACTGGAAGACACTCAGAACCCTTCACCATAAGCATAAGATCTGGAGTACGACAAGGTTGTGTCCTGTCCCCTCTCTTGTTCATAACATATATAGACAACATATGTAAAGAAACCAGCCAAGCAGAGACAGCAAGAATACCGGATGGAAACAGAGGAAGAGGCCGACCACGTAAACGTTGACGGAGGGAATAGCAGAGTCCAAGGGAATATCGATATATGAAGCCCATGATCGGGCACTCTCACGAAGTTTATACTTCACCTCGACACCGCAAGGTACAAGAGGAACATGATGAGATGAGAAGAAATGAGATGAGATGAGACATTATCACCACTGGGACATTCCCTCACGTACTCAATGCCAAACTTCAACAACAAACGAAGAGTTCACATGCCGATGGTACCAGTGCCAGTCTGAGTAACTGATTCAGTGTCGAAGGATAATATATCGCCACATATGGCCTCCTATTTGGACAGAGGGAAGATATATACCACCATACTAGGGTCATCGTGTTATTTGTTACGTTTTGTGGCATCTTAAAAGTAAATATGGACGAAACATGGAACAAAATCAAATGAACAAGTATAAGGTGTATTTTTAATGACTTTGCAGTTTTTGAAAATATTGCCATTCCAAGTTTTGTATTTACCTACTGTGGAGTTCATGCAACACAATAAGTAAATACAAAACTTGGAACGGCAATATTATAAAACACTGGACAGTCATTAAAAATACACCATGTATTATAATGTAAATCTCAATTCACTGAACATTGTGGAAGATACCACGAAACAACATAAATAACACGATGACCCTAGTATAGCGATATATCGTCCCTCTGTCAAAATGGGAGGTCACATCTGGCGCTATTATAATTTGAACATTGAATCAGTTAAGTAGCTCGCCACCCAAAGGAACGGCATTAGCCAGTCTATCAGCCTTTTCATTTCAGCTCACTCTCATAATGCTCATATACATGTATGTATCAAATGAGTTAATTAGGGTTGGTGATAACGTTATCATTGTCACTGAATAATAATTACAATCAACGTCATGACACAGATAACTGTTTGATTATCTCTGACTAAGACCACGTTACGAAAGATACAACCGAATAACGACGCAGCAAGGTTTTTACAATCACATTTAATTAAAAATAGTTTAAACAGACATACAAGCGGGAAGTCGAAGTGTTCTCTGGCATCGATCACGTAACAATGCATAATGGCAGAGGTATCAAACATGTTGATATGGAGCCACAGAGGCTGTCGAAACATCCATCCATCATGTGCCATGCCGGTAAGCGTGGGCGGTCATGTTCTGCCATCTCACTCGATCAACAGAGTCGTGGATCAGTTCCGTGTTTCTGTCTCGACCATGCCACAAGGCCAAGCCATCCAGATACTTGTTTCTAGGTCTTCCCCTTGGTCTGTTCCCCTCGATCTTACCAGTTGTCACCAAGTTCTCCAAATCATTTCTTCTCATAACATGCCCAAAAAATTGTGACTGTCTACGTCTAATGTCTCTGATCAGTTTACGATCTTCATTTGTTTCTTGAAGGACTTGTTCATTGGTCTTTCTGGCTGTCCATGGTATTCTTTGCATTTTCCTCAGAAACCACATTTCTACAGCCATCAGATGTTTTTCAGCCTGGCTGCTCATTGTCCAAGCTTCACATCCATATAAAAGTACAGGTTCTATGTAGCATCTCAACACTCTTTTTCTCGTTTCAATTGACATCTTTTTATTGGTCAGTATGTTTTTCATCTTTCTAAAGGCTACTTTTGCCATGGCGATCCTTGTTCTAATCTCTTCAAGGCATCTCCCATCAGATGTTATTACTGTTCCGAGATAATTGTACCTATTCACTTGTTGAAGAATATTCCCATTTACTTGTATATTACACTGTGGTATTTCGTTCTTCCTAGTGACGACCATAATCTGTGTCTTTTTACAATTTAATTCTAACCCTTGTTGTTCACTGTGTGTAACAACCGCATCTACTAAATTTTGCAGATCCTGTTCATTGTCTGCAATCAAGACTGTATCATCTGCATATCTAATGTTATTGATGCATCGTCCCCCAATTGTCGAAACAACTTGACAAATAAATATTACTTACTTACATATTGCTAGGTCAGTGACCAAGTCCTACAAGAAAACAAATGAAAACCGTAAACTGGTTATAGAGACATTAGACGTTGATAGTCACAAGTATTTTTGGACACGTAATGAGAAGAAATAAATTGGAGAGCTTGGTGACAACTGGCAAGATTGAGTGGAAAAGAACAAAGGCAAGACAGAGAAGTAAATACCTGGATGGCTTGGCCACATGGCATGATCGAGACAAGAACACAGAGCTGATCCACGGCTTTGGCGATCGTGAGAGATGTCGAAACACGACCGCCCACGCTTATCGGTATGGCACATGATGATGATTGCTAGGCAATAATAGTGCGCAGGACAGAAATCATCATCATCATCATGTGCCATTCTGGTAAGTGTGGACGGTCATGGTTCGCCATATCACACGATCACCAATCTTGGATCAGCTCAGGGTTGTTGTCCCGATTATGCCATATGACCAAGCCATCCAGGAATTTATCTTCATGTCTTCCCCATGCTCTTTCCCTAGTAATGTTTCCAGTAATTACTAAGTTTTCCAGATTATTCCTCCTCACAGTATGCCCCAAATAACGAGAAAAGTGAATACGGGCATGGTTCAGGCAGAATGGGAGACTTCAATTCAACAATAAAAGAATAGAGAGCGTCTGTTGGAACCCCCGCCTCCCCCCTCCCAGGACATGCTCCATGCTGGTGTTGTGTGTAACGAGAGTCGGACAGATTGGCTGTGTCTACACAGCTAGATGGGGTATTGGTACCTCATGATAAGGCAGGCGTAGTCGGGGCCCTTTGGGATCGTCCGCTTAGTGCAGAAGAACATATGAGAATGACCAGAGGCCCTGGCCGGCCCCCTATGGCTCCAAGGAAAGGCCAGACAGTAGTCACACTGCCAGACTGCTACTGGCACCATTAATATTAGGACTCTTCGCTGGTTTTTGGCGATGAAAATAGAGCACGCATGGGAATGTATCGCTTGCTATAATGTCGGTTTTTGATTCAACTCAACAGTATGCCCCCAAAATTGTGACTATCTACATCTAATTTCTCTAATCAAGTTACGTTTTCATTTGTTTCTTGTGGGACTTGCTTATTGTTTTTTTTTTCCCCAGTCAGTCCATGTCATTTTCACTGCATGTCTGTCTACTGAGCGATCCAGATTTGTGAAATAACAACAGGACATCCATTTGCCACCGTCTGTGTATTAAACACAGTGGTTCTCAACCCTTTGTGGCCCATGCACCCCTCCACCAAATGTTCAGAACGTCATTCCACCCTCCTCCATTTCGTATTTCCTCCCTATAAATCTCCCCTCCCCCACACAGTATACGTAAAGATGGAAGCTAAATTTAATAACACATACTAGAACAGGTCTAGGCGTCTACATGAAACTTGATTTGCGGGGCTACTTACGTAATAAAACGAATTTTAGAAGGGCGAGAAGTACAGAACCGTAAAGTATGGAGGGAAAAACAATATAGAGTAATCGGTTCTTGTATTAACGCAATCTTGAAATATTTTTAATTCCCCCCCCCCCCCCCCCCCAATGGAAACCCTAAAATTCCCCCTGGGAAGGGTGGGGTAGTCCCCACCGGTTGAGAACCACTGCTTTAACAGGATCCTAAGGGGAAGCAAAGTATATTAACACAGCATCCTACCAGGCATGTCACAAGGAGGATACCGTCCGTGTGTTACCGGGACCCTTAAGAGAAACAAAGAACAGTATCAGACTACTATACAGGTCGTAGGGGGCGACGAAGGGGGGTTTCGAGTGACGTAGCTTATTTATTGTTTATTTCTCCTGATTATATACACAGATGCCATTACTTCTATCCCCCATCTATAGAGTTGATGGGTGTAACTGATTCAGTGCCAAACAAAATGTAACTTCGAGAAGTGAAATTAAGAAGGTAAATAATAAATAATAAAATTGTTGCGTATCCCTTACGGCACGTTGCAGTCAACACCAGCATTTTTCAGCTGCTGTTGATGTACTAGGCAAGTGTTACGTTCAGTAGTTTGCCATTGCTTTCTGAACGACCGGCTTCCATACCAGCACGTTATAACACAATGAGACACGGTCTGTCTGCTGCACAAATCGGTCGCAACTGAGCTTCGAACGCCTGGTACCCGGCTCACGAACCGCGTTCGCTAGCCTTTAGTCACGACAGATTAAAAAGAGGTAAGTCGTGGATGGGTCAAGCCGAAGACATTCTTCGACAGGTGTCTTCACTTGAGGACTTATAACCTGGCGAGGAATGGGTACAAGTCCAACAAAATTCTGTACGTCCATTTCAGTTTGCATTCAGTTAGACAAAAAATGAGGACAAGAAAATCCGGTTGCTGTGAAGGCGGAAGTATAGGCTTTGATCTTCGAGAACTCTTTAGGGCAGTGATTCTCAACCGGTTGGGAATTCCACCCCCCCCCCCCGGGGCGGGGGATGTTAGGGTTTCCAGGGGGGGGGGGGGATTAAAATTATTTCAAGATCAATTACTTGATATTGTTTTTCCCTCCATACTTTACGGTTCTGTTCTTTACACCGTTCTGAAATTCGTTTTGTAAGGAAAGTAAACCCGCAAATCACGAACGAACGAACGAACGAACGAACTTTATTTTCAAAGGGTAACAAATTGGGCACGCAGGCCCGCCTTACATTCGGCCCTTCCAATCACTCATCTTTCGTCACGCTTTATGTAGACGTCTAGACTTGTTCTAGTATGGGTTATTAAATTTAGCTTCCATTTTTACGTAGCCTATACTGTGTAGGGGCGGGGGATTTATAGGGAGGAAATACGAATGGGGGAGGGGGGGGAATGACATTCTGAACATATGGTGAAAGGGTGCACGGGGCAAAAACAGTTGACAACCACTGCTTTAGAGGATGATGCTGTCATTAACACAGATGGATCGGTCGCTCGACGAGTGAAAAGTTCGTGGGCTTTTACGGCTCAGACTGGAGGGAGGATTATGAAGGAAGATTCTGGTGTTTTTGCCTTGAACACAAGTAGTCTGACTATGGAAGTCACAGCAGTAAGTAAAGCAGTAACATGGCTCGAGACACATATCTCCACTCAGGGATGCTTCTTTAGTGACTCAATGTTGAGTATGCCCAGGAAGATAAGAGATGGGTTGGATCCGAAGCCAATGGTTGGTGTCTCTGGTCTGTTAAAGGCTGGCAAAGATTAGTTTCATTTTCGTGCCAGGGCATGCGGGTGCACATGAAAATTAACAGGTTGACAGGCTTGCGGGTAAGGCGGAGAGCCATGGACCAGGCTGATATACTGAATGCTCTATGATGAGTAAGACTTTTGCGAGAACCAAGTGATGACTGAAACTACAACCATGGTCAGACTGCGAGAACAGCAAGTTAACGAGGTGTGGCCAGACAAGAACACTATGCAGGAAGCCAAAGAAGATTAATAAACCAACACAGAACTGGTGTCGTGAGCCACTACACGCTGCGGGATTTACAGAGGTAGGGATCCGAGCAGTTATGGACTGAATGGTTCGTTGTGCAATGAGGATGATCTGTCGACTAACCAATTAAGGTGCAAAATCAGATGAACAAGAATAATTTAAATGTCTTTGCATAGAGCATTAAAATTGCAGAAGATGTCGCAAAACGAAACAAATAACATGATAACCCTAGTATGGCGATATATCATTCTTCTGTCCAAGCGAGATTTAACATAATCACCATGATCATCAAGTACCTTGCCAGCTGGCATAGGCGTTCATGTCTGTCCCCAGATCTCCGTCTTTGGTGTTCTGGATCAACTCTGCTGATGACATTCCTTCATGCCACCGTTTCAGTCCATCCAGAATCATTTCTTTTGGTCTGTCTCTGCCTCTCTCCCCCTCGATCTTTCAAGTCATCAGTGTTCTCTAATGCCTCTCTTCTCATCACTATACCAAAGAAAGCTGTTTGCCTCTTTCTTATTGTAGTATATAAAATATTACGTTCTAGTTTCACTAACCTCTCTCAGGCAATCGTTGCTAGTTACTCTGACAGGGAGTCTCCGTGGTGAAGTGGTCAAGCCGTCTGTCTCGGGCTCTGAAGGTTGTGGGTTCGATTCCTGGCCACATCCTTCGGCTCACGAGTGCATTTTTCGTAGACTCCAGAAGGTCGTCGCTGGAGCTACGGAGCTGGTGCTTTGTGCAACGCTTTCCGCGCTGCGGAAAGAGACTGAGCCATATGGGATAAAACCTCAATGCAATGAAGCCGACCCTGTCGACTTTTAAGTTACTCTGGCAGTTCAAGGAATTCGCAACATTAGTCTCAGGAACCACACCTCTCTTGCTTCCACATTCTTTCTAAATTGTTCATTTATATTCCAAGATTCACTGCCATACAGTAAAATAGGTTATATATAGCACTTCAGAACGCTCTTTCTTGTATTAAATGATAATGACTTATTGCATAAGATACTTTTCATTTTCTAAAATGCAGCTTTTGCTTGCCCTATTCTGTTCTTGCCGTCTCCCTGGCGAAGGTGTTAAGGACGTCGTTCGTAATCTCGTATACTCACGTATGAAACACAGCTGCGTGAGATTCGGCAGTGGATTGCGTCGCGTTGGTTATTTACAGAGGTATGTGAGCCTGTCGTTCAGAAAGCAATGGCAAACTACTGAACGTAAAACTTGCCAAGACATCAACAACAGCTGAAAAATGCTGGTGTTGACTGCAATTTCCTGTAAAGGATATGCAAAAAAAAAAAAAAAAAAAATTCTGTTCTTAATCTCTGTTGTGTGTACCTTCCGTCTGATGTTATAATATTAATTGCCCCTAGGTTTTTAAAATTATCCACTTGGTTAGAATGTTCCCTTATATGCCCGTTTCACACTTTGCTGTCACTTTTTCTTTGAAATCACCATTGTTACTGTTTTCTTGATTATTCGGAGCTGGACTCTGAATAGACACTTCCGTTAATATAATACATTTGCATTTTCCGCCATCAACATCATCATCATTAAGTGCCACGTCAGCTGGCGTAGGCGTTAACGTCTCTCCACATATCTCGATCTTTGGAGTTCTGGATCAACTCTGCTTTTGATATTCCTCCATGTCAGTCTCAATCCATCCAGTATCATTTATCTTGGTCTGCCTCTGCCTCTCTCCCTCTCAATTTTTCCTGTCGACACGATGTTCTCCAAGAATGACGACATATTATCCTTCGGCAGAGAACCAGTGAAACTGTCCAGGACTGCTTCTTCAGTCCTACCTGCCGTCAATTGAGTACAGTATACAGTCTGCTTACTTTCAGCTATCTCGCGTGAGTTTAGATGATCTGATTCAGTTAAAAAAAGTTGGTTGCATATCCTTTACAGGACGTTTGCAATCAACATGGAGTCTCCGTGGCGAAGTGGTCAAGCCATTTGACTTGTGCTCCGAAGTTTGTGGATTCGATTCCGAGCCGCGTCCTTCGGTTCATGAGTGAATTATTTAGGAGATTCCTGTGGGTCGTCGCTGGAGCTACGGAGTTTGTGCTTGTGCGACGCTTTCCGGGCTGCGGAAAGAGACCGAGCCATATGGGATAAAACCCGGTGCAATGAAGCCGACCCTGTCGACTTTTAAGCATCGGCTTTAAGTATTTTGCTGTTGTTGATGTCTTGGCAAGTTTTAAGTTCAGTAGTTTGCCATTGCTTTCTGAATGACCGGCACCCATGAAATTTTGTAAAAAAAAAACAAAAACAGCGCAACGCGGTCTGCTGCCAAATCGCACGCAGCTGTGTTTCTAACGCAGGTATGCGGGATTACGAATTACGTCCATAACCCTGTCACCACGGAGCCGGCAACTGATTCAAGGCCGAGGGTTAATATATCACCAAATGTGACCTCCCATTTGGACAGAAGGACAAATTATTGTCTTGCTAGTGCCATCGTGCTATTTGTCTTATTTTGAGTTATCTTCTAAAATTTCAATGCTCAGTGAACGGAAATTTACATTATAATACTTGTTCATTTGATTGTGTACCATATTTGGTCCAAACTTACTTATTGTTTGGCACTGAATCAGTTAATCAATTAGGGGCCATCTCCACAATGAAGGGTCACTGTACAGCTCTGCATCTTGGAAAATGAGTCAACAAATTAGGAAGAGCTTGGACACAGCTGGGACATGGTTCCTGATATGAATGTTACGAATACCTCGAGTGACCATAGTAACTAACCTCAATTGTCTTGAAGAGTCTAATGAAAGTTCTCCTGGTCTTCCCTCACAGTTTTGAGATTCTACCAGAACCTCTGCCAATCCCCCACAATCTCATTCTTTCCACATACAGGTTCTCAGTTTGTTCCCCACCTTCTCCGACAGGCGCATGGCCACCTTCCCCTTGTCCATAGGTAATCTACCATCAAGAGGTGCATTCCCTGACAGCCTATCAGTCTGTTCATTCCCCCAGCACTCCCGCATGGCCAGGGCAAAAAATCAATACAATTTTCACAATCTGTGACCTCTGAAGCGAGGCGAGCCATTTCACATGAAACAGATAGCGGAGGAACGATTAGTAGTGTGACTCTTCGCTAGCTGTTGAACTAGGGGATGGAGCATGTCTTAAGTGCAGTGATGTCAGTTCTCAGCTCAACTCAACTCCGAGGCTAATGGAAGTGGAATATTATGCTCATCTAGCAGCAAGACAAATTCTTTGGCCATATAGTGGGAAGAAAGGCACGGAGAACACCATGACAGCTGGAAATAAAAGCGGTATAAAAAGACAGAAACAGATTGATAGAAATTATGTCTGATGGTCTAAGACGATGGCGTGGAGAAACAGCAGCACTGGAATTGATCCAGAACACCAAGGAGCGATGTCTGTGGAGAGATATGAACGCCTACACTACTTTCCAGGACACATGATAGTGACGATGATGATAACAGGAACCTGGAGCACGTCTGGAAGCATCAGTGAGCAAGGTGGGCTGTTCTTTACAGACTATATCAATGTGTTCTATATCGTATTCTTGGATTTATGTTCCTATCTTTCCTATCAGTACCATAAATAGAGGCCAGCGCGGGCGAAAGGATAAGAGCACTTGCTCTTAAACTTCCGGTGTGCTGATGGTGGGGGTAGCGAGGTCAACCCCTACAATGGTCAGTTGACTAAAATGTTGACTTCTCGTCCTTGACTTTGGGGTTGTAAATTACAAGTGGCTCAGAAGTCGGGGTGGGTGCACCTGGTGATGAGGAACATTGGTAATAGGGAGAGCTAGCCCACAAGCAAAAAATTAGACCAGTGTGCTAGCAATAGTAGCACATGTATGGAGTACCCTTGAGTTCAAAGCCAGTGAGCGCAAACAAAAAGTAAAAACAATAAAAAGCATATTAGAGTGAAATGAAGGCAAAACAGCCAAAGGTAGATCCCAGAGGTAGACGATAAAAATGGGAAGATATCAAGAGATGGATAAACAGTGGTCTGTCAGAGTGTGCTACCAGGGTCAGAGACTGAGCATTGGAGATCCATCACAGTAAACTTTCATTGTGGAGATGACACCTGATTGATTGACTGATTATCTGTAATACCCACAGACATTATATATCTCATTTATATCCAAGAAGGGTTGAACAGGATACCACCCTTGAGAAACAGAAAATACAAGAGGACAGCCAGGTGAACCAGTTTATTTAATAAACGGAATCAAAAACTCATCCAACATTTTTAACAACAGCATATTCACAAAATAAGTATTATTTTATTAAACTGTTAACAATAACAATACAAAAAGGTTAGTTGCATATCCTTTACAGGACGTCACAGTCAACCCCAACATTTTTGGCTGTTTGTGATTTGTTGACAAGTTTATGTTAAAAAAGGGAACAAAAATATCACTACATTTTTTAAAACCCTTTGCTGGTGTCTAAAATAAAGATTTTATTAATGATGTTGGGATAAATTCGCTTGCCGTGGCAGTTGCAACCATGTGTTCAGGCTAGGCTTTTTAAATAACGTAAAATACCTTTGCCATACTTGGAATTGCAATTCACATCTCTAGATTTAACAGACTGGAAATCCGACAGCTCAGCCACACATACAACAAGAACAACATTGAATAATGTGACACAAAAAATAATTTGCTAGACCAAAACCAGCGTGTGTGTTGGTAGAGTTGCCAGGGGTCCACGCTGATGACGCCATGAGCATGCTGGGACGAGGGTTTGATGTCTGAATTTGTTCCGCTGAGTGATGGAAAGACTGGCCGCCAATTCCTCCATGCATTCAAGCCTACAGAATGTGATGGCTCTGGCAAATTACAGCAGGTTCCTGCTAGGGACTTTTTATTTTGAAAGACCAAATTGATGAATAATATGACCCATATCTTCTACACAAAATAATAAGCAATATTACACACACAGTAATCTTCTAAAAAAAAAAAAACAACAAAAAAACTAAACATTATCTGCATATAACATCTTAAACCAAAAAAAAACCAAAAAAAAAAAAAAAAAACTTTATCTATATATAACACCTGCTAAAAAAAAAGAACTAAAAATTATCTATATATAACATCTGCTTAAAAACCAAACAAACCATTATCTATATATAACATATGCTAAACAATAAACTAACCATTATCTATATATAACATCTGCTAAACAAAAACAAAAACACTAAACATTATATATAACATCTGCTAAGCAATACACTAAACATTATCTATATATAACATCTGCTAAACAAAAAACTGAAACTAAACATTATTTATGTTTAAAATCTGCTAAATAAAAAACTACACATTATCTATACATATAACATCTGCTTCACAAAAAAACAAAAAAAACTAAACATGATCTATATATAACATCTGCTACATAAAAAAAAACAACAAAAAACTAAACATTATATATAACATCTGCTAAACAATAAATTAAACATTATTTATATATAACATCTGCTAAACAAAAAAAAAAACAAAAAAAAAAAAAAAAAAACTAAACATGATCTATTTATAACATCCGCTAAAAATAAAAACTAAACATATATAAAGTCGGCCGATATATATAACGTCTGCTTTAAAAAAAAACTTTATGTATATATAAAATCTGCTAAATAAAGGAAAATTATATTACACACACAATAATCTAAGCAAAAAAAACAAACATATATTAACGTAGTGTAAGTCAAGGACCCTATAACATGCTTTATGGCACACTGGACACAAGGTGCTAGACCTGTACTTGGGAGGCGGGGGCTGATATGGTCAGCATCGCACTGACTGCCTTTACTTCCCGAGACCTTTCCTGGAACACTTTTTAGGCTGAGTTGACGTGGGAAACAATGTAAATTTATATAAACAGCCTCAATGTGGATTTGAACTCACAACCATCAGGTGAGCATCAAGTATTATGCTATTGATGCTTATACTGCTAAACAATAATAATAACTAATATTAGACAAATACTAACTTGCTAAACGAAAAACATATATACAAATGAGCTACTAATGTGACAAAATCACCTATTGGTTACCGAGGCCCACAATGAAAGAACACATCAGTAACACTGTAACCCACTGTAACAACACAGGTTCTGTGATGACTTTAGCTCCGGCCAGAGTCTGAAAAGCAAATCCTCAGGTGATCTGTAGCCACACAATCCGTCAACCCTGTGACTCATAATTCCCTGGTCTCCTGTAATGATAAGGGCTGAAATCTTATCCCCCTCTATCAGTAACGAAAGCATTAATTCATTATTACAGTAATACCAAAAATAGTACAGGGTTGTAGCAGACAGGGAACATGAGAAAACCCAGGAAAAGGAAATTAAATATTTCACGGTGGAGAAAACTCAGAAAAATTTATAAAGGGATGAAAAACCCATTGGAAAATCCAAAGTGGCACAGAAGCATTATCAGATTTTGGGGTTATCTTTGGCTGTGATCTGTTATTCATTCAGATGTGTGAGGTATTCGTTCGCAGTGACATCTGTGTGGTAACGTGTATCGCACTTCAGGCTAAAATGAAATCATGCCTGTTTTCGATTGTACCTATGCGTAAGTGGCTTGAGGAAAGTGAACATTATGCAAAATGCCAGCTGTGCAACATGGACATTGAGTAACAGATATTCCAGTGCTTGGGTGTGTTTAAAATTCCCATGGGCTTCCCTATTCTATTATTAAGATGTGGAAACAATGATATTAAATTGCTACGGACATAGTTTTGGTTACCTGAAGACCAATACATGACACAGTTATCTCCTTCTTACTGTCAAGGACAATAATCTAAGATTGGATGTGTTATATATCACAGTAGTTTCATTTGCTGAGTCAAATGACTGTTTATCTCAACCGTCAAATTAAGCAAAAATGCTTCAGCAACAACAGTCTGTACTGAGTGTGTGCTGGTTAGTAGTGGCTAGCGACATATGTTACAACTAGACATAAACATGTCAAAGAGAGAGGATTCCTTGACTGCGATTAGTAGCCCACAGTAAACAGCTTTGATAATGAAACTAAGCATCACATCCCGCTATAGGCAATCAGCATGCAGAATAAGGCACATGATTTTTATAATCCTGCAAGAACTGGACATAATTAATCACCATACCATGATACTGCCGTCCTATTTGCTATTTTATTTTATAAAACGTGGTATAAACCTCTTAATACTTTTTAACATCTGCATTGCAATGGTCAGTCTCCTCCTGACTACTTGTGGACAAACCTCACTGTTGCTAATTACACAGCTATTCAATGTTAATGACATTTTCAATGTCTTCACTGTTAATTATAATTTTCCCAGGAAGGTTAACTTGGTCAACAAATGCCTGAAAAAGACGTATGTGTCGGCCGAAAGGTGTAAATATCGCAGTTCACAATACAATTACGTCTAAAACAACATTCTTGACGAACGCAGAAAAAGAATTATAATATTTGGTTGATATGCAGTTTTATCTGTGGAAAATATTTTTATTTTATTTTAATGTTCAGAAAAAGATTCTGATCTTCAATGTCTTTTGACAGATAGGATTAACCTTTCTAGCCCCTTGGCAATGTTAGAGAGGAGGACTATCATTTGCATATCTGAGTTCTAGAACAGAGTTTCCATCAGTTATTTAGGGATCAAAACTGTCAGAGGTTTCATAATTTTTGATGCTTTTGTACAGATGTTGAACAAATATGGAGGGGAGGGGGAGGCGGGGAAGAGAGGAGAGAAGAATAAGAATCCTGTCATACCTCACTTTGAACCTCAAACCAGTGTGATGTTTCACCTGCTACCCTACCATCGGCTTGTTATTCATGCTGCAATGTTTCAATTACGTGCCCAAATGTTATGGAAACCCTATATCTCTCATCTACCACAATTTCTGATATTGAACACAGCCAAAGGCTTTACAGAAATCTATAAAACAAAGATGAAGATTTATATTGACCTGCATTTCTCAAAGATGTTTCTCATGTTAAGATATGGTCCCTTTGCCATGTAGGAAACCTGCTGGTATTTTGTACTACTTTTAATTTATATGATAACTTCCTTTCTATATCTTCTTCATGATGATTTGCAAGAGAATTATGCAAGTATCACTTATTAATGCAAGAGGACAACAATTATGAAGATTTCAATATGCCAAAACAACCCTAAAGTTTATACCTGAATTTGAAATCAAGGTATGTAAAACATCACAAGAAGAAGAAGACAATTTGAGTACAATATAAGATAATACAAGTAAATCATTCACAGCCTTTACATTAATTAAATATAAACAACTGCATTATCAATTAATTGTTTTCATAGCTTAATCAATACCCTGTATGTGCAGCTTTAATGGTAAAAAAAAATAAATAAACATTTGCATTATCAATAACTTGTTCTTGCAGCCTCAAATAGTAAATCATTAGTAACAATAGGAATACAACATTATCAATAACTTGTTTATTTAGCCTAATTAATCAATAACCTGTTTGTGTAGTCTTAATGGTAAAAAAATATAAACATTTACATGTTCAATAACTTGTTCATGCAGCCATAAATAGTAAATAATTAGTAACACCAGGAATACAACTTTATCATAAACTTTTTCTCACAGCCATGGTAAGAAAATAACTAGAAACAATACAGATATAACACCTGTGTTGTCAATAACAAATATACTACTTCACCCCTTGAAATCAGATTACTGACTGACAATGACAGTGTCTCCGACACGCAGGAATTGTCTGGATCCATCCACTGGAGGCAACATTCTGGCATGGACACCAAAAGGAACCTACAGCAAAGGCACAATATTAACATTTTACAAGAAGCTTTAGTTTTAATACCTATTAAGGGAATGTTTATAGTTATGGGAAAAAGTGGTTCTACAAGAAACAAATGAAAACTGCAAAATGACTAGAGAAATTAAACCTAGACAGTCAAATTTTTTGGAGCAAGTTATGAGAAGAAATAAACTAGAGAACTTGGTGACAACTAGCAAGACTGGCGTGACCACGTGGCATGGTCGGGACAAGAACACTGAACTGATCCATGACTCTGGTGATTGTGTGAGATGGCAAAACATGACCTCCCATGCTTATCTACATGGTACATGATGATGCAGGTAACGTGTTTTAACTGTTCACCCTTGGTCTAACAATTCAAAGGGGAAAGAAAGACAATGAGAATAAACCAAGTAAATGATAACCTGATCTCCCTTGGTGAAACTTCACTTCAAGAGGTGGAATAAAACACACATTTAGGTAACAATGGAGACAAGAGACCGAGGAAGAGACAGAGATATTAACAATAAGAACACAAAAGTCTTAAGGACTTACACAGCACTAGGAAATTTGTAGAAATCAAATGAAATTAAGCTTAGCACCAAACTTAGAATTTGTAACTCTATAATTAAATCTGTACTACTGATGGATAAAAAATATGCAGAATGACTAAAACAAATACTAATAAACTACAAATATTCATTAATTGGTGTCTGCATACAGTAGAAGGACTAAAACAGTATGAGAGAATCATCAATGTGAAGCTCAAAGACAGAACTAAACCAAAACAAGAGGTTAAGAAAAGACACTGATACGGCTTAGAACACACAATAGGAAAGCATAACATAACAAGGCATTCCCTTGTCTGTTACCCTCAATGAAATAGTTAGTTAGTTACATATAATTTACAGAAAGTCGCAGTCAACACAAGCATTTCTTGGCTGTTTGTTATTTCATGGCAAGTTTATGTTCAGTAAACTTTGTTATGCTATTGCTTTCTGAATGACCAGCACTCATACCCTGTGTTTCAAATGCGGTATGCGGAGTTACAAACTGCGTCTGTAACCCCTTCACCACAGAGCCGGCAATGTGCAAAGTCTGACATAGTTTTATCGTAACTGTCTGGATTGGCTTCGTGCCTATTTACAGCTAATAGGAAAAGTTGTTAGCTTTCAAAGACACAACAAGAAGGGATTTAACATGCAGTAGACGAGATGAATACACTGAGCAACTTATGCTGGATGTGATGGCCGAAGTTTATGTGATGGCAGAAGTTAATGTTATGGCCGAAGTTAACATGATGGTGGAAATTAATGTGATGGCAGAAGTTAATGTGATGGCCAAAATTAACGTGATGGCCGAAGCTAGATGTGAGACCGAAGATAAAAAACATTGCAGCCCCACCATAAACAGACACAACAAATCAGTACTATAATTAGGATTTAAAAAAGAAAGAAAGAAATTGTACAAGTTTAAAAATAATACACATGTTACTGGAAACTATGGTAACAAAGTAGCAGCTAGTTTATTTGCTGATGATACAATAGTTCAATCCCCAGTACTAGTAAGATTAGACTGTTTCCGACCAGTACTGCTGTGATGATTGACCAAGCTTCTAAATGAGAAGTGTAAATGTTCTTGTGAAGGCAAGGTTGCGAGGAAGGTAGCTAGTCACCTCACCATTACAGTGCTATGACTTTGTGTAAAGGCCTACTTTTTGACATTCTTACAGCAGTATCTGAAAGTTAGATGAACACTGCCTTTTTATTTTGCTACTTTTTACAATTTCTCCAATTATGTAGATATAATCAGGTCAATTTTGAGAGAGAGAGAGAGAGAGAGAGAGAGAGAGAGAGAGAGAGAGAGAGAGAGAGAGAGAGAGAGAGAGAGAGAGAAAGAGAGAGAGAGAGAGAGAGAGAGAGAGAGAGAGAGAGAGAGAGAGAAAGAGAGAGAGGCTAGAAGATTGAGAAATACAAAGAGGGAGAAGGAAAAGGTGAGAGGGAGAGAGAGAAAGAGGCAGAAACAGAGAGGAGAGAGAGAGAAGGAGAGAGAAAGAGTGAGGGAGGGAGTGAGACAAAGAGAAAGAGACTAACAGATTGAGAAAGACAAAGAATGGGAGGAAAATTGAGAGGGAAAGAGAAAGAACAAGAGGGTAAGAGAGATAGACAGAGAGAGAGAGAGAGAGAGAGAGAGAGAGAGAGAGAGAGAGAGAGAGACAGACAGAGACAGAGAGAGAGAGAGAGAGAGAGGCTAGAATATTGAGAAAAACAAAGAGGGAGAGGGAAAAGGTGAGTGGGAGAGAGAGACAGAGAGAAGGAGAGAGAGAAGAGGAAAGAGAATGAAAGAGAGAGAGAGGGATGGAAAGATACAAAGAGAAAGAGAGACTAAAAGATTGAGGAAGACAAAGAACGAAAGGGAAAAATTGAGAGGGAGAGAGAAAGAAGGAGAGGGTAAGAGAGAGAGATAGAAAGGCTAGAAGATTTAGAAAAACAAAGAGGGAGAGGGAAAAGGTGAGAGGGAGACACAGAAATGGTGAATGGGAGAGGGTAAGAGGGAGAGAGCAAAAAGACCAAGGACTGCCACACCTTTTTGCCTCGCCATACTCCCAAAGTCCTAAGAGGCTCCCTGCTCTTCTGTCCAGTCTCCTGGTCCATGCAGATCATCTGACACCTAGAACAGGGACCCTGGCACTGAGAGAAAGTGTATACAAGGCAGTCAGTGTCTGTCTTAGTGGTATCAATGAAGAAATGATACAAATGGACAGAATATATTCACAAGACATTTGGCATTCTTAACCATAAGGAGCAGAGTAGGTCAGAGGTATCTGGTCTCCCTGGCGTAGGGCTTAACATCTTTCTCTGTAATCTCGTATATTCTCGTGAGTGACGCAGCTGCGTGAGATTTGGTAGTGGATCGTGTTACTTACAGGGGTATGTGAGCCAGTCGCTCAGAAAGCAATGGCAAACTACTGAGCCTAGCACATCAGAAGCAGTTGAAAAATGCAGGTGTTGACTGCGACGTCCTGTAAGGGATATGCAACGGAAAAAAAAGGTCAGAGGTTAAGATGTACAAGCAGACCAGGTTTATCTCAGTGTTGATTGTTTTGTTTTTTACAATATAAGAAAAAAGAAAGGTATACTCCACTTGATTCTGTGGTAGTGAATTAGACGTGTAGCTTTTTAGGACGAGGACGAAAAACTTGGAGGACAAGGAGAAAAACTATTGTGCAAATTTCATACATTAAAAATCCCTAGACATTTGGAAACTGAAAAGATCAGTCTCCAGTCGAGGCAATATCTGAAAAACTGCCCACAAAATATTTACAGCAAGTGTGATTCAGCTATTCCGGTGCTACATAGTTGGTGCACTGTGTTGAGGTTCTCCTTGTGTGATCTATGAGAAAATACTGGTGCACTATGAGATATATCTGTGTTCAATGAACATGATCCTTCAGAAACTAAACCAAACAAAATTTATTCTAGTCCACTTAAGTCCTGGAAAATAAGAGACATGTCATCATGGTCTCAGCTTCATAATGGGAAACTCAATCAATCAAGTGCCGTTTCCACAATGAAGGTTGGCTGCAATGGATCTTCAACACTATCTGTCTCTTGCCTTGATTGTACATTGTCAGATTGCTGTTTGTCTATCTCTTGATGTTATCTTCCTACTTGTATCATTGTCTACCTCTTGCTGGCTTGCCTTCAACCTTACCCTCCAGAATGACTTTTATAAGAGTGTTATGTCTTTTGACATGGCCAAAATATTTCACTTGCCTGTTTTATTTCTGTCATCAACTCTCTTTTCATTCCCAGTTTTTCTAGAACCTCTGTATTTGATTGTTTTTGTTACCATGAAATACAACATATTCTTCTGTGTATCCACATCTCCAGGGCCTCTATTTGACTTTCTAATTGCTTATTCATTGTCCATGCTTCCCTGCCATATAGTAATGTTGAATATACATAACATTTGACAAATCTCATTTTTAATGCTTTGTTAATACTGATTTCATGACGCTGAACACATTTTTGGCCATTCCTATTCTCTTGTTTGATTTCTGACAGGACTTCCGGTCCCCAACATGGCAGATAGGCATTTAAACTGTTAAGGCCTCTGGAGTGTTTACGTTTGTGGCTATGGTTTGTATTCGCATTTTCCTCATGTTTGACTGGTAGTGCATGGTTCAGTCGCCCTGCTACTGAGTGAGTGCATGGCGCGACACTGTGAGCTGTGAATTTCGTGTGGAATGCTTTTACATCTGTCCACGATTACATGTAGCGTAAACTGCATGTTTGGAGCGATGGCGACTGGCTGTTGCTGAATTGACTGGTTTGCCTTTTCGGTTCATGAGTGCATGTTTCTCGGAGACTCCTGGGGGTTGTCGCTGGAGCTACGGAGTTCGTGCTTTGTGCGACGCTTTCAGCGGGTCGCCCTGTGGGATAAAACCAGGGTCAATGAAGTCTTTCTGGTGACTATGATTCCATCAACAACTGTATTTTTCGTGGAGGACTTTTGTGTTGGCATTCTGGCGGCGGCATTATGCACAGTGTACCTGTGCGGGCAGTTGGATTGCCGAGACTCCTGTCTATTTCACTTTTCACATTGGGCAGTGAGGAGCACTTCGTGTGATATTCACCGGCACAAAAACGGGGCATAATGGAGACAAACCGTTGCCGTGAAGTTGGAACCACGACTAACTAACTAACTAACTGACTGACTAACTTTTTGATTTCTGTTTCACTTCTGCCATCATCTATTATTACATGCCCAAGATAGGAGAAACTTTATACTTGTTCTAGTATCTCCCCGTTTACTGTGATGTTCATTGATGACTACTACTTTCCACTGCTAATTATTATAGTTTTTGTTGTTTGGATGTTAATATTTAAGCCACATTCTGCACTAAGCAAATCCACTATAGTGATAGAAGACAGGTAACATTTCAGATTTTGTCAGAAGCAGTTAGTAGGACCAAATATCCACTCAAATATGTAGATTGCTCTGCACCTGAGCAAAGCAGGGCAATCACTTGTCCTGACAGCTGAAAATTGCTGTCAAGCGGTCACAAACCACCTATGTAGATGCAGAAATCAAGGGGAAGCCACCAGTCTTTTCCCAAGAATAGTTTTGAGAATCCCAAATGTGGAGTGACATGTTCCAACATTCCACTGGAAATCTTTCACCAGTTCACCTGCTTCATGCATTTTCCGTCCTGGGTGTCTTTAATGTTCTGTGTCCACCTTTGTATTGGTCTAGCCCTGTCTCTTCTTCCATGAACCATGCCAACCATTACTGCTCATTCTAAGCTGATGTTACTTTTAATATGCCGAACACATGAAGCTGTTTATGTGCCAGTTTTCTGTGATGTTCAGATCTGAACATATACTGTTTATGTGCCAGTTTTCTGTGATGTTCAGATCTGAACATATGATGCTCATTATGTGCCAGTTTTCTGTGATGTTCAGATCTGAACACATGAAGCTGTTTATGTGCCAGTTTTCTGTGATGTTCAGATCTGAACACATGAAGCTGTTTATGTGCCAGTTTTCTGTGATGTTCAGATCTGGAAGATTAGTCGATAGAAAAAGAAATCAAGTAAAGACAACTGCGGACTGACAAATGATATACAAAAGCTACTGATTAATTTTATGTCTCTGTGATTTGGTAGTAGTGCCGCTATGCAAAAACTTAATGTTATTGAATACATGGTTCAATTCCGAGTGAGATATTAGCTTAAAGATAAGCTGCCTCTCACTATTTACCTTAAAGGTAAGAATGCCAGAATTATGGATACTGATAAATTAAATATAGTCTATTCATCTCTGTGGCGAAGGGGTTACGAATGCAATTCCTAATCCTGCATTCCACGTTCAAAACACAGCTGCGGGCGATTTGGAAGTAGACTGCCTTGGATTGGTTCCCTTACAAAGGTATGAGTGCCGGTAGTTCAGAAAGCAATGGCAAATTAATGAACATAAACTTGCTCAGGAATCATAAACAGCCAAAAAATGCTGGAGTTGACAGCTATGTCCTGTAAAGGATATGCAACTAACTTTGTGTGTGTGTGTGTGTGTGTGTTAGTTTAATTATAGACATAACATATATCAGCTTAAAGATATTATGTGGTAAGAATATCTGTAAGGCTTGTTCAACCTCAGCCTGTTAAGCTGGTAAGCGAAGACTACTAGACTCCCATTGCTATTTCACTGTTAAAAGTTGCTCTGAAAAGCTATCCTGACTGGGCAGAAATTGGTGGAAATGAAGGAATAGAGATGTGAAACAAACACTCACCACTACAGTATTTTTCCCCACTTTAATAGAAGACCATTCCTCCTCTTCAAAGGGTTTACCTCCGTCTATCACCAGGTTACCACGGAAACGAAGGACTAAATTGTCCTCAGCTGGAATAAAAAACAAACAAAACCATTTTTCAAATGTAAAACAGTATGAGAATGGAGATAGAGGATATTGTCCAGTCTAATAAAAGAAACAACTTTTCAAATAAGAGAGTATGAGAACGGAGATAGAAACAACTTGTCAAATAAGAAAGTATGAGAATGGAGATTGCCCATATAGATAAAAAGAGGAGTATGGCAAAATGCCCATATAGATAAAAAGAGGAGAATGGCAGGGATGCCTGTTGTCCCCAAGCCTCTTCAACTTACACACAGTAAGAATTTTTAAACAAGATGGAAAACTGCCTAGTCTCGACACATCAATGGAAGAATCATAAACAATCTTAGGTATGCTGATGATACAATGTTACTAGCAGAAAGCGTGCTTATCAATTCTACTTCTAGTTTTTTTTGGTGATTCATTCAAGATAAATTGAAAGCACAGAGAACAACTTCAATTAATTCAAAGATAAATTGAAAGCACAGAGAACAACTTAAATTCATTCAAAGATAAACTGAAAGCACAGAGAACAACTTCAATTCATTCAAAGATAAACTGAAAGCACAGAGAACAACTTCTCAAACAGCCACTTACAGATGTCCGCTGGAGCTGTAGGCATTCTGGTATCATCAGCATCACTGACATCTTTGATCTCCACCATCTTCTTCTGTAACTCTCTCACACTGGTACGACTGAGCAGCAGCAGCTGAGACTCGTTGGCCATTGACAGTTTTGGTTTATCCAAGCCTGGAGATGAAATATTAGAATGAACAGTAGAAGCAACACACACACATTAGTCAAGTTTTATTTTCACTTTGCCAATAGAAAGAACAAGATGGGTAGACTGTATGGTGGCACACCTTGTATGAAGCAAACACCAGAGATTTGGTCAAACTTCTGCTTGACACTGCAATAGCAATAGAGGGCAGAGGAGGAAGAGGGGAAGATGAATAAGAAGACATACCTGAGTCACTCCATGGCGTAGGGGTTGCGGACACAGTTCGTGATCCCGCATACCCACGTTTGAAACACAGCTGCGCACAATTTGGCAGCAGACCGCGTTGCGTTTTATTTTTACGAAATGGTATTGGTGCTGGTCATTCAGAAAGCAATGGCAAACTACTGAACGTAAACTTGTCAAGAAATCACAACAGCAAGAAATGCTGGTGTTGACTGCAACATCCTGTAAAGAATATCTTCTTCTTCTTCTTCTTCAGCATTCCGAGCCATTGAGGTTCTTTGCTGCAAATACAATCTGTCTCCATTCGTCTCTCTGGTGGACCTTCTCTTGCCAGTCGTTGATTCCAAGTGCTTGTAGGTCTGTATGTATATTATCTCTCCACCGCCTTCTTGGTCTACCTCGGGGTCTACGGTCATTTATTTCCTGAGTGTAAGCGAGTTTTGTTTCCCTATTATCTTCCATTCTTTCTATATGCCCCAGCCATTGTAGTCTATTAGCCTTCATGATACCAGTGATTAGCGGGGACTTAAACAAATCATAAATGTCTTTGTTACTTCTTCTTTTCCACTCTCCACTTTGTGTATCCCTAATGGGTCCAAAGATGCGTCTTAAAATTTTGTTCTCAAAGGTTTGTAACAAGGCTTCGTCTCCTTTCGTTGTACTCCAGGTTTCAGAGCCATACAGCACAACTGGTCTGATCAGTGTTTTTTATATTGTGATTTTGGTGTTACGAGATAGCGCCTTTGATTTTAGTAGATGTTGTAGTGCATAGTATATCTTATTTCCAGAGTTGATTCTAGTTTGTATTTCTTTCCTTATGATGTTGGAGCAGTTGAAGATTGTACCCAGGTATTTGTATGTTTCCGTTCTTTTAATGGTCATATTATCTATTTGTATGTGGCCAGAGTTTTTAGCCATTCCGTCTCTTGAAATTACCATATATTCTGTAAAGAATATGCAACTAACTAATTTAACCTGAGTCACTAACCATACAAACTATCAACCCCACAATACCGCCCTTATGTTTGTTGCATATCCTTCACAGGATGTCACAGTCAACCCCAGCATTTTTTGATTGTTTATTCTTTATTAGCAAGTTTACGTACCATTTTATGAAAAAAACCACCACAAGGCGGTCTGCTGCCAAATAGCCCGCAGCTGTGTTTTGTACATGGTATGCGGGATTACAAAGGTCTTTGTGTTACGTGGGCCCATAAAAGAAGCAGAGAATAGTAACAGAACCTCCCCTGCATGTCATAGGAGGCAACAAAGGGGGGGCTGGGGAAGGACTGGCAACATTTCCTGGTAGAATATTTTACCTACAAACCCAACAATTCGATAGAAAGGAAAGGAAATAAAAAACTCAGCCAACCAAGATGTAAGGAAGATCTAGAAGAAGTATGGCATGATGTGGAGCGATATCATGTTGTGGAGCAAGCTGAAGGATGTGGGTTAATTACTGCTCCATCATTAGGTTAACAAGTGTGTATTCCTGGGGGTCGTCATTGGAGCGACAGTAGTTTGTGTGTTGTATGAGGCTTTCGGCAGACCGCCCTGCAGAAATAAACCGCATCATATGGGATACAACCCATTGCCATGAAGCTGATCTTCTCACCTTTGAACCCCTTCTGCCCAGGACCAAACAGCTTACACGCACCATCACTACCCTTACCCACTCACTGGCACCTTGCCATACAATATTTTGTTACAATGTGCTTAAAAAAAAGGCATAACAACTACAACCCATGGCGGTAGCCAATGTGACCCGATCAGGCCAATTCTTGAACTGCTATCCCTCTCTTTGATTCCGAGACTGGCCAAGACTAGGTTGGATTTATACCTCTCCACAGCACAAAGCCTGGGCTGAATTGTAGAGACCATGTGTTGCCCATGCAGCATGATCCCTCTCTCGGCCTGCCTAGTTTACTCCAGAGGAAAGTTAACACCAATACATTTGGAACAAGACAAGCTGCAGAAGCTGCCGGATCATCAAAGCAATACTCTAATAGTCCGCCTGTCGGAGCTTTGATCCTAACCAGTTGCCAACCAAGGCTTAGGGCCTGGTGTGCCCTGCCATGACATTTAGTCTTTAGGGTGCATTTCCTCGCACCAGGATAAGGCTTGTACCCTACCAAATGCGCTCCTCCGCCTGAAGCCGTTGGCACAATATGGGGTTTGGTAAGTGCTGCCAAACATTCGGCGCTAACAGAAAGCAGGTAGTACCATCTACTGTCATGCGGTTGCTAAGTAATTTCTGACTAAAACCTGACACACCACCACTACTACAAGAAACAAATTTAATTATAGAACAAGCCAATGCCATCAAAATGTACTTGGAAGGAAAAACAAACAAGCAAACAACAGATAACAGAAAGTTAAGCTATACAGGACAATGGCCAACCTCCTAATTACACTAACAAGTTTACCTTCAGAACTGATGTTTTCTTTGTCCTTCAGTTTACTCTGTCTTGTGTCATCACTCTGCTGACGCAGCAATCTTATCCCCGACGTCTCGAAGTTGTTACTCAGCCAGTCAGAGACAGCATCTCCACAGTCTAAAGTGTTCACTCTGGGCATTTGTATAATAATTTTAACATTGGCGACATTATTACGTAAGCAAGATTATCAAATTGGCAAGATTATTAGATTAGCAATATTATTATATCAGCAATATTATAACATCTAGCCATATTATTAGTTAGTTAGGTGCATTTCCTATACCCGAAGTCACAGTCAACACTAGTATTTTTTGCTGTTGTGATCTCTTGGCAAGTTTACATTCAGTAGTTTGCCATTGCTTTCTGAACGACTCCACCCATATCATTTTGGAAAAAAAAACCAACATCAAGACGGTCTGCTGCCAAATTGCCTGCAGCTGTGTTTCAAACGTGGGTATACGGGATTACGAACTGTGTCCATAACCCCTTTGCCATGGATTCGGCAGTCATATTATTACACCTAGCAATATTATGACATCAGCAATTTTACTTCATTAGCAATATTACTACACACATTAGCAATATTATTACATATAGCAATATTATTACATTAGCAATATTCCACCCATCATGTGCCATGCCGATAAGCATGGGCGGTTATGTTTTGCCATCTCACTCGATCACCAGAGTCGAGGATCAGCTTCGTGTTCTTGTCTCAACCATGCCATGTGGCTAAGCCATCCAGGTATTTACTTCTTGGTCTCCTCCCTTAGCAATATTACATCAACAATATTATTACATCAGTGATATTACATCAGTGATATTATTACATCAGCGATATAATTACATCAGCAATATTATTACATCTATATTAGCAATATTACTACATACATTAACAATATTACTACATGAGCAATATTACATTATAAATAGTATTACATTAGTGATATGATTACATCTAGCCATATTATTATATCATTATATTATATTATTACATTAGCAATATTACTACACTAGCAATATTACATTAGAAATATTATTACTTTAGTAATATGATTACATTTAGCCATATTATTACACCTGAACATGGAAGAAAACTGGCTCATAAACAGCTTCGTGTCTGGAAATGGAGATACTTTGGCCATATTAACCCTTTACAGGGCAGAACGGCGGAGACCGTTTTTACCCCAGAATGGGCAAAACATCCCAAAATGTCATTAATTACTAAGTGTTGTAAAAACGCGATCTCGCGGCTTTCCGAGGCTTCCGATTGTTTACATCCGGTGTTATCGATAAGTAGATAACATGTGCGGTATTGCAAGCATGTGAGAGCGATTTGATTGGATTTTTGTATAGTTTTCAGGGTTTTTACGCTTTGTTTTTCAAAATGGATTTTGCCAATTCTTCAAGTGATAGTGAAGATTTCACTGGGTTCAATTTATGTGACATTTAAGTGCATGAATTTGACTGAGTCAGAGCTAGATATCTATCAGTTATATCAGCGTCAGCAGTGTACACATTTAGAATCTTTCGGAGACTTTGAAAATGACTGCCGATCAAACAAATGAGTATGCTAGACAAAAAGATCGAACAGATAAATGATTGACCATGAGTTCCAGAAATGCAGGCAACATTGGATTATGTATTGCACGTGAGTAAAATAATAAATCTGCATTCATTTTCCTTCATTTTGTACTTTATTTAACAAAAATTTGTCCACTAATGGCTTAGATTTGATGTTTTTACTAACCTAACACTACATCTGACTAACAACCTGAAAAATGTTGCCCATTCAGAGTTACAAAAAGTCAAAACCTGTACCCTGTAAAGGGTTAAACATCACAGTGGCTTGGGCAGAAAAGTGATGAGAGGCATGGTCTTGTGACAAAGCGACAAGACACTTAGTATTAACGCTGAAGTCAAGCCATAGAAACTATCTGAGTTTATTACAAGAACTTAGTCGTATCAAAACTGTGGCATATTGCATGGATGGAGTCTCACGTCTTGTTGGCTTGAGTAGTAGATGGTAACTAATCTCTACCCTCCTCTTACGTCAACGCGTAAGCCTACCTAGATCCCTAACTACGGGTACTCACGCGTGCATCAGCTAATAGATCTATTTCTTTCCCCTTGCACGCCGTGCCACCTAACTAAACCTTGTATAACAGGCTACTCTGTTATATTACGTGAGAGAAGAGGCTGGGGTCCAATGGCATGAAGAGGTCTACAGACATCTTGGATTGAAGGTGAATGAGGCACTTGAGGGGTGAGATGGTCAATTTCATGCAGGCCATCTTTACTTCCGAAGATATTTTCTGGTACCTATTTTAGGCTGGGTCAACATAGGAACCTAGGCCGATTTAATAAACGTCAATGTAGGAGCCTAGGCTGATTTAATAAACGTCAACATAGGAGCCTAGGCTGATTTAATAAACGTCAACATAGGAGCCTAGGCTGATTTAATAAACGTCAACATAGGAGCCTAGGCTGATTTAATAAACGTCAACATAGGAGCCTAGGCTGATTAAATAAACGTCAATAAAGGAGCCTAGGCTGATTTAATAAACATCAACATAGGAGCCTAGGCCGATTTAATAAAGATCAACACAGGAACCTAGGCTGATTTAATAAATGTCAACATAGGAGCCTAGGCTGATTTAATAAACTTCAACATAGGAGCCTAGGCTGATTTAATAAACGTCAACATAGGAGCCTAGGCTGATTTAATAAACGTCAACATAGGAGCCTAGGCTGATTTAATAAACGTCAACATAGGAGCCTAGGCTGATTTAATAAACTTCAACATAGGAGCCTAGGCTGATTTAATAAACATCAACATAGGAGCCTAGGCCGATTTAATAAAGATCAACACAGGAACCTAGGCCGATTTAATAAATGTCAACATAGGAGCCTAGGCTGATTTAATAAACTTCAACATAGGAGACTAGGCCGATTTAATAAATGTCAACATAGGAGCTTAGGCCGATTTAATAAATAAACGACAACATAGGAGCCTAGGCCAATTTAATAAACGTCAACATAGGAGCCTAGGCCGATTTAATAAACATCAACATAGGAGCCTAGGCTGATTTAATAAACAATCAGCCTCGATATGAATTTTAACTCTGTGATTGTTCATAAACTGACACTAGAGAAATTAGTGTAGCTTTTTCCCTTGACTTCCACATCTACCTAAGGAATTGGCATGCTACAAATATCCTACTGTGGGTAGCTTGTCCATGTTCGTGAGATTTTGCCTCGGCTTGGCAGTGGAAAATTGCGATCAACACACTATTATCCTCGAAAATAGGTGCAATAAGGCAAATCAACTCATTGGACAAATGACACCAATACTAAAGAACAAACATGTATCAATAACTACTAAGAAAGCACTTTACAACACAATCTTCCTACCAACTCTGTGCTACCAATGCCAAACCTGGACAATGACAGAAAAAGAGAAAAGAAAAATCACAACAACAGAAATGAGGTTCCTGAGAAGAATACTCAACGTATCAAGAAGAGATAAGATCAGAAATGAAGAAATCAGGACTAAAGTGGGGGTTAAAGCTGCTCTAGATCTTATTATAAAGCAACAAGTCAAATGGTTTGGCCATGCAAGTAGGTTACCAGTCAACAGCATACTACAACAAGCAATGATGTACAGACCAGATGGAAACAGAGGAAGAGGCCGACCACGTAAACGTTGGACGGAGGGAATAACAGAATCCATGGGAATGTCGATATACGAAGCCCATAACCAGGCACTCTCACGAAGTTTATACTTCACCTCGACACCGCAAGGTACAAGAGGAACATGATGAGATGAGATGAGATGAGATGAGATGAGATGAGATGAGACACTATTATCCTAATGACATCATGGTTAGTTATATCAGTATTGATATTTGTATGGTGGGAAATGAGCAGGCGGACAGACTGGCTGGGTTTGCATCACTGAGTGGGGTATTGGTGCATGACAAGCAGAGATGGCCGGGGCCCTTTAGGATCCTGTGTATGTTTAAGAAGAACAGATAGATCATCACAGCATGGAGAGAATGCTGCTGCAGGGAGTGACCAGTGGATCTGGCCCACACTCAGGACTGCAAGTAAAGGCTAGACGGACACATAATCAGACCACTACTGGCACCATTAGCATTGAGACTCTTCGCTGGCTGTTGAAAATGAGGACAGAACATGTATGGGAATGTCCTAAGTGCTGTGATATTGGTTCTTGACTAAACTCAACTCAGCTCAATCAGTGTTGACACATTTCTTACCTGTCTCCACAAACTTTATTGGTACACAGACTTGCCATGGCATCATCATCATCATCCTCTTGATCCAGGGACAGCTCAAATGGAGATGCACCTATGTGTAGAACATACAAATACACTTCACTGTGATATACAACAAATACTAATATATGTTTACCACTAACATACTGTATCACCTTCAATGAACAGATTTTTACTGGTACCATTAGTATTGGGACTCTTTGCTGGCTGTTGCTCTCAAAACACTTAGATTACCCCCACCTGGGAAGGTAACCCGGTCAACAAATGCCTAAAGAAGTCAGATGTGTCGGCCGAAAGGAGCAAATATCGCAGCTCTGTTGTAAATAGGCACAACACAATTACGCCTAAAACAACATTTCGCATGAATGTAGAAGAAGAAGAAAAAGAAGATTACCACTATTTATGTTTATCCTCAAGGCTCTTTCATGTGCAGTTTTGTTTTGGCCTTCATATATTACTTAACTCCAAAGAAAATTTTAGCAAAGCAACGTGCCACTTGCTTTCCACATTTTTCTGTCACCTAGTATATCCTCTACAATCTACTTTCATACAGCTCTTTCCCATTCTATGGGTTGAATCAATGTCTATTAATGTATTAATACATAACATTATTTTAAAGGACCAGAGGATCGACTTCATTGCACCGGGTTTTATCCCACATGGCTCGGTCTCTTCCCGCAGGACAGCCTGCATTGTGAGAGGTAGAATGAAAGAACTTCAAGACGGCTGTCAGAGATTTGGAAATACAAAAAGGAAACAAAAAGAATACACTGAGATGCTGCGGAGAAAAGACATTACAAACTCACGTACTCTATCTTAAAATACCTCAGGCCAGGCTTGTTTTTGTTGTTTCTTTGCAGAATCTAAACACATGCCTGTTTGGTTTCATCTTATATTGCCATACCCTGCTGAAGTCTAGATCTTTTTTGTTTTAGAGATTTGGTTGATCAGGTGGTCCATGTGATTCCAAAGGGAAAGGCTAACAAATGCCTGGAAGAAGTTGGATGTTTCAACCAACAGGTGCAAATATCACTGCTGTGCGGCAATAATAGGCACAACACAAGTACATGTAAAATGAGGTCAGCATGGTCAAATGAATAAGAGGACAAGCTCTTAAACTTTCGGTGTGCTGATACAGAGGTATTGTGTTCATCCCCCACACTGGTCAGTTGGAATAAAATGTTGACTTCACACCCTTCACTTGGGGACATAAATTACAAATACCTCAGAAGTTGGAATGGGACACTGGTAAAAGAGAAAGTTAATCCATAAGCAAAAATCAGTCCAGTGCACTTGAATTAGTAGCACACATATATGAACTATGCTTGAGTACAAAACAAGCAAACATAAAAAAAAGATAAAACCTGAAAAAACAAAAACATACCAGACAAACCAAGAAGAAAACAAAAACATACCAGACAAACAAAGAAGAAAACTAAAACATACCAGACAAACAAAGAAGAAAACAAAAACATACCAGACAAACAAAGAAGAAAACAAAAACATACCAGACAAACAAAGAAGAAAACTAAAACATACCAGACAAACAAAGAAGAAAACAAAAACATACCAGACAAACAAAGAAGAAAACAAAAACATACCAGACAAACAAAGAAGAAAACAAAAACATCCCAGACAAACAAAGAAGAAAACAAAAACATACCAGACAAACAAAGAAGAAAACAAAAACATACCAGACAAACAAAGAAGAAAACAAAAACATACCAGACAAACAAAGAAGTAAACAAAAACATACCAGACAGACAAAGAAGAAAACAAAAACATACCAGACAAACAAAGAAGAAAACAAAAACATACCAGACAAACAAAGAAGTAAACAAAAACATACCAGACAGACAAAGAAGAAAACAAAAACATACCAGACAAACAAAAAAGAAAACAAAAACATACCAGACAAACAAAGAAGAAGAGCATTCCAAGACTAATGTTAATCAGCAGAAGACAGTGGTATGACCGGGTGACAAGTATAGAATACTTGTGTGGTCTCAGAGAGTTTATTTCTGCTCAAGCAAAGAACAAGGCAATGACAAGATCTATGTATTGGCTTTGAAAGTGCCTGAAGTCGGGCATGGTTGATAGATAAAGTGGGAACAGTACATTTATTATGTAACTTCCAGATAAACAGTGATACAATAATTAAAGAAGCAGTGGTGCTATTGTTGTTAGTGCAAGTAAAGAACCCCCTTTAAATGATATGATAAAAATAAAATCCCTGGCTCTGCTGGGCTTTGAATACATGACCAGTGGACCACCATGCCAGTGAAATAGCCACTATGCTACCACAATTTCCTCCAAGACAATAGTCCACATTAAATCCACAGAAGTGGGGTCTTTCTTTTTTCCATCCAGTACAGCTCATCGTTCAAACCCACATTCGTAGGTCAGCATGGCTGAATAGATAAGAACACATGTTCTTAAACATCCGTTGTGCTGATGCCGAGGTAAGGGGTTCAACCCTTACACCAAACAGTTGGACTAAAATGTTGACATATCGTCCTTGACATGGGGACGCAAATTACAAGTACCTCTGAAATAGGAGTGGGTTCGCCAACAAGCAGCAGTTAGAATAGATGGCGAGACATCAGACTGACTTGACATCAAGCAAGGAATCCGTCAGGGCTGTGTGCTGTCACCCTATTTGTTTAACCTGTACGCCAAAAATATAATGAGAAATGTCAGAGATTATATAACCAGGGAGCAATATGATGCCCTAAATATTGGTGGTCATGAAATACCAGAGATTCGATATGCTGATGATACAGTATTGCTATCCACATCACAGAGTGGTATAGAAAACTTAATAATGTCAACCCAAAGAAATAGTGAAAATCACAATTTATATCTTAAAATAACATAAACAAGGATAATGCATACAGATAAAACTACCATGGAGAAAGAAATATATGTTAATGAGGAAAGATTGGAGGTGGTGGAAAATTTTGAATATCTTGAATCATTGATTACCAACAATGGTGACACAATGAAAGAAATTAAATGACGTTTGTCAATTGCTCTTCAGAGACTAAAACAACTGAAAAAATTATGGAGTGGGACAGATAGAACTACAAAGGTTAGATTTTTAAGAGCATGCATCTTTCCCATTGCAACATACGCATGTGAGACCTGGACACTTACTAAACAAGCTGAGTAGCACAGAAATGCTTTTGAATATAAATGTTATAGACGAGTTCTAAGAATATCTTGGGTAAAGAAAGGAACAAATGCATCCATACTTCAAGAGCTGAATATTATAGAGGGATGGCTATTAAAGACAATACAACAAAGAAAATTGATATATTTTGGTCACTTGAAACGTCATGAAAGTTTGGAGAGAAGAATAATGGAGGAGTATATGCCTGGGAAGAGAGGAAGAGGAAGGCCAAAGAGAAGATGGGTGCAGGATGTGGCAGATGATCTCCAGATGGGTGTTTCGGACGTGGGACATCTTGCTTGTGATCGAGAAGTTTTCTGGAAGGTTGTCATGGGAGCGAGGTTCTGCAAAGGACATGCTATTGAATGAATGAATGTTTTTCATGTAGTTGTGTTGGTTTGTGTTTGTTTGTTCTGTGCTGATGAAGGCTTTAGCCATGTCCATTTTGTTTCTGGTAATCTTGTTCTAATAAAGCTCATAATCCACTTGTCGTTTTTTGGTGATTCATTCACTGCCTGGACACGACAAGCATTGAGAAAACATAAAAATAGTATAACTAGAAAGTCTTTGTCTGTAAACCACAGGGCAAATGAAAAAGAAAGAGGCCTAAAAACACATGAAGAAGAGAATTAGAGACAGAGATTAATAATATGGGGACGACATGAACAGAGCTGCATGAGATAGCAGAAGATATAGGATGCCTTTAACCCCGGGAAGGTTAACCCGGTCAACAAATGCCCGCAGAAGTCGGATGTGTCGGCCTAACGGCGCAAGAACGCAGCTCTGCTGTAAACAGGCACAACGCAATCACATCCGAAAAAAAAACTCCGGATGAACGAAGAAGAAGAAGATGCCTTTAAGAAAGTTAGCTGAAAACCAAGGCTCCAATAGGGGAATAATAGACATGACCAGCTCAGGCCTTCACTCAATTAGTGCATTAAATAGTCGTTAGTCACAGTTCCAACATCACGGCAAAGGGTCGTTCCCATAATGCTCCGTTCCTGTGCCAGTGAATATCACACAAAATGCTTCTCACTGTCCCATGTGAAGAGTAGAACAAACAGCAGTAACGACAAACCAACAGCACGCACAGACAAGTACATGCATAAGGCCGCCGCCAGAATGCCAACACAACAATCCACCATGAAAATTACTGTTCATTGTCGATGGAAGCAGTAGTCACTAGAAAAACAGCAACTTCACACACATTACTGCTTAATGCAAAACTAGCTAGTTCACCCACCAGCCGCCGCCATTTTCGGAACATGCAGTTCACAATACAAACAACCGCGGAAAGATGTAAAAGCACCCCACACAAAATCCACAGCCTACAAGCACTTAACTCAGTAGCTGGGCGATGGAACCATGTACTACCAGTCGAATATGAGGAAAATGTGTAAGCAAGCTGTAGCCAGAAGAAAAACCATTTCAGAGGGCTTAACAGCTCAACTGCCTATCCGCCATATTGCACTACAACAACAGTCAGCATGCATCCTCTCTGCCAGCTGCTATGAGTGACTGAGTATTTATATGTATGTCCCTAGTGCAGTGCCATGTATTCTCCGTAACAGAAATATAAGTAACGCAACAAATTACCTGGGAAAGACAAAACAAGCTTCTTCCTTTGCAGATCTATGTAAGGACTCAGCAGGCAAATCCTAGGTTCTCTCTTCTGACCAATGGTCACCCCTGTGTCACTGACCAGTATCCACTCACGATCATACAGCAATCCTTTACTAGACATTTCCCATTCACTGACCTAAACACATGTTTAAAAAAAAAAAAAAAAAACTAAATTAACTCATTAAAAAATGTAAAGACATCATGACTGAACATATTTTAGTCTCAAACATTTCAAATTATTTAGCGTGTAAAATCTGTTAAAAATTAGTAAACTCGACGTGTACAGACATTATTTTAACTCCTATTCAAGACAGTTATTACATTAACCCACTGTCCTAGATATTAAGGATGGAGAAGCTCATTTGTTATGACGTCCTCCTCTAGCTCAAACAGACCAGGTTCATCTCATGGAATTGACGTTTGAATTCCCACACAAAATAAAAAACAGGAAAAAAGGATGTTGACGGCAGCCACCGTACCTCTTAGTCACCTCAACCCCCAAACTTCTATAGTAGCATGTACTACTCCTATCATCATACACTGATCAACTGGCTGAAGAATCAACATTGTAGCCTATCGGGCTGTCCCCCACAGCAAGTGTTGTATGATGCAGTTGCTAATCGTTCCAGTTGCACGCTGGTTGTAAATGTGCCATATTCCTCCTCTCATACATTCAGTCTTGCCAGACCCACGCTTAAATCCACACTCATATATTCTTAAATATGTTGTTTTATCTGTTATTGTATCTTAAATTAGTATTAATTCATACGTAATCTTTAGAATGTTTGCCTTATTCATTGTGAATACATAAAACCTAAGACAAACATACTCTGAAAGTAATCTTTAGATTGCTTGCTTTATCCATTGTGACTACATAAAACGTATGACTGACATACTCTGAAAGTAATCTTTAAGAATGCTTGTCTTATCCATTGCAGATACATAAAACATACTCTGAAAGTAATCTTTAAAATGTTTGCCTTATTTATTGCGGATACATAAAACATAAGACATACTCTTAAAGTAATGTTAAGAATGCTTGCCTTATCCATGCTGCTACATAAAACGTAAAACATAAATATTCTGAAAGTAAGTCTTTAGAATATGTGCCTTATCCATTGCGGATACATAAAACATAAGACATACCCTGAAAGTAATCTTTAGAATGTTTTCCTTATCCATTGCAGCTACATACAACATAAGACAGGCATACTCTGAAAGTAATCTTTAAAATGCTTGCCTAATCCATTGCGGATACATAAAACATAAGACAGACATACTCTGAAAGTAATCTTTAGAATGCTTGCCTAATCCATTGCAGAGACATAAAACATAAAACAGTCATACTCTGAAAGTAATCTTTAGAATGCTTGCCTAATCCATTGCAGATACATAAAACATAAGACAGTCACATTTTGAAAGTAATCTTTAGAATGCTTGCCTAATCCATTGCAGAGACATAAAACATAAGACAGACATACCCTGAAAGCCCCACAGGACTTGACTGGATACAAAAAGATGTCGCTGACTTTTCTGACAGTCTCTGAGCATGTCTTAGAAACTGCTGGCTGCTGTAACTTCTTCAGCAGTTAATATCTTTGTGGACTCCATTAGCCATACCATCTGTGAAGACAACATAAAGAACACAGAATTTCAAACAGTAAAATAAAATTGTCAAGGTGTTAAACCAAGTATGGTACTGTACACATGGGAGTCCTGGACAACCAGCAAACAGAAATAGGTGATGGCAGCAGAAATGTGGTTACTGAGGAAAATGTAAAGAATGCCATGTGCTAACTGAAAACCAATCAGTCCTTGAAGAAACAGAAGAAAACCACACAAGGATCTGTGTGTATGTTATGTATGCTAAACCTCCCACAGCCAGTTGGAGGATCTGTGTGTATGTTATGTATGCTAAACCTCCCACAGCCATTGGAGGATCTGTGTGTATGTTATGTATGCTAAACTTCCCATATTATTGACTATACACTTGTGTACTATTGCCTTCTCTTGCAGCCTCATGCCTATACATTGTAGTTAAGAGTGGATCTATGATATTGATGATCACATACATATATATATATTGTATTATGTATAACTGAGAGGCATGTGTCATTGTGGAGATGCAGTGTAGTCCTTGTTGTAGTTGAGTACTCACACCAACCCCTCCATGTTTCAGGATCTGTTATAGATATATCCTATGGAGATTCCTGAGTTTGACCATGAGCTCAAGGGGACATGCTCGTTCCAGTGCCGATCAAGATGATGGTTGAGGCATTACTGGGAGCGGTCATCGGAATCTGCCAAAATCAACACTTGAAAGTTCTGAGTTGAGAATAGCTCGGTAGGTCTATGCTAAGACCGCCGCAAAGAGTCTTGACGATTGTCATCAGATCCAGGTAGGGTCCAAGACTGAAGCGTCTATTGATTCCAGCCAGTGAGGCACTGGTATAATTCAAACTCAGGGAGGACCTTGGTAATTTCAAGGCAATGAATTTCAATGATGTTGAGATGAGTGATCTCTGTTTACCCGTCACAATGGCCTGTTTATTATGCTTCCGGCCCGGCTGGGTCGTCATGGGACACATTGTATACCGTCATGCTTACTTGGTGTGAATCTACAGTGGTTAACCTTAGTGAAGCCGAAACTTGGTCCAGTGACCGAAGACAGTGATTGACTTGTTGTATGAACACCGGAGTGACATTCTTGGTGGGGTAGGGATCTACCCCATTCCTAGGTGTTGGTGAACATAGACAGTGTAGGTTGTGAAGTGAGTTGATACCTACAAAACAGGGTAGTGACATGTGAATATGTTAAGATCTTATATTCCTAGTGACATGTGAATATGGGGAGTTCTTGCATTCACCTGTTGGATTTTACAATTGTGACATTGTGTTAATATGGAGCCAACGCTCCTGTTATAGGTTGCTGATCAGTGTGTCTGTCACTTACGAGACAGAAGAGCAACCAGGCTCTTGTACATTAGTCTATGGTGCTACAAGTACGTTTCTACAATTCTCAGGTTTTCTCAGTGTATAGCGTCTTTTCTTCATCTCTTGGTTCACTGGTATTTGTTTAGTTCTCTCCATGAGTTCCACATGGGTGATTCTGTCATATAACTAATCTCCTTTCTATTATTCTTTCTAGCCTGTATCTCTGAGTTGTCTTTTTAATTTGCGTAAGACTCCAGCTCCAAAGGTTGTGGGTTCGATTCCGGGCCACATACTTCGGTTCACTGTGGAAAGAGACTGAGCCATATTGGAAAAAAACCGGTGCAATGAAGTCGACCCTGTCAACTTTTGAGTGACTTTTGTTTTTGCTCAATGTTCTGCTGTTGCAGATATTGCTAGGCAATGCATGCGGTCGGTGTACGTTCGTTATCCTGCTGGAGAAGCTGCAAGTCTGGATAATTTGTGAACGCAGGGGCAACCAATGCATCCAGAACCTCATCTCGATATGTCACAGCATTAACATTTACGCGGGAGATGCAAAGAGGCAAGCTGTGGTGAAAACTGAATCCTCCCCAAATGTGAATGCACTGCCATCTCCTAATCGGTTGTGGTGACGAACAATCTGCAAAGCGCTCTCCACACCACCGCCAAATAAGCATAAGTCCATCAGCAAACAATAGACTGAATCTGCTCTCGTCTGTGAATAGGGCAGCATTCCACTGCAGTTTTGTCCATCTGACATGCTGCTCTGCCCATTGCAGGCGCTGCTGACGATGTCTGTGAGTCAAGTTTGACCCAACATAAGGTCGACTTGTAGTAAAGTCTGTATTTCTGAGTCGTCGTATGGCTGTCATTCAAGAGACATACCCACGTCTACCCACTATTGCTGTTGCTGTTTGACCTGTTGGGAGAAAACGATTCCTTAGATGACTCAGCACATATGATGACCTTGCGCAGGGATAGGAACTCGTGGTTGGCCACTCTGAAGTCTATCCTGGGCACTGCCAGAGGTTCCATAACACTCATTGAGATGTACAATAGTACTGTGGTGGCAATTCATAATTCTGGCAATGGCCCGCGAGTTCATTCCAGTCTCCAACATACCAATGGCTCGTTGGCGGTTGTTTTCAGATAGTCGTGGCATTTCAAGCACATGTACTTGTTTTGTCTCAATGGCCTTTTTATACTGAGTATACTGCCACAACGCGTGCACATTTTCAGAGTCATAGCTGTTGGAAATCATGTTGCACGTGTAAATTTCATTGTTTTCATGTAATCTATACACAAACTCTTGTGTTGAATGATGCACTTCCCATTCTAGCAGCCACATACTCTCTACCTCATGACAAACATGGGGAAAATCCATTCCAAAACTTTTTTCCCCAGCTTCTCGGCATCAGTATATACAACAGTGCTGCATTTGTAATGTGCTTCAGTATATATCAGGACAAAACAACTGTCACATTTTGGTCACATTCTGAGACAAGAGAGGCTGGAGAAAGCTGTGATAACCAGGAAAACTGAGTGATAGAGACAGAGGTCAATAGAGGGAGAAATGCTGGATGGGTTGGAAAAGCAGCACGGAAGACAAGACAGTCAGCGGTGAAAATGATCAAGAACAGAACAAATGTTTATGGAGGAATGTGACTGCTAGTGTTGTCTGATACAGCATATGATAATCATTAAAGAACACATATCTAATATGAACCAGAAACAATAACAGAAACAAATACATCACAATTCTGATAAGAACCATAAAGAGCAATAACAAACAGACATAAAGAAATAAATACTGCACTGGAATACAGTTAGCAAGAACTATATAGACATCAAGAACTGTATACAGATATCAAGAATTGTATACAGACATCAAGAACTGTATACAGTCATCAAGAACTGTGTACAGGCATCAAGAACCGTGTACAGGAATCAAGAACTGTGTACAGGAATCAAGAACTGCATACAGGCATAAAAAAACAAAAAATAAACTTATCACTTACTTTCTGTAATGGTGCCATTTTTCTGTGGAACCTTAGTATCTTCTCCAGCCTTCTTAGCCTCAGCCTGCACACTTTCTCTATCCCCAGCTGCACTTCTATACCATACGGGGTCAGGAAATGACGGGATAGAGCTCACTTGCTCCAGAAAGCTGTCGGCAATGAAGCGCAGGCAGACTCGAGCGTCTGAGATGGTTGACATGTACCCAAATGAAATCCTGACAGCGCCAGTGGGGAGTCCATTAATGAGATCCATGTTGTCGCCACAAACATGGCCTGCCTGCAGACAAAATATTTGTTTTAGAGGAAACAAATGTTACTGAGTAGAAAAAGTTAATGCCTGCAAACGTTTACAGGGGATATAAAATGTGTTTTCTTTTCTTTTGTTTTCCTTTTCTTAATTTTCTCGTTTTGAACTCAAACATAATTCATACCCATGCTGCTACTTCTTGCTCACTGAATTGATTTTTGCGTGTGGATTTGCTTTCTCCATTGCCAGTATTCCTCATCTTCAGGCGAACCCACTCTGACTTCAGAGGTGCTTGTAATTTATGTCCCCAAGTCAAGGACGAGAAGTCAACATTTTAGTCCTACAATCTACTCAGATCCTCTCTGTACATCATTTACACGGGTGGTCTCTTCTTCTATGCAAAAAATCTGCAATCTGATGTTTATCTTCTTTGTTGATGTTTACAACAGAAAACGTTTTGCTATTTTGAAGTGTAGATGATGTTTTCTAGTTAATTAGTCGCGGTTCCAACTTCACGGCAAAGGGTCGCCCCATTATGCTCCGTTCCTGTGCCAGTGAATATCATACAAAATGCTCCTCACTGGCCATGTGAAAAGTGGAACAGACAGGAGTCTCAACATACCAACAGCCAGCACAGGCATACTACGTATAATGCCACTGCCAGAATGTTGATGCAAGTGGCAGTCACTAGAAAACCAGCATAAGGCAACCCAGTTAGTTCAGCGACCGACCATCCACCATTTTTTTCTGAACATGCAGTTCACACTACAAACAACCATAGACAGATGTAAAAACACTCCACACAAAACTCACAGTGTCGCTCCACACACTCAACTCAGTAACAGGTCGACGGAACCATGCACTACTAGTCCAACATGAGGAAAATGCGTAAGCAAACCGTAGCCACAAGCATAAACACTCCAGAGGTCTTAACAGCTCAACCGCCTATCTTCCATGTTGAGGACCAGAAGGCTTATGTTTTCTGACAAACAACAAAACTACATAGAGATATAACTAAGTTCCTGTAGACAACTTACAGCAAAATTATCTCTGATCAGCTTCGATGAAAGATTCAGATATCTCTGGCAGGCTCCAATGTTGCAAAAGCAACCTGTACGCAGATGTACATCATGCAGTTGTGCAAATTTGTCCACCTGGGAGAGGTATGGAAATATTAGAACAAGTGTTAGAAACAAACAATATTTGTACACATTTCTTCTAGCATGCATTTTAACAGGGCCAGCAAAGAATAACAACAATATAGCCTACCTATCTACCTACTTACTTGCCTATCATCCATCCACCTGTGTCCACCTTACTACCTACCGTCCATCCATCCATCCATCCATTTCTGTGTCTACTTACCTACCATCCAGCAAAGAATAGTAACACTGTAACCTACCTACCTACTTACCTACCATCTACTCACCCACCCACCCATCCATCCATCTCTGTCTAACTACCTACCTACCATCCACCCACCCATGCCTACCTACCTACCATCCAAACACTCACCCATCCATCCATCTCTGTGTCTACCTACCTACCACCCACCCATCCATCTCTATGTCTAACTACCTACATACCATCCATCCACCCATGCCTACCTACCTACCTACCATCCACGCACTCACCCATCCATCCATCTCTGTGTCTACCTACCTACCACCCACCTATCCATTTGCCTACCTACCTACCAACCTACCTACCATCCACACACTCACCCATCCATCCATCTCTGTGTCTACCTACCTACCACCCACCTATCCATTTGCCTACCTACCTACCATCCACACACTCACCCATCCATCCATCTCTGTGTCTACCTACCTATCACCCACCTATCCATTTGCCTACCTACCTACCAACCTACCTACCATCCACACACTCACCCATCCATCCATCTCTGTGTCTACCTACCACCCACCTATCCATTTGCCTACCTACCTACCATCCACACACTCACCCATCCATCCATCTCTGTGTCTACCTACGTACCACCCACCCACCCATCTGTGTTAGCCTACCTACCTACCATCCACACACTCACCCATCCATCCATCTCTGTGTCTACCATACCTGCCCTCCACCCACCCACCCGTGTCTGCCTACCTACCTACCATCCACACACCCACCCATCCATCTCTGTGTCTACCTACCTACCACCCACCCACCCATCTGTGTTAGCCTACCTGCCTGCCTACCTACCTACCATCCACCCATCTCTGTGTCTACCTACCTACCACCCATCCATCTCTATGTCTAACTACCTACCTACCATCCACCCACCCATGCCTACCTACCTACCTACCTACCTACTTACCTACCACACACACACTCACCCATCCATCCATCTCTGTGTCTACCTACCTACCACCCACCCATCCATTTGCCTACCTATCTACCTACCTACCATCCACACACTCACCCATCTCTGTGTCTACCTACCTACCACCCACCCATCTATTTGTGTTTACCTACCTACCTACCTACCATCCACACACTCACCCATCCATCCATCTGTGTCTACCTACCTGCCCTCCACCCACCCAACTGTGTCTGCCTACCTACCTACCCCCACCCACCCACCCATCCATCCATGTCTACCTACCTACCATCCACCCATTCATCTCTGTGTCTACATACCTACTTTTCACCCACCCATCCAACCATTCATCTCTGTGTCTACCTGTCTACCTACGTACATACTACCTATCTGTTTGTCTGCCTGTCTATCTCTGTATGTGTCTGCATGTGTGTGTGATTGTGCGCGAGCACATGCATGTCTGTGTGTCTCTCTGTCTCTCACTCTCCACGGTGAAATGATTAAGCCATCTACCTCACCCACCGAAGGTAGTGGATTTATTTTCAGACTCCATCATTTAGCTCCTTGAGACTGTTGCTAGAGCTAAGGAGTTCATGCTCTGTGCTGTGCTTTTGGCAAAACCAAATTATAGAAATAGACCCAGCCATGTGGGATAAAACAAGGGGCAATGAAGTCAGGCCTTTAAATCTATGTGTGTTGTTAGAGATGATCAAGGAGGGTTGGCCTGAGACTGGCTAACTCATCCCATAGAAAACTTGCTGCACAATCTATCCCAACATGAACACGTCTACAAAGGCCTAGGTGTGAGGTGGATGAGGGCCTATGTTTCATTTGGAAATGAACCAGAAGGTAAAGAATGCAGACATGCTAATGTGCTGAGTTTCGGGCTTTTCTGCTTAAGACCTGTCTTCACCTCCACATGAGGCATCCTGGGCAAACACTAGTCTGGCATTCTTAGCCACACGGCCAGCAGCCTACTTCATCCTATAGAAAACCTTAGCCACACAATGCAACCAATAATGAACATGTCTTCAAAGGCCCTGTGGTGTTTGTTGAGGGCCCATGCTTCACTGGGAAATAAAAGGCAGAAGAAGTAATGGAAGGCATGGTTTGTGGGAGATGAAGCAGGAATCAATACAGATGACAGTGAGCACAGAACATTTAATACAGAATACGAACATAGAATACGATAAACCAAGAAGGCTAACCCGTCAACAAATGCACACAAAAATCAGATGTGTCGGTCAAAAGGTGCAAATATCACTGCTCTGCTGTAATTTGACACAACGCAATCACGTCCAATAAAAAAAAATAAATTTGATGAATGAAGAAGGAGAAGAAGAATATGATAATGTAAGACATGAGGGATAAGTGGCTGGAGACCAAGAGACTTTCAAAAGAGGCTGTGATGGAAGGGATGTTCTGCAAAGAGTACACACACTATGTATGTGATGACAGTAAACTAACCTCTGCAAAGCCTATGAACTTTCCATCTGCTCTCCTGAGGTTAAAGGTTACAATTCCTCCTTGATCTTTGGGATCTTTAAACTCAACACCTCCGTAAATCTGGGCCAAGATGTGTCCATTTCCATGTCTAAGGCTCTGCAGATGATGATGAAAGTACTGGGCGACAGCAAACACATGCTCTGATATTCTGTCCATGCCACCTGAAAGCAAAAGAAATATCTATCAACAATCTATCAAAATTACTCTGAAAAAGTCATTTCTGATGATATTTACAAGCAATGCTGATATACATGTGAACTCTTAAAGGATGTGTGAATTTGTTGCTAAATTGATCTTTCAGAGTTTCAATTTAGTGTTAAAGTTTAATGGTAAATGCTGCTTCTTCATATATAAACTTGAATACATTTAAAGAAAGCAGCTGTCATTTGGAGCCTTTTGACATCTCCCTACAGCTTGTTTTCAAATAGAGAAGTTGCCGGCCAAACAGTTTTCTGTTCTGCAGTTGTTAGACACTCCTGCAACACATGTTTAGCTTTCATTTTACCAGTTCCAGTTACATCCATCAGTATCCACTATCTTTAATTTACTGAACAAGTGGTATTTCAGCCTGTTGTGTCCAGTGCAGAATCTGAAGATTGTTACTTCTCTACAGTGGAGTTGAGTTGAATCAAGAACCAACATCATAGCAATAGAGACATTCCGATACGTGCTCCATCCTCATCTTCAACAGCCAGCAAAGAATCCCAATACTAATGGTACCAGTAGCAGCCTGATTATGTATTCGCCTGGCCTTTCCTCAGAGTCCTGCGAGTCGGTGGAATCTGTAACAGGCATCATCTTTCCGGTGACCTGGAATCTCTGATTTCCACTTGGTTCTACAACTGTTTCTTATAGATCTCTTGGCCCCATCATAGGCTTTGTTTATACCCTGCCGAGGTAGTCTACACCTTCCTTAGCCAGTCTGCTAGCCTCTTCATTGCCAGGTATGTCGTGATGTGAGGGGATCTAATGTTATTTCCACACTTTTCATAAGCCGGTTCTGTGGTGAAGGGGTTAACGGACGCAATTCGTAATCCCACATACTGCGTTCGAAACATTGCTGCGGGCAATGTGGCAGCATACTGCCTTGCGTTGGTTTTCATACAATGGTATGAGTGCTGGTTATTCAGAAAGCAAAGGCAAACTACTGAATGTAAACTTAATCAAGAAATCATAAACAGCCAAAAAATGCTGGAGTTTAGAGTGACGTCCCATAAAGGTTATGCAATTGACTTTATTGGTGCAAATGACTATATTGGTATTATTACTAGGAATAAATCTGCCCCTGTGGTGTAAGGGAAGTAAATGCAGTTTCACAAGATTGACATACCGGGTTCAAAGTCAACTGCAGGCGATTCGAGAGCAGATCGCATTGCGTTGATTTTCAGAATGGTGTAGGTATTGGACGTTCAGAAAGTAATGACAAACTATTGGACGTAAAATTGCCTAGCAAGTCACAAATAGCTAAAATGCTGGAGCTGATTGTGACGTACTACAAAGGACACAGAACTAACTAAGAAGAAAAGAGGATTATGTACAATGAATAACCACAGGAAAATGAAACAAAAATGTTCAGTAGATGTTATCCTGTCAATAATGGTTGGAAATATCAGCCCCATAAAATAAATTTAATTTCCAGCCAATCAAGTTTTAGAAGTCATTATTAAAATACTATAGAAATTATTTATTATTAAGGTAGTCATACCATTCCATTCATTCCTTATTTCTTCTTATACCTTGTTGTGTAGATTACGTTATTGTGATTTTAACCCAAACTTTTCTCCTTCTCCAATCTCTCTGGTTTAACTTTCTCTCTCTCTCCCTCTGCCACTGTCTCTTCTTAAACAAATGAATCAGCACAACTATCTTGGAAAAATCATGACATCTGACAGAAGATGTCTTGATGAGATTAGAGAAAGAATCGCTTTGGTGAAGGTAGCCGTCTGCAAGACTGAAAACATACTGACCAATAAAAAGATGTCAACTGCCATGAGAAAAAGAGTGTTGAAGTGCTACACAGAACTTGTACTTTTGAATGGAGGTTAAACGTGGACAATGAGAAGACAAGCTGAAAAAATCTAATAGCAGTGGAAATCTTTGTTGTTTTGCATGTCCTTATTTTACAGGACATCGCTGTCAACACCAGCATTTTACTGCTGTTGTTAATGTCTTGGCAAGTTTTATGTTCTGTAGTTTGCTATTGCTTTCTGAACGACCGGCTCCCATACCAACTCGTTAAAACCCAGCTCAATGCAGTCTGCTGCCAAATTGGTCGCTGCTTACAAATCGCGTCCGTAAACCCTTTGCCATGGAGACTGGCAGTGCAAATCTAGTTTCTGATAAAACACAAGAGCTGATCCATGTGAGATGGCGAAACACGACTTATCAGCATGGCACATGATATATATATATATAATATCTATATATATATATATATATATATATATATATATAGTCAAAGTAAGTATTTCAGTTTCCAAGAATTGATGCTGTTTATAAGCCAGTTTCCTTAGATGTTCACATCTTGTAAAATGTCAGTATGTTTTCCTTCTTGTCCACAATCGTCTAAGAACTTTTTTGTAGCATTTAAGCTAAAAAAAAACAAAACCCAATTGTCCTTGTTAGTGATTGCAAAATGGTTCATGATTGCATCCCTAACCCAGGGTGGTAGGCGGATGTTTTACCACAAAGACACCTTTAGCATGTCAACTGCTCTTTAATGTTTTGTTTTATTTGATTGAAACCTTCATTATTTCACTAGGCCCGCCCCCTTTCTTCTGTTCATGTTTCTCTTGCCAGCATTTAAGTTTCTACCAGAGTTTTCCCATTTCTGAAAATGGATTTCTCTTTAGTTTTTTTTCTTGGGAATGCTCCCAGATGTATAATATTGAACAACTCTGCTGATCTGGAAACAAGGCCATACTAATTGTATTAGTGTTTGTAGATAGAGGCAGAAAGACAAGAGATAGAGAACAAACGAACAAAGGGATGAACTTTATCTTCAAAGAGTTATGAATTGGGCATGGAGGCCCATCATACATTCTTATCTTGCTGCTCTCAAAGGCAAAGAGGCAGAGACAGAAAGAACTAGATAAACAGGCTGTGTCCCACACGCACGCACACAGGCAGGCAGGCGGGCACACTCACACACAGAGAGAGAGAGAGAGAGAGGAGAGAGAGAGATGAGAGAGGAGAGAGAGAGAGAGAGTGAGAGAGAGAGAGAGAGAGAGAGAGAGAGAGAGAGAGAGAGAGAGAGAGAGAGAGAGAGAGAGAGAGAGAGAGAGAGAGAGAGAGAGTGCACACTGTATATGCTGACCTGTCAACTTGCTGACTGCATCTAGTCCATGTCTGAGGCTTATGATGCTCAGAAATGGTAGAGTTCCATCTTCAAATCTGGAAAGAAAAAAAAAAAAAAAAAAGAAAACAGCTTTTGGTTATAATAAATCACCAAAAAACAAGAAGTAGACAAAAGCATTACTGTAACACAATAACAAGCAACACATGGACGTTGTGGCCAACGCCTTCATTAGCACACAAACAACACACACACACACCATGAAAAACACTACATGAAAATATAGATATTAAAGCTACCCATGTGCGTAATCAAATCTGTGTGTGTGATTATATGGGCATGAAAATGGTGAGAATAATACACTAGTATAAGTGGATTACATATCCAGAATACCACTGGATACAATTCTCCAAGTGGTCCAAGTTCAATCTCATCCATGTTAAATTCTGCCCAAGTTCAATCCCATCCAAGTTCAATCATGTCCAAGTTCAATCCCATCCAAGTTCAATCCCATCCAAATTCAATCCCATCCAAGTTCAATCCCATCCAAGTTCAATCCCATCCAAGTTCAATCCCATCCAAGTTCAATCCCATCCATGTTCAATCCCATCCATGTTCAATCCCGTCCAAGTTCAATCCCATCCATGTTCAATCCCATCCAAGTTCAATCCCATCCAAGTTCAATCCCATCCAAATTCAATCCCATCCAAGTTCAATCCCATCCAAATTCAATCCCATCCAAGTTCAATCCCATCCAAGTTCAATCCCATCCAAGTTCAATCCCATCCAAGTTCAATCCTGTCCAAGTTCAATCCCATCCATGTTCAATCCCATCCAAATTCAATCCCGTCCAAGTTCAATCCCGTCCAAGTTCAATCCCATCCAAGTTCAATCCCACCCAAATTCAATCCCGTCCAAGTTCAATCCCCTCCATGTTCAATCCCATCCAAGTTCAATCCCATCCAAGTTCAATCCCATCCAAGTTCAATCCCATCCAAGTTCAATCCCATCCAAGTTCAATTCCGTCCATGTTCAATCCCACCCAAGTTCAATCCCATCCAAGTTCAATCCCGTCCATGTTAAATCCCATCCAAGTTCAATCCCATCCAAGTTCAATTCCGTCCAAGTTCAATCCCATCCATGTTCAATCCCGTTCAAGTTCAATCCCGTCCATGTTCAATCCCATCCAAGTTCAATCCCTTCCAAGTTCAATCCCATCAATGTTCAATCCCATCCATGTTCTCGATCGCTTTGAACTCAAGCATAGTCCACACACACAACTTCTATTAGTGCTGGTCTGAATTTTGCATGTGTATTAGCTTTCCCTATTAACAGTGTCCCTCGCCATCAAGCGAACCCACTCCGACTTCAGAGGTACTTGTAATTTATGTCCCCAAGTTAAAGGTGATAGATCAACATTTTAGTCCAACTGTCCAGTGTAGGGGTTGAACCCCTTACCTCAGCATCAGCACACCAGATGTTTAAGAACACACATTCTTATCCATTCGGCCATGCTGACCTACATCCCTGTTCAATCTCGTCCATGTTCAATACCATCCATGTTCAATCTTGTCCATGTTCAATCTCATCCATGCTCAATCTTGTCCGTGTTCAATCTTGTCCAGGTTCAATCTCATCCATGTTCAATCTTGTCCATGTTCAATCTTGTCCATGTTCAATCTCATCCATGTTCAATCTCGTCCATGTTCAATCTTGTCCATGTTCAATACCATCCATGTTCAATCTTGTCCATGTTCAATCTCATCCATGTTCAATCTAGTCCATGTTCAATCTCATCCATGTTCAATCTCATCCATGTTCAATCTCGTCCATGTTCAATCTTGTCCATGTTCAAATCTCGTCCATGTTCAATCTCGTCCATGTTCAATCTCGTCCATGTTCAATCTCGTCATGTTCAATCTCAGTCCATGTTCAATCTCTGTCCATGTTCAATCTTGTCCATGTTCAATCTCGTCCATGTTCAATCTTGTCCATGTTCAATCTCGTCCATGTTCAATCTCGTCCATGTTCAATCTTGTCCATGTTCAATCTCATCCATGTTCAATCTCATCCATGTTCAATCTTGTCCATGTTCAATCTCGTCCATGTTCAATCTCATCCATGTTCAATCTCGTCCATGTTCAATACCATCCATGTTCAATCTCGTCCATGTTCAATCTCGTCCATGTTCAATCTCGTCCATGTTCAATCTCAGTCCATGTTCAATCTTGTCCATGTTCAATCTTGTCCATGATCAATCTTGTCCATGTTTAATCTTGTCCATGATCAATCTTGTCCATGTTCAATCTCATCCATGTTCAATCTTGTCCATGTTCAATCTCATCCATGTTCAATCTCATCTATGTTCAATCTTGTCCATGTTCAATCTCGTCCATGTTCAATCTCATCCATGTTCAATCTCGTCCATGTTCAATCTCGTCCATGTTCAATCTTGTCCATGTTCAATCTTGTCCATGTTTAATCTAATCCATGTTCAATCTTGTCCATGTTCAATGTCATCCATGTTCAATCTCGTCCATGTTCAATCTCGTCCATGTTCAATCCCATCCAAGTTCAATCCTGTCCATGTTCAATCCACAGAAGAGGTAGGTTTATTTGTTTCTACGAGCAATTTCTGGGGTTGACCTAGCCTCATAAAAATAGGTACCAGAATTTCTAGAATATTCTGGGAAGGAGCGGTGATGAGGAGAGGAACTAGCCACACTACCTCATATATCATAGACTAGAATATGTGAAAGCCGAACACTTCCAACCTCAACGGAAGTACTTGTTATGGGACTATCTTTGTCTTTAGATATGTAAAAGTGGGCTCAGCAATTGTAACTAGAAAAACTAAGACTAGACATGGCGGCAAATTTGAACAGCTAACGAGTCTAAAAACATAGTGGATTTGTTAAATCTCCTTCCAGCAGTAACAAAGTGGCAGCATTTGCTAAAACAGATTAAAGCTCCCTACTGTAGTATTAAAACTGGTCAGATTAACTAACAGAAGTTAAGTCTCCTCTAGAAATAAAAAAAAATAAAATTAGTCGACTAACAGAAGTGAAGACTCCCCTAGAAACAGAAGTTAAGTCTCCTCTAGAAGTAAACAAATTAGATTAACTAACAGAAGTTAAGTCTCCCTTAGAAATATACAACATAAATTAGACCAACTAAAAGCATGATGATGATGAAAAGCAGTCAAGTTTCCTTAAGCAGTAAAATCCTTGTCAGAGTAATGAAAGAGGTTACTTATCCCTCTAGAAGCAGATAATGAAGACAAATGATACCTTTCATGCAATGTGTCTCTGAAAACATGGAATCGATCTTTGGCAGTACTCATTGCCACAGTTCCACCACTGAAGTATTGCTTAGACAATGTATTCCAGGCCGTTTGTGAACCAGGAGGGCACCTAAGGAAAACAAGGCACAAATAAACAGTTGCATGAGTAAATAAGTAGACATAATGAATGAACTAACAACTGTAAGACCAGTTCTCTTCTCTTTTACATTTTAAAGGAGAGAGCAAAAAGAGAGAAGGTAGGGTGATTTTGGGCAGGGTGACGTAGACACAACTCGTAAACAGCACACCAAGGAACAATCAGCATGCCTGCTCTTCAACATCTAGTCTGAGAATGGAGGTGGAGGCAGTCACAACGGCGTTCCGCTGGCTGGAGGACAACAGCACATACATGTCGTGATTGTAACAGATTCATAAAGTATGATGAGAAAGGTGAAGACAGGCATGTTTCAGGCAGAGAGGCAGGCTTCAATTCAACAATGAAAAATAAAGAGCATATGCTGGATTTTTTTGTCCAGGACATGCTGGTGTAGTGGGAAGCGAGCAGGTGGACAGATCGGCAGTGTCTGCATCGGTCGGTGGGGTGGTATATTGGTGCTTGATAAGGCAGATGTGGTCGATGCCCTTTGTGTATAGTGTATTGATAGATCATCACGGCCTGGAGAGAATGATGCTGAAGGGAATGACCAGAGGACCTGGCTGACACTCTGGACTCCAAGGATAAGCCAGACGGTCACATAAACAGACTGGTATGATTTGTATTGGGACTCTTCGCTGGCTGTTGAAGATGAGGACGGAGCATTTATGGGAATGTCCCAAGTGCTGTGGTGTCAGTTCTTGACTTAACATCTGCTAAGCTGAGACCAAGCACTCATGGGTATGTCCCAAATAGTATGGTGTCTATTCTAGATAAATAACATAGTTTATGGTGTCTTTCAGCATGAAGATGATAAACTGGCTCTTGAAATTGCCTGTCACCATGGTCAGTTATGCCAATTATCTGTCATCCTTCAGACATTTTTTCTCTGTTATTTCTTTCCTCTTTTCTTTGTCGCTAATGTCCTGGTCAGACACTGACAGCACAGGGTGGGTAGAGCATTTCTACTGACCATCATTATGAAGGGCAGACTCCGAGGCAAAGAGATTGTGGATGTGGTTCGTAATCCCATATACCCGCGTTCGAAACACAGCTGCGCGTGATTTAGCAGCAGACCACGTTGCATTATTTTTGCATTGGTATCGGTGCCGGTCGTTCAGAAAGCAATGGCAAACTACTGATTGTAAACTTGCCAAGAGATCACAGCGGTAGAAATGCTGGTGTTGACTGCAATGTCTTATAAAAAGGATATGAAAAAAAACAAAACATCATGAAGCAAGTAATATACAGAACCTCATTCTCTTCACAATCTGCTGGAAATATTCTCAATCATTTGCCAGTGGAGGTCAGCGTGGCAGATTGGATACGAGCACTCGCTCTTAAACTTCCAGTGTGCTGATGCTGAGGTAGCGGGTTCAACCTCTACACCGGTCACTTGAACGAAAATAATGACTTCATCCTTAACATGGGCACGTACATTACAAGTACCTCAGAAGTCAGAGTGGGTTCACCTGATGGCGAGGGACACTGGTAATAGGGAAAACTAATCCACATGCAAAAATCAGTCCAGTGCACTAGAAGTGGTAGCATGTGTATTGACTATACTTGAGTTAAAAAACAAGTGAATGCACCCCCCCCCCCCCCCCCCCCCCCCCCCCAAAAAAAAATGTGCCAGTTCTTCTCACTATGGCATTTTTATCTTCAATGTTGTTTTCACTGTCACACTGGTTGACCCCTGACCATTCTTCTATCAACCATCCCTTCCATTACTGTTTTAACTTTACCACAGTGACAGTTAATTTTGTCGAAGTATTTTAGTTTCCCAGTCTTGCCGCTGTTTATAACCATTTAAGATTATTACCCTCTTTGGATAACAATCACTTTCAAATTAATATCCATATGACTCAGTCACTAGAATATAAATCTGAGCCAGGTGATGGAACCTAATATAATTTCTCTTCTGAGGTTAACAGGGTATGGCTAATGGTAGAATTGAATGGAATGCTGTTTATGAGCCTTTGAAATTCATATCCAATAATGGTAGAATTGAATGGAATGCTGTTTATGAGCCTTTGAAATTCATATCCAATAATGGCAGAATTGAATGGAATGCTGTTTATGAGCCTTTGAAATTCATATCCAATAAAATATCAGTATTTTTCTTCTTTTCTGATGCAGTTTTCAAGAATTGTTCTTTAATAAGTATAAAAGCCTTGATTTTCTTTTCTAGTGATTGTCAGGGGGTTCATGATTTACACTGCAAGTTGCCATAGGAAACATGCGAGTTGTCAAAAATGTTTACTTTTATTTGCTTGCTGATGTTGTTCCATTGGCACTTAATGCTATTTACTCTGCATTGCTAGTTCCAGTGTCATTACTTCTTTTGGCATGTACCTGCTGTTGTTAATTATAATGCTAAGGTATTTTTGCAACATTTTCAAGTTTGTGACATTTTCAATATCTCTGTCATTGTTTGAATTTGCTTTATTTGACGTTGTATTATCTGGTCATTTTCTTTCTAATATGGAATGAAAGAAAGAGGAAAAAATTAAAGAAAGAAAGAAAGGAAAAGATTCTGTTAGATACACTGAGTCAGCACCTGCAAGACAGAAAAGAGGCATAAATTACAGAAATAAGACACCTAGTAATGAACAAATAAGAAACATACCCAGGCCAGTAGGATAACCAAATATCTTGTAGAATGACAGTGCAACAAAATCTGGCTTGACTTCTGAGAGATTCAACCGACTCGTACTCACAAAGGCCGCAGCATCCAGCAGGACAAACCATTTCTCTGATGTAGGTTGCCTGTTCATGTCCCAAGTTAGAAATTGTTTTCAGCAAGTTTTAATAGTGTAATAGTAATGTCTCAATGTAATAAAATAAATTGGAGTTGTTAAGTAGTTAGGTACTAGGAAACAAAATAGTATAGTTTTAAAATAAAATAAGACAATTATGACAATGGAAACATTGTCAACAATAATGAAAATAGCAACAATAACACAATTATGACAATGACAACAGTGTCAACAACAGTGAAAATAGTAACAATAACACAATTATGACAATAACATTGTCAACATTAATGAAAATAGCAACAATAACACAATTATGACAATGGAAACATTGTCAACATTAATGAAAATAGCAACAAGAACACAATTATGACAATGACAACAGTGTCAACAACAGTGAAAATAGTAACAATAACACAATTATGACAATAACATTGTCAACATTAATGAAAATAGCAACAATAACACAATTATGACAATGGAAACGTCAACAATAATGAAAATAGCAACAATAACACAATTATGACAATGGAAACACTGTCAACAATAATAAAAAGTCGCTTAAAAGTCGACAGGGTCGACTTCATTGCACCGGGCTCAGTCTCTTTCTGCAGCGCAGAAAGCGTTGCACAAAGCACCAACTCCATAGCTAAAAAGCTAAATCGACGACTCCCAGGAGTTTCAGAAAAAATGCACCCATGAACTGAAGGACGCGGCCCGGAATCGAACCCACAACCTTTGGAGACCGAGTCAGATGGCTTGACCACTTCACCATGGAGACTCCTGTCAACAATAATGAAAGTAGCAACAATAACACAATCATGAAAATGGAAACATTGTCAACAATAAAGAGGCAACACTGACAACAACAATGATGACAATGACAACACTCACAATAATGACAGTGACAAATAATGACAACAGCCATACTAATGATAACAGTGAAATTAATAATGGCAACAGCAAATTCATGACAACACTGATGACAATGGCAACACTGAAAATGCAATGATGACAGTAGAAATATTGATAACAATGGAAATACTGGAGACACCATGCATCCATCATGTGCCATGCCGGTAAGCGTGGGCGGTCATGTTCTGCCATCTCACTCGATCACCAGAGTCGTGGATCAGTTCCGTATTTCTGTCTCGACCATGCCACAAGGCCAAGCCATCCAGATACTTGCTTCTAGGTCTTCCCCTTGGTCTGTTCCCCTCGATCTTACCAGTTGCCACCAAGTTCTCCAAATCATTTCTTCTCATAACATGCCCAAAAAATTGTGACTGTCTACGTCTAATGTCTCTAATCAGTTTACGATCTTCATTTGTTTCTTGAAGGACTTGTTCATTGGTCTTTCTGGCTGTCCATGGTATTCTTTGCATTTTCCTCAGAAACCACATTTCTACAGCCATCAGATGTTTTTCAGCCTGACTGCTCATTGTCCAAGCTTCACATCCATATAAAAGTACAGGTTCTATGTAGCATCTCAACACTCTTTTTCTCATTTTAATTGACATCTTTTTATTGGTCAGTATGTTTTTCATCTTGCTAAAGGCTACTTTTGCCATGGCGATTCTTGTTCTAATCTCTTCAAGGCATCTCCCATCAGATGTTATTACTGTTCCGAGATAATTGTACCTATTCACTTGTTGAAGAATATTCCCATTTACTTGTATATTACATTGTGGTATTTCGTTCTTCCTAGTGATGACCATAATCTGTGTCTTTTTACAATTTAATTCTAACCCTAGTTGTTCACTGTGTGTAACAACTGCATCTACTAAATTTTGCAGGCCCTGTTCATTGTCTGCAATCAAGACTGTATCATCTGCATATCTAATGTTATTGATGCATCGTCACCCAATGTTAATTCCTTCCATATCTTCAATATTTCTGAAAATATTTTCACTGTACAGGGAAAACAGATCTGGAGACATTACATATCCCTGTCTCACACCTCTCTTAATAGGCTGATATTGGCTTACTTCATTATCAACTCTTATGGCAGCTTGTTGTTTCCAATATATGTTTTTTTTACAAGTGTAAGGTCTTTCCCATCAATTTGTAAATCTTAAGCATCCTTATCATGTTGACATGTCTCACTTTATCGAAAGCCTTTGTGTAGTCAATAAAGCAAAGGTGTAGATCTTTGTTTACTTCTATAGAACGTTCGATTACGGTTCTCAGTATATACACAGCATTTACTGTACCCTTGCCTTCTACAAACCCACATTGTTCTTCTCCTATTTCAGGTTATATTTTCCTCCTAACCCTTTGCATGATAATCTTTAGCAAAATCTTCGTGATGTGACTCATTATACTAATTGTTCGATGTTGATCACATTCCAAGGCTCCTGATTTCTTTGGGATTGCAATAAATACAGAATTACATTACTCATGAGGTATATTTCCAGTATCATATATTGTATTAAGCAGACTGGTAACTTTATCTATTCCATATTCTTCTAAAGCATTCTTCTGGAGACACATTGATGACAATGTCAATACTTAATGATGACAATGACAAAAGTGGAAACACTGATGACGAAACCAACAACAGCAAAAACACCCACAGAAACAGCAACAGAGATGGAGGTCAGCATGGCTGAATGGATAAGATAGCTCGCTCTTGAACTTCCAGCGTGCTTATGCCGAGTTAGCGGGTTCAACCCCCACACCAGTCAGATGGACTAAAATGTTGACTTCTCATCCTTGACTTGGGGACATAAATTACAAGTACCACAGAAGTCAGACTGGGTTCGCCTGATGGCTAGGGACACTGGTAATGAGGAAAGCTAATCCACATGCAAAAATCAGTCCAGTGCACTAGAAGTAGTAGCGTGTGCATGGAGTACGCTTGAGTTTAAAGTAAGCGCCTGGAATAAAAAAAAGCAAAAAAAAAAAAAAAAGCAACACAGACAATGATGTGATGACAGCAGCCACACTAACAAAAACAATCTGCAACCTCAAATTTTCAGTTAATGAAATACCTTCTCCCAGGAAGACTCAGTCCTGATTTCTGAACTTTACTGATCCACTCCTGAGGGTACTTCCTTCCAGAAAAGTTTGACTGGGCAGGATAAGCCAGAAGTGAGTGGGTGGATGAGGATGGGGGATCAACTGGGGAAGAAGCCTCTTTATTTGAAGGGGGATTCTTATTTCCTGACTCAGAATTAGCTGCTGAAATCTGGTCTGACAAGGCAGTCTGTAGTTCCTCCTCGTTAAGACAGAAGATTCCGGACGATCTCTCAGCAACCACTTCTCTCATGCCTTGCACGGATGTATGATTATCTTCCAAAAAGCAGAACACTCCAGAATGTTCTTGAGACGCTTTGTCTAAAATGATAGTTGTAATTCACATTATGTTAGGACAGTATATCAGGATTATCAATAAATTATAGTTCAGGTAATTAATAGACACAACATTATGCTTATTCATGGACTAAACATCAAGCATGTTCATCATAATCCTCATGTGCTATGCTGATAACTATGGGCAAAAATGGTTTGCCATTTCATATGATCACCAGTCTCGGACGAGGTCCATGTTTTTGCCCCAATTATCCAGTTTGGTTAAGCCATCTAGATTGTTTATCTGGTTACAAATTGCTGTTATTTAGCTGGGGGAGCAGAGTTGGCGAGAGTGCCCAATCTTGCAAAATATCCCCATGGCTTGGGAATTGATCACTTCTGGCAGCAAAAATGCAACTCCTGGCCTTCACGTGCAGAACTATTTTAACTAACAGGAGAAGGGGCAACGGAAAATTCTCTGGCGCCCCGTGAAAAATCCAGAATGCTTTAGATATGTATGTACGTACAGACATATCTAAACTTGAGTAAGACCACAGTCTATTCTAGTAAAGGAAAGGTGCTGAAGATAGAGGCAACGAGCCAGAAGGCGAACCACAGAAATCAGGATGCCATGCAGCTAAGCAAAGAGAACAAAAGAAGAACAATCTATCTGTTTTCCTCATGCTTTTTGTCCATATGGTTTACCATCTGTCCTTAGGTTTCCATGTTAATTTCTACTCATAACATGACAAAAAAATCTTTACGGGAATTTAAACTCTAGATGTCCACTATATACATATAATGTAAAATCTACTGCTATATAATGGCATAATACTGAACATACAATTAAATAACACATCAACCAAGGGTTGATTGCAACATCTTGCTAAGGACATTCAACACTGCTATATGCTTTACTGTGTAATCCTTTACATTATACACTTCTAACAAAATTCAGATGTACTCATGTAAGACAAGTGAAAGTTACTTGTATATATGACATGTGTTTGCTTACATCCCAGACTCAACAACACTTACCACTGCCGAAGTTGAAACAGTCTGCAACAATCTTCAGTGATGCTGTGCACCCAGCTGTGAATATCAGACTGTATTCCTCATGTGATGTGTTGAAGAACTTGAGCAGTCTGTGAGGGAAAAGTTGGATTTATAAATCACCTCGCATATAAAGTATTTCTGTGAAGAAGTTGCTCTCATGACTTATTCCTATCACAACTTATTCCTACCACGACAAATTCACTCTTGAATAAACAGATGAGAGGTTGGTGTGGCCAAGAGGTTAACATGATTAAATTTTCTCTTCTGACAATGGTGTAGTGTGTTCATTCCAGACCGCTGGGCGTCAACACTGACTTCTCATTCAGAGAGCAATGGCAAACTACTGAACGTAAAATTGCCTAGTAAATCACAAGCAGCCCTAAGGTATGGGGTTGACTGCCACATCCTGCAAAGAACAATTTTGTTTTTAATGTACTGATGAAATCAAGGGTTGGTGATGACTTGGTGTCATCCTGAACTAAAAAGAATTAACGAGCAACTAACTTCTTATTCTTTATCCAGTAAGAGATATAAATGTATCTAGTAACTTCCAACAGTTTAACTAGATGTAAATTTTTACGATTTATCCAGTAATTGACTGCACATAAGTTAATCCAGTAATTATCAGAGAAATAACCTCACTGTCACTAACTTCCCATCATGAGTCTGAATGATTACCTGTATCTGATCTGATCGATTGTATCCGTAGCCAGTTTACTCGATGCATTGTGGCTGTGTGGGTTCCCATACAAATTAGAACTCAGATCGCGGTGAACTGCATCAATCTGTGACTTGCTAAACAAAGTTGTTCCAGCGTGATCAACATAAACAGCATCTGAAAAGCACAATAAAGACAAGAGGATGCACTTGAATATCAAGACAAAGATATATAGCTTAGTGGATGCCATAAAGTATAAAGCTACATCCATTTACATGCCATTAGGCACTTTGGGAATATATTATTGAGTCACAATATTCAATGGTTAAATGGCAAAGCAAGAGTTGCGATAGCGGGGTGGCTAGGTGCTTGCTTATCAGCTTGGTGGTCATGAGTTCAAATCTGCTTTGAGGTGGATTGTAAAATTGGCCTGGCCTCCCAGGTTAACCCAGTCTAAAACAGGCACCAGGAAGTGTCTTGAGAAATAAAGGCACTTGGCCTGATACACCCACAGAATCCCAATTGGTTTATAAAAACATGGGACTAACACCACATGCCTAATGAGCCTTAAAGCGTGTAAAAAAGGTCCTTTACTTGTTTTTTAAAATAATATAATGTAGAACATTGTGTTTTTATAATGCAACTATTATATACACAATTATAAGGAGGAGATAAACAGCATTCTTTGGTTATATTACAAGAAGAGTTGCATTGGAAAACATTGTGATGACTGGAAAGATTGATGGTGGCAGAGGCAGACTGAAGAAAATGATGCTAGTATGATTAAGAAAGTGGTGTGGAGGAATATCATCAGTAGAATTGATCCAGAACATCAAGCACTGAGATCTATGGCAAGACATGAATGCCCACACCAGATGGGAGGGCACACGATGATGTTTTACTCCCAAATTTTAACATAAGGACTGATAATGTCATACCATGTGTGTACCAACACCAAACTAGTGCAATAACCATTTGTAGAAATTACGAGAAGACCTGATCAACCTACAGACTTGTCCACACAGACATATCACTGATAATAAAGTTAGTTGCGTATCCTTTACAGGACATCACAGCCAAACCAAGCATTTTGGGCTGTTTGTGATTTCATGGCATGTTTACGTTCAGTAGTTTGCCATTGCTTGCTGAATGACCAACACTCATATCATTGTATGAAAATCAACGCAAGGCAGACTGCTGCCAAATTGCCTGCAGCTGTGTTTCGAAAGTGCTTTGCGGGATTACGAATTGCGTCCGTAACCCCTTCGGTCAGTTCCCCCCCCCGCGTTTCCATCCTGTTTTCAGGATATTGCGGTCAACACCAGTATCTTTCAGCTGTATGTTGATTCCTAGGCTAGATTACGCTCATCAGCACGCCACGACTTTCTGAGCGACCGGCTCCATACTCTCATAAGTCACTTTTGCGATTCGAACCACTGCTAATTCTCGTCGCGTCACGTGACGAGAGTATTCAGGGTTAGCGGAGAAAGCTGCTAACCCCTCGGCCATGGTCAGTTCACCGATGATAAATAATAAAAAAAACCTTATAAAAAAAACATAACTCCTCACTAATCTGCTAATTGTAAATTACTCACTCCCATACATCAGGATCGACTCAATATAGCTCTTAAGAACTCATTCACACCTTAAGTGACAAAGATATATTGCATAGAATATTCTTCATTTTGTGAACTGGACCTTTTGCCTGGGATATTCTAGATTCAATTTCTTTAATAGATCTTTTTTATTCTGTTAAAGATACAAAAAATATGCACAGACAAATCAGTGAGCTCATGGGAAGAAAAATAAGAGCAAACACAGGGTATTTGAAATAAAAAAACCCAAAAGATATTATTGGAGGAAGGTGCTATAATGAAGAGGTGGAATGAGAATATAAGAGAATTATATAATGGAGAAAATTTTCAGATAATTTTCAGAAATATTGAAGATATGGAAGGAATCAACATTGGGGGACGATGCATCAATAACATTAGATATGTAGATGATACAGTCTTGATTGCAGACAATGAACAGGACCTGCAAAATTTAGTAGATGCGATTGTTACACACAGTGAACAACTAGGGTTAGAATTAAATTGTAAAAAGACACAGATTATGGTCGTCACTAGGAAGGACGAAATACCACAATGTAATATACAAGTAAATGGGAATATTCTTCAACAAGTGAGCAGGTACAATTATCTCGGAACAGTAATAACATCCGATGGGAGATGCCTTGAAGAGATTAGAACAAGAATCGCCATGGCAAAAGTAGCCTTTAGCAAGATGAAAAACATATTGACCAATAAAAAGATGTCAATTGAAACGAGAAAAAGAGTGTTGAGATGCTACATTGAACCTGTACTTTTGTATGGATGTGAAGCGTGGACAATGAGTAGTCAGGCTGAAAAACATCAGATGGCTGTAGAGATGTGGTTTCTGAGGAAAATGCAAAGAATACCATGGACAGCCAGAAAGACCAATGAACAAGTCCTTCAAGAAACAAATTAAGATCGTAAATTGATTAGAGAAATTAGACGTAGACAGTCACAATTTTTTGGGCATGTTATGAGAAGAAATGGATTGGAGAACTTAGTGACAACTGGCAAGATCAAAGGGAACAGACCAAGAGGAAGACCGAGAGGAAAATACCTGGATGGCTTGGCCACACGGCATGGACGAGACAGGAACACTGAGCTGATCCACGACGCTGGTGATCAAGTGAAATGGCGAATCATGACCGCCCACGCTTTCTGGCATAGCACATGATTGATTGATTGATTGATTTGATAAAGTAAAACATGACAAACTGATTTAAGATATAAACATTGGTGGGAAAGATCTCAGAATAATAAAGAATATTTACTGGAACCAGGTAGCAGCAATTAAAATGGGAAATGAGGGGAAATATGAACAAATAAAGCTAGGAGTACGACAGGGATGTGTTTTATTACCAGATCACTTCTACCTCAATAGCGAAGTAATAATAAGAGAGATCAAAGAGAAAAACCAGGGATACTAATTGGAGGTTATAATATATACAATATATGCTATGCAGATGACATAGTATTGGTAGTGATCTACAACAACTGTTGGACATTGTTATAACAGAGAGTGCAAAGAAAGGATTCTCCTTGAATATCAAGAAAACAGTAACAATAGTGATATCAAAGATAAAAGGTGACACCAAAATGTGAAATAGAAATAGAAGGGAAAATTCTTAACCAAGTAGATAATTTTAAATACCTAGGGGCATTTATAAAATCAGAAGGAAGATGCACAACAGAGATTAAGAGCAGAATAGAGCAAGCAAAAGCTGCATTTCAGGAAATGAAAAGATCTTATGCAATAAGTCACTATCACTGAATGTAAGAAAGAGAGTGTTGAAATGCTATATTGAACTTATTTTGCTGTATGGCAGTGAACCCTGGAATGTAAATGAACAAATTAGGAAGAACGTAGAAGGAACAGAGACAAATGTTGCAAATTCTTTGGACTGCCAGAGTCACTACCAACTATTGCCTGAAAGAGGCTAATGAAACTAGAATATATACAGCAATGAGAAAGAGACACACAGCTTTATTTGGTCATGTGATAAGAAAAGAGGCATTGGAGAACATTGTGACAACTGGAAAGATCAAGGGTAAGAGAGGCAGACCAAGAGAAATGATGCTGGGTGGACTGAGACGGTGGCATAGTTAATGTTCCTCCTTTATTTTTAGGACTCATCGGAGTCATGGATCAGCTGTGTTTCTGTCTAGATTATGCCATATGGCCAAACCATCCAGATATTTACTTCTCTGCCTTCCCCTTGTTCTTTTCACATAAATTTTGCCAGTTGTCACCAATTTCTCCAGTTTATTTCTATTAATATCATCATCATGTGCCATGCCAGTAAGCGTGGGTAGTCATGTTTTGCCATCTCACTCGATCACCAGAATCGTGGATCAGCTCTGTGTTCTTGTCTTGACCATAGAATGTGGCCAAGCCATCCAGGCATTTACTTCTCTGTCTTCCCCTTGTTCTCGTTCCCTTGATCTGGCCAGTTGTCACCAAGTTCTCCAATTTATTTTTTCTCATAACGTGACTGTGAATGTCTATGTCTAATTTCTCAAATCAGTTTATTATTTTAATTTGTTTCTTGTAGGACTTGGTCATTGGTTTTTCTGTCTGTCCATGGAATTCTTTGCATTCTCCTCAGAAACCACATTTCCACAGCCATCAGATGTTTTTCAGCTTGACTGCACATTGTCCATGCTTCATATCCATATAAAAGCACAGTTAGTTAGTTTAGTTAGTTGACAGATCATCCTCATTGCACATCGAACCATTCAGTCCCATAAGTGCTCAGATCCTCTCCTCAGCAAATCCTGCAGCGTGTAGCGGCTTACGACACCAGTTTTGTGTTGATTTATCAATCTTCTTTGGCTTCCTGTGAAGTGTTCTTGTTTGGCCACCCCTCTTTTGATTTGCTGTTATCGCAGTCTGACCATGGTTGTAGATTCGCAGTCATCACTTGGTTCTCGCACAAGTCTTACTTCTCGTAGAGCATTCAGAATGTCAGCCTGGTCCATGGCGTGTCCGCCCTCCACCTTAGCCTTACCTGCGAGGTTGTCAGCCCTCTCATCTTCTTGTACTCCTGCATACCCTGGCATGAAGATGAAGTTAATCTTTGTCAGCTGAGACCGCTCCAGAGACAGCAACCACTCTCTTCAGATCCACCCCATCTCTATCCTATTGAGCATGCTCATTGAGTCGCTAAGGAAACATGCCCTAGTGAATGTCTGTGTCTCGAGCCATGTTATTGCTTTACTTACTGCTATGACTTCCATACATGACTTCCATAGTCAGGCTACTTGTGGTCTCAACAAAAGCACCAGAGTCCTCCTTCACAATTCTCCCTCCGGCTCGCGCCATGAAGGCCTATGAGCTTCTCACATGTCGGATGACCGACCCATCTGTGTAGATGACAGCATCACCGTCTAACGAATTCTCGAAAATCAACACTTGTACTTCCACTTCCACAGCAGCCGGATTTTCTTGTCTGCATTTTCTGTCTAGTTGGATGCAAACTGAAAAGGACGTATAGAAATCTGTTGGCACTTGTACCCACTCTTGACCAGGTTCTAAGTCCTCCAGTGAACACACTTGTTGAAGAATGTCTTCAGCTTGACCCATCCATGACCTTCCTCTTTTTAACCTGCTGCCCGTCACCTTCCTAATTTCACTATGCAGTGAATGTTGTGTGTGCGTTAACTCTGAGGTAGGCATGTGCTCTGTAAATTTGTAGTCTGTCTTCAATGGTTGGAATATCAAGAAGGTAGTGTATAGCCCTGCATGCTGTATCTCTTGTACATCCAAGAATAATGTGCATAGCTTCATTCTGTATCCTTTCCATCCTTTCTATCTGCTTATGGCTGAGAGTCAGGATTGCCATCGCATACTCAAAAAGAGACATGACCAGCCCTTCATATAGGAGGCATAGATGGCGCTGCTCACAGTTTGCTGCCGCCATCATCCGCATCGCAGCCAGACCACGCTTGGCTTTTGTTATCACCTGGTCTATGTGCTCATTATAAGCAAGGCTTCGATCAAAACGTATCCCCAGGTAATTCACTGGCTGCGTTCTTTCCACCGTCTCTGAACACAGATTTACAGTTGGTGTTGGAGTGTTGACAATATGATTATTCAACGAGAACCAAGTCACTGTTGCCTTTGTTGGGTTGACCATTGCCCCAGCTTCATCACACCAAGTACTTATGCGACTGAGTTCGGTTTGCAGTTCCACAGCAACCTGATCTCTATCCTTACCCTGACGATACACTAAAACATTGTCGGCATATGACAATGTTCTCCCCGGTCCAGTGATCTGCTCGCTGGTGATTCTCACTGTGTAGGCTTTGAACAGCACCGGCGATAATAGTGATCCCTGTGGTAGGCCAGGATATATTGTTGTTGGTTCCAAAGTCCAACTGCCACATCTAAAAACTACTTTCCGTTGGAAGAGGGCTGCAGCGATCCAACTAAGGAGGAACAGACTTATCTTGAGTTCAAGAAGCTGAAGCATTAGAAAATCCAATGGTACTCTGTTGTACTCGTCCTCAAGATCAATCGCTGCAGCAAAGTTTTCAATGCCTGAGTGGAAACCTTCATAAACATCATGGGCAAAAACTGCTGCATTGGTCCACGTTTCTCTTTTGGGACGGTACCCTCCCAGGGTAGGTCGGAAAACACCTTGCTTCACTAGCTGGCTTGATATTTTTCTGGCAATTAACTTCTCCAGCAGCTTGCCTATTGTATTCTGCATGGTGATTACTCGATATCCCTGAATATTTGTGTGGTCTTTGCCAGGCTTCGGCAAGGGAATCACATAGCTGTGTAACCACTCCTTCTTGATGCTCGCACTCCCTATACTGTTGTTGTACATGTCTGCTAGCTTCTCTAGCTCGTTGTTGGTACACCTATTGATGTCGTCATATCTTATGCCATCTGGCCCTGGAGGGCTGTTTTTTGTTGTTGGATAAAAGCACAGGTTCTATGTAGCATCTCTACACTCTTTTTCTCGTTGCAAATGACATCTTTTTTTTTGGTCAGTAAGTTTTTCATCTTGCAAAAGGCTGCCTTCACCATGGTGATTCTTGTTCTTATCTCTTTAAGGCACCTCCCATCAGATGTTATGACTGTTCCGAGATAATTGTATCGATTCACTTGTTTAAGAATATTCCCATTTACTTGTATATTATTACATTGTGGTATTTCCTTCGTCTTAGTGACAACCATAATCTGTGTCTTCTTACAATGTAATTCTAACCCAAGTTGTTCAATGTGTGCAACGATCGAATCTACCAAATGTTGCAGATCCTGCTTATTGTCTGCAATCAATACTGTATAATACGCATATCTAATGTTATTGATGTTATGTCCCCCAATGATGATTCCTTTCATATCAACATTTCTGAAAATACTTTCACTGTAAGGGTAAAAAGATATGGAGACATTATACATCCCTATCTAACACCTCTCTTAATAAGCTGATAGTGATCTACTTAATTATCAATCTTTATGGCACTTTGTTGTTTCCAATATATGTTTTTTATATGTCTAAGGTCTTTTCCATCAATTTGTAGATCTGAAAGCATCTCCATCATGTTGGCATGTTTTACTTTATCAAAAGCCTTTGTGTAGTCAATAAAGCAAAGATATAAGTCGTTTACTTCTACAGAACGTTCAATTAATGTTCTCAACATATACACAGCATTTACTGTACCCTTGCCTTCTACAAACCCACATTGTTGTTGTTCTATTTTGGGTTGTATTTTCTTCCTAACTCTGTGCATTATAATTCTTAGCAAACTCTTTGTGATGTGGCTCATTATACTGATTGTTTGATATTGATCACATTTCAAGGCTCCTGATTTATTTGGGATTGCAATAAATACAGAAGTAGACAATTCATGAGGTATATTTCCAGTATCATATACTGTGTTCAGCAGTCTGGTGACTTGATCTATTCCATATTCTTCTAGGGCAGTGATAATTTCTGTTGAGATGTTCTATTAATAATGTGCCTAAAAAGCCTTGACTGTCTATGTCTAATTTCTCTAATCAGTTTATGGTTTTGATATGCTTCATTTGGTTTTTATGTCTGTCCATGGTATTCTTTGCATTTTCCTCTGAAACCAGATTTACACTGCCATTAGGTGTTTTTCAGCCGGTTTGCTCATTGTCCATGCTTCACATCCATACAAAAGTACAGGTTCTATTTCGCACTTCAACACTTCTTTCTCATTGCAATTGACATCTTTTTACTGGTCAGTATGTTTTTCATCTTGCAAAAGGCTTCCTTTGTCACATAGTGATTCTTGTTCTAATCACTTCGAGGCAACTACCACAAGACGTTATGATTGTTCCGAGATAGTTGTAACGATTAACTTGTTGAAAATATTCCCATCAGGCTCAAGAACTCCCTACCATACACCGCAAGGTACTGTATAGGCAGTAAATGACAGCTGACGGTTGACCCATATATTACGTTGTGTTATTTCATTCTTACTATTGGCTACCATAATTTATGTCTTCTTACATTTTCATTCTAGCCCTAGTTGTTCACTGTGTACAACAACCGTACCAACTAATTGTTGCAGATCCTGCTCATTGTCTGCAATAAATACTGTATCTTCTGCATATCTAAGATTATTGATGTATGTCCCCTAATGATGATTCCTCTCACATCATCTAAATTTCTAAAAATATTTTTCACTGTATCGAGAAACCAGATCTGGAGACATTACACATCCCTGTCGCACACCTCTCTCAATTGGCTGATATAAATCTACTTCATTATCAATCTTTATGGCAGCTTGTTGTTTCCAATACATGTTATTTTACCAGTCTTTCCCATCTATTTGAAGATCTGTTAGGATCTTTATAATATACACATGTCTTACTTTATTCAGAGTCTTTGTGTTGTCAATGAAGCATAAATATAGGTCTTTGATTACTTCTATCAAAAACTCCATTAATTTTCTCAGCATATACACAGCATTTACTGTACCCTTGCTTTCTTCAAACCCACATTGTTTTTTCCTGTTTCAGTCTGTATTGTCTTCCTAACTGTTTGCATGATTATTCTTAGCAAAATCTTTGTCATGTGGTTCATTATACTAATTGTTCTATGTTGATCACATTTCAAGACTCCTGATTCCTTCTGGTTTGCAATAAATATAGTTTTACATAATTCAGGAGATAGGATGTTTGAAAAGTCTTAGTACACTTTGCAAATGGAAAAAAAAGTATCCCCCAAAAAACAGTAGCACTCTTCTGAATAATGGTCCCAAATTATTTATTGTAAAAAGTATCCCTCTCTCTAGGTGATAGACTGTGCAATCGAGGAATGCTAACTGTGATATGTTAGGGCCACTGCATTTATTAATTACAGATACAGACATATAATATTAATTGCTTTCACAAGTCGTTGGTAGCACAAGATATTGATATACACTCCGATGACAGTGAGGGCCCTCCGGGCCCAGAAACATTTATTGCATCCATCGATCGGTCTAGCAGTCCGCCACACACTCAAAGTGATCGACAACACATCGCCCCTGAATCAGCATATCGCCCCGGAACGAGCATATCACCTAAAGAGGCTCTGTAAGGGATACTTTTTACAATAAATAATTTGGGGCCGTTATTTGGAAGAGTGCCCAAACAGCTGTTCTTCTTCTTCTTCTTTGCGTTCATCCGGAGTGTTTTTTTCAGATGTGATTGCGGTGTGTTTAAGTTATGCGCCCTTGGGCCGAAACCTGTAGGCCAACACATCCGACTTTTAGGGTGCTTTTTTGACCAGGTAGCATTCCTGGGAGACTCTCACTTTTGCGGTACCGTCCACAACACAGCTGGCCAAGTTGGAACGGTCGAAGACTTAACGGTTATATCCCTCAAAGGAAGGCAGGGACAATCCATGGCATTTTCCGCCATCCAGGGTGGCTTCCATAATTGCAGGGCCGACACATAGCGCCCTGGTGCTGGGCTCACAGAGGGAATCATCACATCCTGCTCATGGCTGCTTTAACTCCTCACTTCAATATATTGGGCATTTCGTTCGCCCCGGGCCATTCCCGCACAAACCAGACAGGTCTGCAGACGGTATCCACTCAGCGAGTTTTCGACACGGACATGTGCTTGTCATTGCGCCCGTCAGAGCTGTTCCAGGCACGACGGACATTCGGAAAACTACCTAGTCAGAGCTGTTCCGAACAAGAGCAGCATTCGGAAACTAGGTAGTCAGAGCTGTTCCTAGCATGAAAGAAATTTCATTCAGACGTTTTTTGCGTTGTGCCTGATTTATTTGCACCCGTAGGCCAGCACATCCGACTTCAGCAGGCATTTTTACGGGTTAGCCGTCCCGGGGTTTCGAGAAACGTTAGACTGTTTGTGCTGTGGTATCGCACATCTCAGCTGGTCAAAGTAGAACAGTCAACGACAACACGGTAAACCCTCAAGAGAAGGCAGGGGCAGACCATGGGCATTCCCCTGCTATCCAAGGAGGCTTCCATAATTGCAGAGCCGGCACATATTGCTCTGAGACTGGGCCACGTCCTGCTCATGGCTGCTTTAATTCCTCACTTCCATGTGTTGGGCATTCCGCTTGCCACTGGTCGCTCAATCACACACCAGGAACGGTCAGTCTGTGGGCGATATCCACTAGGTAAGCTTTCGCTTTGGACTTCGGGCCATGCAATGGATTCGCTAGCCATGCGTTCCATTTTGTGTCATTGAGACGTTTTTCCACCTTTGTCTAGACTCTCTACGAGGTAGATACAGTTTTCGTAACCATTTTGACTGGGGCTTTTCTTCTACCTTTTCATACTCGCTCACGAGGTAGGCTACATGTGCTGCTGGCTCAGCACCTTACCTCCGTGCAGGAGTGAGCGAGAAATGGTCAGGCTCTCTCATCCAGGGATCCCTCATATCCCCCAGCTGAGAGCCTTCGGACAAGTATCTGGACTGGGCATGTAGCGTGCTCAGAATCTCACCTCCATTTTTTGGTAGGTGGGTATCGACCAGGCTCTCACATCCGATTGTTTTTGGCTTAGCGGCATTCAGCCATAACCCTTGACAGAGAGCCTTATAGTAAGTCTTCGGACCAAGAACTTCTGCCTTCGTGCGCCTGATTTAAACTTTTGACTGCTATCCTCAGTCTACCTGCAGAGCAGCAGGCTGTGTCTCGCTTAGTCTGGACCCTATCCCATAAGCTGTCCGATATGTAGTTTTCATCCAAACAGCTGTTCTACACAAAGTGTAGTGAGACTTTACGAACACACTACTGTGTACAGCAGTCAGTTGACCTGGTCTATTCCATGTTCTTTTTAAGCAGGAAACAAAAAGCTAGTCTTCAATAAATTCTACGATCTTGGGCCTACTTAAAGCGAGTTAAGTAATTCGAAAAAAAAAATGAGTTCATGTCAACAGTGAAAGTGCAATGTCACCGTGCAATATTCAATATGCAGAACTAACTAGTTAGTGGAGTTGAACGTAGTGAAGTGGAGTGGTTGTCACAAACAATCTAAACCGGCGTGTTGCCTATCATCAAAATAATAAAAACATGACACTGCCCTCTTGTATTCTTGATCACGATAAAATTAAAGATCTTAATATATTATATGAATTAAAATGAATGAATTTGAATGTAATAGTAATACTAATAATACTTTTGCCATTAACAAAATAACAGAATTCAACCCAGTTTTCAGGCAGACAATTCCTTAAATAGTTTGATCTTGTTCGAGTCAAACAATTATTAACTTACTTCTGAGATGTGGAAATTCTTCCTGCCGTCGCTCCTCGATGGAGAAATTGTACAAGTTAGGTGTCGCCATTGCCAGGCACTGGGTGTCTCTCCTCCAGCAGACGAGAAAGTTATCGGGGCCTTGGTACGTTCTGCACAGGGTCACGAACTCTGACCTATAACCCCTAAGTCCCGATATTTATTTTATCTGACAATCACAGGTATTGTAGTTTGTACAGGTGATTAAACCGTTAAACAGCATATGTAATTCGATGCTGCCGTGGGGATGAATATATTTAAGGTTTAATAAATGTTCAGCAAACATTAAATTTTCTCAAAACCTATAAAGAGAAATTACGACTGCATCAATCAATCATGTGCCATGCCGGAAAGCGTGGGCGGTCATGACTCGCCATTTCACTCGATCACCAACGTCGTGTTCCTGTCTCGTCCATGCCATGTGGCCAAGCCATCCAGGTATTTTCCTCTCGGTCTTCCTCTTGGTCTGTTCCCCTCGATCTTGCCAGTTGTCACTAAGTTCTCCAATCCATTTCTTCTCATAACATGTCCAAAAATTTTTGACTGCCTACGTCTAATTTCTCTAATCAATTTACGATTTTCATTTGTCTCCTGTAGTAGGCCTACTTGGTCATTGGTTTTTCTGTCTGTCCATGGTATTCTTTGAATTTTCCTCAGAAACTACATGTCTGCAGCCATCAGATGCTTTTCAGCTTGACTGCACATTGTCCAAGTTTCACATCCATACAAAAGAACAGGCTCTATGTATCCCCTCAACACTCTTTTTCTCGTTTCAACTGTCATCTTTTTATTGGTCAGAATGTTTTTCATCTTGCGACTGCATAAGGGAATGATAATAATATGGAATGAAAAGAGTTAGTGTTAAATAGTATGTGACTATAATATGTGACGTGTGGCTCCTGCGAGAAATAACTGTCATTTCTGCTTATAGCACCTTTTGAGCCTAATGAATTAAGGCCACCTGGCTAGCGCAGTCACGGCTAACTGTGCAGGTTTGGACCTTATTTTATCTCTCATATATATATATATATATATATATATATATATATATATATATATATATATATATATATATATATATATATAAAACATCACCTTACGGAGGATTCGAACCAGGGTCTCCCGAATGATATATTCCGGCGTTATATATATATATATATATATATATATATATATATATATATATATATATATATATATATATATATATATATATATATATATAGGGAGAGAGATAGACAGACACAATAAGGTATATACACTTTGTCTTTGTTTATCTATCTTTTTCTCGCAGGAACTACACATACCTGTTTTAATTCAGTTTTCTTGCTACGTGCACGTCTCTATGATCTCGCGCCGCTTTTCTTAATCAATCAATTAATTAGGTGCCGTCTCCGCAGTGAAGGTTGGTTGCATTTGATTCTGTCAGACTGCTGTTAGTCCATCTCTCGATGCTATCGTCTCACTTGTATCGTAAGTTTGGTTTAGTCGATGGATCAACATCACGGCACACGGGTACAACCCATAAGTGCCCCGTTCTCCTCCTAACTCAAATCTGAGTCTGGAGAAACTCAGCGCAGTGCACGAACTCCGTAGCACCGGCGAGGATCCTGAAATACTTTGGGTAGATTTTTAACTCGAAATTTTGCACGGGCAGCGCCGTTAGGCTACTCTTTTTCGATTTCCAACTGCCAAGGGATATTTTTACGCGCGCAACAATAGCACACGGGCGTCCGATCTCACTACCCAGAGACCAGGGGTAATTGTATTACTAGAAGTCCACGTGAAAAAATCCCGGTCCTCACCGAGGTTTGAACCCGAGACCTCCAGCACTCGAGGCGGACACCATACCTCGAGACCACGCAGCCCCCTACTTGTATCGTAATCTAGTATCTAACTCTTGCTCACTTGCCTTGAAACGTACCCCACAGTGTAGTTTTTATAAGAGTGTTACGCCTTTTATGGCCGATATATTTCAATTGCCTCTTTTTATTTCTGTCATCAATTCTCTTGTCATTCCCAGTTTTTCTAGAACATCTGTATTTGATTGTATTGTTTTTGTTTCCATGAAATGAGACATATTGTTCTGTATGCGCATATCCCCAGGGCCTCTATTCGACTTTCTAATTGCTTGTTCATTTCTTAGGTTTCTGAGCCATACAGTAGTATTGAATATACATAACATTTGACAATTTTCATTTTTAATGCGTTGTTAATCTCTCTAGATATTAATACTGATTTCATATTGTTAAAAACATTGTTGACCATCCCTACGATCCCTATACTCTTTTTGATTTCTATTTCACTTCTGCCACGATCTGTTACATGTTCAAGATATGAGAAACTTGTTACTTGTTTTTCTAGTATCTTCCAATTTACTGTGATGTTCACCGATGGCTTCTTCTTTCCACTGCTAATTATCATAATTTTCGGTGTTTGAATGCTAATATCTAAGACACATTCTGCGCTATAACTGTTTACTTGTTCCACTAGGTTTTATAACTCTTGCTAGCTTTCTGCCAGTAACACTGCATCATCAGTAAACATAACGTTGTTTATGATTCTTCCTTTGATTTTAAATCCAGCCAGTTCTCCAGCTTGGTTAAAAATTCTTTCTTTAGGTAAAGGTAAGTTAAAGAGGCTTGAGGACAATACACATCCCTGTAAATCACAGCAATAATCTGGAATTACGTTTCTGGATATGCTGGAGTAAATGATAATGTTAAAAGTTGGCTGCATTTCATTTACAGGATGTAACAATCACACCAACCCTATACTACCAATCTCAAACCTTGACTTTATCCAAATTACATCTTCGTAAAATCAACACCTGCGAAATTAGATTCCTGAGGGGAGCTGCCAATTTAACAATCCGAGACCGAGTAAGAAATGCTATTATCAGACACACTGTGGGATCAACACCTAGTGCCACATTTATTGAAAGACAGAAGATCCAGTGGTTTGGCCATGTCGTTAGAATGCAACACCAGCAACTACCATCACTGGCCTTACATCAAAGATCATCTGCGACGAGACCACGAGGACGTCCAAGAAGAAAATGGATTGACGACATCAAAGACATTGTACAGCCACACGGAATGACACTATCCAGTGCCGCCCACCGGGTGCTGGAACGCTCAGTAGCTCAAATGCTACAGAAAAGAATATCGTGGACGAAGAAATAGCGACATTCCGAAATTCTACAAGAATATCGTGGACGAAGAAATAGAAGCATTCTGAAATTCTACTTAAAATCGTGGACGATGAAGGAGAAACATTCTGAAATTTTACAAGAATATCGTGGACGAAGAAGTAGAAACATTCTGAAATTTTCCAAGAATATCGTGGACGAAGAAGTAAGTAGAAACATTCTGAAATTCTACAATATCGTGGACGACGAAGTAAAAACATTCTGCAATTTTACAAGATCCGAACCTCGAAGAAATCTGATTCACAAACAGTATCATTTCTTGGAAACTGAAATACAGCGTATATTTTTCATGACTGTGGTGTGTTTGAAAATATTACCGTTCCAAGTTTTGTATTAACCTTTTATACTGCATGAACTCCACAGAGGGTGAATATAAAACTTGGAACGGCAGTATTTTCAAAAACCCACAGTCATTAAAAATACACCCTATACTTTGACATATTAGACGTCACAGTGGATTGGTAAGAACAGTGATGGAAGGCGTGGTTCCTGGTAGAAGTGTCAGTTGTCAACCAGCACGAAGATGGACACAGGACATTGCAGAAACCTTGGGCATGGAGGGTGCATGATGAGGGAAAATGGCAAGAGACCGAGATGCTCTTCAACGCACCGTAATGAGAGTGAAGTTCTCTAAAAGACCTGAAAATGAGTTTGCCATTGCTATCTGAACAACATACCATCGAGATCAACGCAAGGCGGTCTGCTTCTAAATCGTCTGCAGCTGCTTTCGAACCCTCGACTCGGTATGTTGGGAAATTTTGAAACGGACACGTCACCTAAGTCACAACTCAGACAAAAGGTACGAGGACGAGTCAATAAGTAAGTCACACAGTTCTGTGGGATGGCAGGTAAATGTAGTTAGCGTTTTCTACAAGTGTCATTAGGTGACAGCAACATCGAGCTTTATATTCCTTTTCGTCAGGTGGCGCTAAGTGTCTCATGCGCATGCGAAGCGCATAAACAAAATGGCGACTGTACTTACGGAGTGTACAACCAAAGAACAACGTGCTCTTGAGCTTTTTTTTTTTTTTTTTTTAGGCAAAAGGACTGCCTGCAAAGGACATTCATGAAGAATTGCTTCATGTTTATGCCGATAAATGCTTGTCCCGTAAAGCGGTGCTTCATGATGCAATTCGTACAGGACTGCTGACTAGAGGAGTATTGCTTCTTCATGACAATGCCAGACCACATAAGTAGTATACAATGTGCAAATGGGTTAGGATTTGTGGTTGGCAACCACAATTTTTTACTATATAAAAAGTATACAACCGCAAGCGAAACGTCATATTTTACGACCACAAATTCAAGGGATGCAATCCATGAATAAATAATGGAACGTATTTTTGCACTGTTACTTCCCCTTTTGTGTGATAAATTTTATATTTGTAAATTTAATAATTGCTGATAGTATTAGTTGTAGTGAGTGAGACCCTCATCCAACGATTGATGGTGGTAAGGTTACAGTGCTCTTCCTCCTCGGTTTTTTTCCGTCTTCTTTCTTTATTTGTATTGGGCATAAATAACTATCATCATTCCATTGGTGCTGTGTAAGGCTTAGGGTTACAGTGCATTTCCTCGGGGTGGTCTAGGGGCAGTGCGGCGTGGGGTGGGGGATCAGGCGTGGGATGCGGGTGTCGTATGTGGGGTAGGGCTAGGTGGTTCGAATCTCGGGTCGTGAGAGGTGTCATATGAAAACCTTAATAGGTAAGCATGTAAATATGGCCGGTATATGATGTGTAGAGGGTCGTAGTAGTGTAAACACTATCATCATACGGGTTACAAATGAAAACCTTTAAAAGTAAAGATGGCCGATATTATTGATTTTAGTGGGTATATCTTAGTGAAACTCGATGGTAAGGGGTGGGTAGCGGCTATTAGTGGTCTGTAGAGGGTCACAGTGGCTTGCTCACTATCATCATACGGGTTACCAATGAAAACCTTAAAAAGTAAAGATGGTCGATAGTATTGATATTTAGTGGGTATATCTTAGTGAAAATCATTGGTAAGTGGTGGGTAGCGGTTATTAATGGTCTGTAAAGGGTCATAGTAGTGTAAACACTATCATCATACAGGTTACAAATGAAAACCTTAAAAAGTAAAGATGGCCGATATTAATTATTTTAGCGGGTATAGCTTAGTGAAATTTGTTGGTAAGGGGTGGATAGCGGCTAGTAGTGGTCCGTAGAGTGTCATAGTGGTGTAAACACTATATCATACAGGTGACAAATGAAAAACTTAAAAAGTAAAAATGGCCGATAATATTGATTGTAGCGGATATAGCTTAGTGAAATTCAATGGTAAGGGGTGGTTAGCAGTTATTAGTGGTATGTAGAGTGTCATAGTGGCCTAAACACTATCATCACACAGGTTACAAATGAAACCCTTAAAAAGTAAAAATGACCGATATTATTGATGTTAGCGGATATAGCTTAGTGAAATTCGTTGTTAATGGGTGGGTAGAAGATATTAGTGATCTGTAGACTTTCGTAGTGACCTATACACTAGCATCTCACAGGCTACAAATGAAAACCTTAAAAAGTAAAGATGGCTGGCATTATCGATTATAGCAGGTATGGCGTAGTGAAATTCGCTGATAAGGGGTTTGTGAGTGGAGGAAAGGCTATATTGGTCCTTCTGAACATTGATAAGGGGTGGTCGAGTGGTGGGGTGGTAGATAAATACATCCATTCGTTGATAATAGCCGGAGGTTAAGTCTCATATTAGAGTCTAAAGGTAGCTGATCTGAGGGTGACCATCCTGAGGTGACTCATCATCGGGGCTATGTCGGTGAGGGTGAACGTACATGAACTATGTTCAGACATATCTTTGGGATAAAACCGGAGGATGACTCAGAGCGTGCTGACCGCGGTAAACCTGCTTGAACGTGTTCAGACATGTCTTTGGGGAAAAACTGGAGGGTGACTCAGAGCGTGCTGACCGCGGTAAACCTGCTTGAACATGTTTAGACATGTTTTCTATGTTGCATCAGCGAACAGTCTGTATAAAAAGGACCCCAAAGGCGGGCTAAAGACACTACGTTTGCGACAAGACCTAGCGAAAACACCTCACCGAAGAGACCGCAGTGGTAAGTAGCACTGTGTGTATGCTATATTGTCTCGTCAGGTCGGTATAGTGCTGTCACTAGTGTATATCTCAGAAGCTACATGAGGCAACTAACAAGAATACGCCGTTAGGTATAGCCGCCCGGTATAGGAATACTAATACAGATACTAATGACGGTTGTATATATTTTAAAAAATCATCATAAATCATCATCATCATTAGCTTCACTTTCGTCGTCAAGTGCCATTGGGAGAAATGACGCCCCACTGCTCGATGGGTGGCACTGAATAGCGTCATGCCGGGTGAGTATCTGTATTCTCAGGTGCCCTCTGCTGTAATCCGATAGGGTAGCGGTTGTGGTGCATTCCAATTGTGTACATATGAAACATGTTTTTCATTAAAGCATGCTTTCTCTGTTCACTAAAAAGTATTATGCTTTTGTCCATCTACAGATTTAAACCAAGACGACCAGTCCCTCATTGACACATGGACCACATCGATTCTGAAATGCACAAACGTATGTGAATATATCATGTCTCCACTAAGTGTAGTGCAATATATATCCGTCTACGACTATGTCCTCTTTCTGTGTAGTGTATGGAAACAGGTTGTATTCAACCATTCAGTATTGACCATTATCCCGCTCACTCTCCAGAGTGAAAAAATAATGTGCTGACACAGGAGAATCTAGAGTCATGCTCTGTTGTCACTAATGTATTAAATGAATGTATATCACTAATGTACACGTTCTCAAAATACTCTGTCTCCTCAAAATGTGTCAAAGCTACATAAAAGTCAATTATGCGGTGTCAAATTCAGTATGTGAAATTTTTACTGTCCCTTGTTATATCATCTTTGTCTTTTCTCCAGACTGAAAATTTGCAGACACAGAAGAAAAAAAAACTCGAGACTACTGAGTGGCTTACAAGAAGTGAAATCTCGAGGCTATTGCTTACAAGAAATGAAAGCTCGAAGATATTGAGCTGTGTATAAGAAAGGAAGACAACGAACGGTCTACCACAAAATATTGGTATGTATGCTTTCATCATTTCTCACTAACAGATGGTCATCACTAAATATTTTCAGCCCTAAGGGTGGGCACCCCTAAATGTAGTCAACATTTCTCATAATATACTACAACTCTGCGTCATACAATGTAAAATAGCACAAAGAACAGAATTACGAACCAGGCCGTTGCTAACCATCACCACAAAAAAATATAGTCGCTGAGAAGACACTCTGTAAGGATAAAAAGAAAATGAAATAATATACTATGTGTGACATCATAAGCCGCAAAGCCTTTTTTCTTTTATATATTTCCTAACAATTGATATGAAATATTTTCTGTAGATATGCTATCATCATGATTGTCACATGTTTTGAAGTACAAAATGTAAAAATGTCGGACTATAACGAGGTTGTCTTTTCTTCACAGCTGTTTGACGGTCAGTACTTACAGCGATTGTGAAAGTTTGGAACTAGTGGAAGACTACACAATTTTATAGTGGTCACTATACCTTAGCCATTGGAGCTACACACACGAGTCATTATCTAATACCCGAGGCTACAAGCGTGTTGGAATTATTACTGAGCTATCACCAAGCCATTATCTAACACCAGAAGCTACTTATTGTCTTTTCACCACTACATTTTTTTTCTATCATTATGACCACTAGTCAGAAAAATATCTATCTCTGCTCTATCTGTGGTAAAGTATTTACTGAAATCCACAGTCTTACACGTCACATTAACACCGTACACAACACTCAAACTCACACATGCCACATCTGCGGCAATCTATACAAAAGGAAAGACATCCTACAACGACACATAAAATTTGATCACCAGACATCAGCTACACCAACACCTGTTACCACTACACCATCAACATCAGGCACTACATCAAGAAAAAGAAAACGACCAGCAGACACACAAGCAGCTAAAAAACCTAAACTTGACCAAGTGGAAACAGAGGAAGCCATCGCAGAGACTGACGAAGAAGTAGATGAGGAACTAAAGACTGTAGACACCATCCGCGACGAGGAAGTACAGCAGAAATATAGAGACGTCTGGCCCTACCTTAGGACACATCAGAACATCCACAAATATGTATCGACCTACAATTTTTTTCATCGACCAGACTCAACACAACCAATTGACTGGACCGAGACTTTAAGACCAATATTTACTAGTCAGACATGTCGGTTTAAGGTTAATTATTCTCATCACATGATCTTACGTCATTGGGAGACAGGAGAACTTAGATTTTACCATTCATCGTCGAACAATGCATGCCAACTCGACATCCCCCACCTAGTTAACCATGAAAACGACTTTGACGATTTTATAGAAATAGTTCAGGACAGTGACATGTTTAACTACGCCATACACAACAGACCTGACACTAAGTACATGGTAGAGACAATCCCCGCGACTAGCTTTTATATATACCACATCACTGAACACCCGCTAGGTTGATTGTTGTCTGTAATATGCTCTATTAAACATGTAAAGTGGTCATATGTGTGATATCCTTGTATGTGTGGTACAGTAAACTGTCTATATCATTGAAAATAAAAGACTGTTTGTCACTTTATGTCACTGATGTGTAAAGTCACATGTTTTCATTGAGTGGTATTGAAAATATTGAATATTATGGAAACGAAAATTTTAAGAAATATAAAAGTTATGAAACGAAAAATATTTGTTTTGTTGGTTTATTCAGTGGTATGCTTGACATGTTTTCCTTGGTTTTTCTTGTTTTAGTCTTTCATGTTGTCGTCTTTCTGGTTGTCGTGTTATCTCTTTCATACTGCGCAAGGTTGTTTCTTCAAGTTGAATGTGGCGCAAAGCTGTGGAACAATTGACACACACAAAATGGACCAATGAGACAAGACCAAAGTCACACAAGAACACAGACACACTGGAACAGAGAGACACGTACAATTTCACACAAGAATAAAGACACAAAAGATCAGTAAAATTGAAAATTTGGTAAAACTTTTCACAGCTGGACAACAAAATTTCCTACTTTTCATAAGTTTGGGTGAAATTTGGCCAAACTTTTCACGTTTTGGTTAGCACATTTTTTCCCCTACTTTTCATATTTTTGACTGAGCTTTTTATAAGATTGGTTTGAAATGTGGCTAACCTTTTCACATTTGGTTAACAAATGCTCCTACTTTTCATAAGTTTGGGTGAAATTTGGTCAAAATTTTCACATCTGGACAACAAAATTTCCCACTTTTCATAAGTTTGGGTGACAGTTGGTCAAACTTTTTCACTTTACGTTAACAAATTTTCCTACTTTTCATATGTTTGACTGAGATTTTTATAAATTTGGTTTGAAATTCGTCCCAACTTTTCACATTTGGTTACCAAATTTTCCTACGTTTCATATGTTTGGTTGACGTATTTCTTTACTTGACCAACAATTTTCACATTTGGTTAACAAATTTTCTTACTTTTCATAAGCTTGGCTGAGCTATTTATAAGTTTGGTTGTAGTTTGGCTAAAGTTTTCTCTTTTGGTTAATAAACTTTCCTACTTTTTATATGTTTGGTTGAAATTTGGCCATTTTTTTCACATTTGGTTAACAAATTTTCGATTTTACTGATCTTTTGTGTCTTTATTCTTGTGTGAAAGTGTACGTATCTCTCTGTTCCAGCGTGTCTTTGTTCTTGTGTGACTTTGGTCTTGTCTCATTGGTCCATTTTGTGTGTGTCAATTGTTCCACAGCTTTGCGCCACATTCAACTTGAAGAAACAACCTTGCGCAGTATGAAAGAGATAACACGACAACCAGAAAGACGACAACATGAAAGACTAAAACAAAAAAAAAAAAAACCAAGGAAAACATGTCAAGCATACCACTGAATAAACCAACAAAACAAATATTTTTCGTTTCATAACTTTTATTTTTCTTAAACTTTTCGTTTCCATAATATTCAATATTTTCAATACCACTCAATGAAAACATGTGACTTTACACATCAGTGACATAAAGTGACAAACAGTCTTTTATTTTCAATGATTTAGACAGTTTACTGTACCACACATACAAGGATATCACACATATGACCACTTTACATGTTTAATAGAGAATATTACAGACAACAGTCAACCTAGCGGGTGTTCAGTGATGTGGTATATATAAAAGCTAGTCGCGGGGATTGTCTCTACCATGTACTTAGTGTCAGGTCTGTTGTGTATGGCGTAGTTAAACATGTCACTGTCCTGAACTATTTCTATAAAATCGTCAAAGTCGTTTTCATGGTTAACTAGGTGGGGGATGTCGAGTTGGCATGCATTGTTCGACGATGAATGGTAAAATCTAAGTTCTCCTGTCTCCTTATGACGTAAGATCATGTGATGAGAATAATTAACCTTAAATCGACATGTCTGACTAGTAAATATTGGTCTTAAAGTCTCGGTCCAGTCAATTGGTTGTGTTGAGTCTGGTCGATGAAAAAAATTGTAGGTCGATACATATTTGTGGATGTTCTGATGTGTCCTAAGGTAGGGCCAGACGTCTCTATATTTCTGCTGTACTTCCTCGTCGCTGATGGTGTCTACAGTCTTTAGTTCCTCATCTACTTCTTCGTCAGTCTCTGCGATGGCTTCCTCTATTTCCACTTGGTCAAGTTTAGGTATTTTAGCTGCTTGTGTGTCTGCTGGTCGTTTTCTTTTTCTTGATGTAGTGCCTGATGTTGATGGTGTAGTGGTAACAGGTGTTGGTGTAGTTGATGTCTGGTGATCAAATTTTATGTGTCGTTGTAGGATGTCTTTCCTTTTGTATAGATTGCCGCAGATGTGGCATGTGTGAGTTTGAGTGTTGTGTACGGTGTTAATGTAACGTGTAAGACTGTGGATTTCAGTAAATACTTTACCACAGATAGAGCAGAGATAGATATTTTTCTGACTAGTGGTCATAATGATAGAAAAAAAATGTAGTGGTGAAAAGACAATAAGTAGCTTCTGGTGTTAGATAATGGCTTGGTGATAGCTCAGTAATAATTCCAACACGCTTGTAGCCTCGGGTAATTAGATAATGACTCGTGTGTTTAGCTCCAATGGCTAAGGTATAGTGACCACTATAAAATTGTGTAGTCTTCCACTAGTTCCAAACTTTCACAATCGTTGTAAGTACTGACCGTCAAACAGCTGCGAAGAAAAGACAACCTCGTTATAGTCCGACATTTTTACATTTTGTACTTCAAAACATGTGACAATCATGATGATAGCATATCTACAGAAAGTATTTCATATCAATTGTTAGGAAATATATATGTCACAAAAATAAAACACCGCGTTTAACCAGTTGATTACGATAGAGACTTTCTGATTAACCGGCCTATCTGCTAAGCAAAAACTATTTTAACTAACAGAAAAAACAAACTGGATGTCAAAATCCCCAGGACGGTCAAAAGTTGCAGCTGCACGTGTTTACATGGGGTCGACAAAATGGGAACATTTGGAAGTGAGTGAGATGAATCTATACACCACTTTGACAGTTCATAAACAGGTCGGATTTAAGCGGAAGTACTCAGCTCGGGAGAAAACAGTCCGTCTGTCATTGAGAGTTTCCGGACATCAAGCGAAATGACGGCTGTGGTTGTCACCACTCGACAGAAGATTGGTGGTTTGTTGTGGAAACCCGTTGTTGGGAGCATACAGGAACTCGCTAGCTGGTTGTGGGAGTCAAAACAAGTGATGACAACTCTGACATTGATTGAGCCAAGGAGGATAGATTCTTGACAATGGATGATATGCCCAAATAACACCTGTGTGGACATAAAGAATACCGTCACGTGACCAATTCAGGCTGTTTGAAAAACCTGATTTGGGGACAATGAGTGTTGACCAAAACCGTGGATTAGGATGGACGTGTTTGTGGGAGAGCTCTACAGTGTTAGATTGATTTAAAATTAACTAGCATGTGTCGTTATGGCAAAGTGTAGCAGCCATCCCGGAATGAGGCGGTTGTGCATAAGGTAGTCAATATAGTCTAATTAGTCCTAATTAATATAGGCAGTAGTCTTGTTAAAACTAGAGTGTGACGATTAGCACTGTTAGTTGAAAACTAGTTAGAGTAGTGAAGTGATAATTGGCTCTGCTAGGATGAATAGGATAGAGGGGTGATAATTGGAGAGATTTAAGATGGGGAAAGTGTCCAATGGGGGGATCTTTCAATGGTTTGCCCACTGAAGTTGTGCACTCTGTTTATGGGTCTTTCCTTGTCATCGCCTGATTCGGACGTAGGTAAGGAGCTAATATGCTCTATGACAGAGTTTAGTTAGCTATAAAATAACTGAGCAAGGAAATAGGCTTACACTCAGCCGGTAGGATCAGTGACTAGTACTATCACAAGATGTGTTGTTTCTCTCACAGGTTCCATACCAGTTACGAGGAAGTTCAACACTGGGTTTGATGAAGTGCAACTTCAATTAGACATAACACCAGTTGGACACTCAAATGTTTCTTACTAAAAAGGAATAACGTCCGAGAAGAAAGATGGTATTATGTTTACGCTGGACTCATAATCAGGAGGGTTCACCATAACATGACTCAGAAGAGCCAACCAATATGACGATTCCTGCGTGTTAAGGTTCACCTAAGATGGGTGATGATTGTTGATGCAACACAGCATAAGAACATTTGTACCTAAACAAGAACATTAAAATATAATAGTCACAGGGTGTGATATATTCTAGAGAAATAGTTCAAAAGACATGATACCTGAACCTAGATAGACACTAGTTAGGTTCAAGTATATTAACAATAACAGTGATACCTAAATACTCACTACAAAGGATTTGTGCATTAAGACCGATAGGAAATTATGTGCATTGGGCAACCGGTCCATGATCAGCTATAATTTACAAACAGTATCTATTTCGGATGATCAGGAAGATGGATTACCAGGTAGCTACAGATGACAGTCGGTGTCCGGCAGGAGAGATACAGTACCGGGTGAGATGGACTTGTTCTGACTTAACGTGCTGTGGTGTGTCATTGCAAGGATGAACTGACTATGCTAGTATCTGAGAGTCCGATCCTACACACATTATAGAACACATCACACACTTTCTTCGCATACACGTCTCATATACGTTACACTTTTCTTTTAATAAATTAATCTGTATTAATTTTTAGAAGCAAGAGTTGTTGAATATGTTGCGTTGGGGAAGTATGAGAGGGGGCATAGTACGACAGTGAGAGAGTGATAGGAAAAGGTGTCCATGGGCTGATGGAGTGTGTTGGACGGAAGCTGGTGGATTCTCCAGGATATTGATAGGAAAGAAAAATTATAATGTGGGTGTTGACTCTCCTCACTCCAGGGACGACACTTTAAAGGAGGACACGACAATATAAAACAAAAAAGGCTTTGAGGCTTATGATGTCGCACATAGTATATTATTTCATTTTCTTGTTATCCTTACAGAGGGTCTTCTCAGTGACTATATTTTTTGTGTGGTGATGGTTAGCAACGGCCTGGTTCGTAATTCTGTTCTTTGTGCTATTTTACATTGTATGACGCAGAGTTGTAGTATATTAGTGAGAAATGTTGACTACATTTAGGGATGCCCACCCTTAGGGCTGAAAATATTTAGTGATGACCATCTGTTAGTGAGAAATGATGAAAGCATACATACCAATATTTTGTGGTAGAGCGTTCGTTGTCTTTCTTTCTTATATACATCTCAATATCTTCGAGCTTTCCTTTCTTATAAGCAATAGCCTTGAGCTTTCACTTCTTGTAAGCCACTCAATAGTCACGAGTTCAGAAGGACCAATATAGCCTTTCCTTCACCCACAAACCCCCTATCAGCGATTTTCACTAAGCCATACCCGCTAGAATCGATAATGCCAGCCATCTTTATTTTTTAAGGTTTTCATTTGTAGCCTGTGAGATGCTAGTGTATAGGCCACTACGACACTCTACAGCTCACTAATATCTACTACCTACCCATTACCAACGAATTTCACTAAGCTATATCCGCTAACATCAATAATATCGGTCATTTTTACTTTTTAAGGGTTTCATTTGTAACTTGTGTGATGATAGTGTATAGGCCACTACGACACTCTACAGACCACTAATAACCGCTATCCACCCCTTACCACCGATTTTCACTAAGCTATACCCGCTATCATCAATAATAGCGGCCAATGTTACTTTTTAAGGGTTTCATTTGTAACCTGTGTGATGATAGTGTTTACACCACTATGACACTCTACGGACCACTACTATAGTCTGTCCGGAAATTAATGCCGTCATTCACGATCAATTATTTTGAAAACTGTCTGTTGCATCGTTATGAAATTTTCCCCGCCGTCTTATATTTACCCCCACCCAAGGAATATGTCTTTGAAAGGTCCAAAAACACCTTAAATCATTGAAATCGGCGACATTCCTTTGATCTTTTGCTGAACAACTAGTGATTTCTCGCTAACGAAGTTATTTTTACGGTAATGTGAGACATGTCAATTCTGTTGACACACAAAGGCGTATCCGGATTCGTATGAGAGTGGGTGCAATGAAAGAATTAGCTTAAAATCGACAGGGTCGGCTGCATTGCACCGGGTGTTTATCCCATATGGCTCAGTTTCTTTCCGCAGCGCGGAAAGCGGCGCACAAAGCACGAACTCCGTAGCTCCAGCGACGACCCTCGGGAGTCTCCAAAAAAATGCACTCGTGAAATGAAGGACGCGGCCCGGATTCGAACATACAACCTTTGGAGCCTGAGTCAGACTGCTTGACCACTTCACCACGGAGAATCCCAAGAGGGGTGCAATGTGTAATATTAGTAAAGACAGAGAATTTACAGAGGCACGGGGTAAAAAATTTGTAAATTAACAGGAAAGTAGAAGGAATATATTTCTTACCTTATTTTTCATTGTCTTCTTGTTTCTTCAGCTGATGCTGATGCTGTAATGTTTAGGGCCTGCAATTCGTCTGAATATTTGGAGCAAAATATCCCAGTAAGTGTGTACGTAGATTAAGGTCTGCGATCTGCTCATACCTTAATCTGTGTCGGACGATTCCATTAGGCTGATTATTGCTCTCGGTTGCATAAAATTCAATCCATCCTTTCTCCAATAGTCCTCTTCCTCTTTCAACACATGGTCCTGACGTTTTTTCCAGTAACTTTTATCAATATTTAATAGCGCGGACAGACAGACAGACAGACAGACAGACAGAAAGGTAGGTAGGTAGGTAGGCAGACAGAAAGGTAGGTGGGTGGGTGGGTGGGTGGATGGCTGGCTGGCTGGCTGGCTGGGTGGGTGGGTGGGTGAGTCGGTGGGTCGGTGGGTCGGACGGTCGGTCGGTGGGTCGGTCGGTCGGTGGGTCGGTGGGTTAGCCGGCCGGCCGGCAGGCAGACAGGCAGGCAGGCAGGTAGGTAGGTAGATTAGATAGATAGATAGACAGATAGATATATAGCCAGCTAGCCAGCTAGATAGATAGAAAGGTAGAAAGATAGATAGATAGATATATAGATAGATAGATAGCCAGCTAGCCAGATAGATAGATAGAAAGGTAGAAAGGTAGATAGATAGATAGATATCGGTCGGTCGGTCGGTCGGCCAGCAGGCAGACAGGCAGGCAGGCAGGTAGATAGATTAGATAGATAGATAGATAGAAAGGTAGAAAGATAGATAGATAGATAGATAGATAGATAGCCAGATAGATAGATAGAAAGGTTGAAAGATAGATAGATAGATAGATAGATATCGGTAGGTCGGTCGGTCGGTCGGTCGGCCAGCAGGCAGGCAGACAGGCAGGCAGGCAGGTAGATAGATTAGATAGATAGATAGATAGATAGATATATAGATAGATAGATAGATAGATAGAAAGAAATGTAGAAAGATAGATAGATAGATAGATAGATAAATAGATAGCCAGATAGATATATAGATAGATAGATAGATAGATAGATAGATATCGGTAGGTCGGTCGGTCGGCCAGCAGGCAGGCAGGCAGGCAGGTAGATAGATTAGATAGATAGATAGATAGATAGAAAGAAAGATAGATAGATAGATAGATAGATAGCCAGCTAGCCAGATAGATAGATAGAAATTAGATAGATAGATAGATAGATAGAAAGATAGATAGATATATAGATAGATAGATAGATAGGTAGATCCCCGCCAGGAGCCGGGCCGAGCCAGCTAGTTTATTTATATAATCACGTTTCATGAAAGAACCCACAGTGTGACGACACCTCTGAACCTACTCCATATAAATTCCCTCAGTCTGCCAAAAGCATAACCGCGCAGACAAATTTCAAAAATTTGGGGGTGTGTCTTGTTGAAACGGTAATACTCTTAAAATGATGGAATGAGTGCGGGGGCAAAAAAATATATACCGCACATAACCAAACATTGAAATCTGCTGTACAATCTCCAGAACAAAATTTTTTTTGTTGGGTGGACATAATTATAAGGTTATATACTAAATCTCATCATTTTCCCTCAATTGGTTACTGAGATATTGAAATTTATATTGAGGCAACCAACCAAAAATAAACACTATAGCCGCTATCCACCCCTTACCATCTAATTTCACTACGTTGAACCGGCTAAAATCAATAATATCGGCCATCTTTATTTTTTAAGGTTTTCATTTGTAACCCGTATGATAATAGTGCTTATGCTACTACGACACTCTACAGATCACTAATAGCCGCTACCCACCCCTTACCAACGACTTTCACTAAGATATACCCACTAAAATCAATAATATCGACCATCTTTATGTTTTTAAGTTTTTCATTTGTAACCCGTATGATGATAGTGAAAAAGCCACTGTGACCCTCTACAGATCACTAATAGCCGCTACCAACCCCTTACCAACGAATTTCACTAAGCTAAACCTGCTAAAATCATTAATATCGACCATGTTTATTTTTTTTAGGTTTTCATTTGTACCCTGTATGATGATAGTGAATAAGCCACTGTGACCCTCTACAGACCACTAATAACCGCTACCCACCCCTCACCATCGAGTTTCACTAAGATATACCCACTAAAATCAATAATATCGGTCATTTTTACTTTTGAAGGTTTTCATTTGTATCCCGTATGATGATAGTGTTTACACCACTACGCCCTTCTATGGATCATATACCATTCATATATACATGTTTACCTATTACGATTTTCACATGACACCTGTCACGACCCGAGATTCGAACCACCTAGCCCTACCCCACATGCCGACACCCGCATCCCACGCCTGATCCCCCACCCCACACCGCACTGCCCCTAGACCACCCCGAGGAAATGCACTGTAACCCTAAGCCTTACACAGCACCAATGGAATGATGATAGTATTTATGTCCAATACAAATAAAGAAAGAAGACGGAAAAAAACCGAGGAGGAAGAGCACTGTAACCTTACCACCATCAATCGTTGGATGAGGGTCTCACTCACTACAACTAATACTATCAGCAATTATTAAATTCACAAATATAAAATTTATCACACAAAAGGGGAAGTAACAGTGCAAAAATACGTTCCATTATTTATTCATGGATTGCATCCCTTGAATTTGTGGTCGTAAAATATGACGTTTCGCTTGCGGTTGTAGACTTTTTATATAGTAAAAAATTGTGGTTGCCAACCACAAATCCTAACCCATTTGCACATTGTATACTACTCACATACGGCTCGATTAACCCAGGAGAAAATTAACCAACTAAGGTAGAAATGTCTGAAACGTCCACTTTACAGCCCCGACTTAGCCTCTAGCGATTTCCGCCATTTTGGTCAACTAAAAACACACCTTGGCGTGAGACATTTCGCGAATGACGCCGAAGGTGACAGTGAATTGAAGACGTGGTTTAGAAAACAGAGCGCACAGTTCTATGCAGCCGGTTTGTGAGAACTGATAAAATAATTGGATAAGTGCATCAATGTTGGTGAAAATTATGTTGAGATATAAAGGGACAATATATGTATAAAAATAAACTGGTGTCAAGTTGTTATCACATTTAGTTATTTGTCTACAGCCATTTGTGACGTACTTATTGACTTCCCCTCGTAATTTACATGCTGGAAATTACTTAGTGACAACTGGCAAGGTCGAAGGGAACAGACCAAGGGGAAGACCGAGAAGTAAATATCTAGATGGCTTGGCCACATGGCATGGTCGAGACAGGAATACTGAGCTGATCCACGACTCTGGTGATCGAGTGAAATGGCGAGTCATAACCGCCCACGCTTTCCGGCATGGCACATGTGTGATTGATTGAATTACTGCAACAATGTGACGTTGTTCGTCCATAATGACTGCTGAAGACTACCGCTACCGGTAAACCAATGAGATTCTTTGAACGTGAGTACGAAGGTGTCCGATGTGATTCCGGAATATTTGTGGGCAGATTGTGTTACTGAGAAACCGGGACATTTCTCTTAAGCATAAGAAAAATCAAAGATATCAAATTAAAAAAAAATAATACTGTTACTTTTTAAGGGTAACACAGTTGTTAGTGCGCTAGCCTACATAAACAGATACCCATGTTCAATCCCCGGGAGGGGTAAAGAGCATTTCCAACTAGTGGAAGATCAAGGATGGACTTCCAGTCTCATAAAATGAGACTGATTTCCTGTTGTGCCGTGGCCTAGAATATGCGGATAACCACAAATTAACCCCAGTGGTAGCCTATGTCAGTGGTTCTCAACCGGTGGGGAATTCCTCTCCCCCCCCCCCCACTCGGGGGAGTGGAGGGATTTTAGGGTTTCTAGGGGGAGGGGGAATTAAGATTATTCCAGAATCGCGTTAATACAAGAACCGATTACTTTATATTGTTTTTCCCTCCATACTTTGCGGTTCTGTACTTCTCGCCCTTCTGAAATGAGTTTTATAACGTAAATAAACCCGTAAATCACGTTTTATGTAGACATCTAGGCTTGTTCTAAGTATGTGTTTTTAAATTTAGCTTCCATATTTACGTATACTGCGCAGGGACCCGGGTGAAGGAGGGGGAAGGGATTCATAGGGAGGAAATACGAAGGGGGTGGGTGGGTTGACGTTCTGAACATATGGTAAAGGGGTGCGTGGGCCAAAAAAGGTTGAGAACCACTGGTCTAGAATATGCGGATAACTACAAATTAACCCCAGTGGTAGCCTGTGTGAAAGGACTACTTTTATACATGAATACAGGCTTGTCTCCCATGTTTCATGATACACGATTAAACGCTTCTCTTCAATGTTTCATGATACACGATTAAATTCTTCTCTTCAATGTTTCATGATACACAATTAAATTCTTCTCTTCAAAGTTTCATGATACACGATTAAATTCTTCTCTTCAATGTTTCATGATACACGATTAAATTCTTCTCTTCAATGTTTCATGATACACGATTAAATTCTTCTCTTCAATGTTTCATGATACACGATTAAACGCTTCTCTTCAATGTTTCATGATATTCGATTAAACGCTTCTCTTCTATGTTTCGTGACATGTTTATTTGCTTCTCTCCTATATTTCACGACACGACCGACACACGATTAAATGCTTCTCGTTAATGTTTCATGATACACGATTAATTGCTTGTCTCCTATATTTTATGATACACAATTACCTGCTTCTCACCTATATTTCATGACATACGGTTACTTGCTTCTCTCTCATATTTCATAACACACGATTGCGTACTTCTCTCCCCTGTTTCAGGACACACAACTGCGACGGAGTAAATATTTCAGCATTTTTGCTTTACGAGTACCAATGCATCTGGATTAGAGAGAGGCCTGAAAATGAAGCCAATTTTATTTCCAATCTGCAAGCTTATAACGCTATTTCGACACTTAAGCAAAAGTCAGAGCAGATTTAGCTACTTAAATATAGCCATTAACAGTAGATAGCTTCCCGCGGGCATTGGGTTCGAGTCTGTTTAGTACACAATAATAGTTTAGTTTAGTTTAGTTTAGTCGACGGATCGACATCACGGCACACGGATGTAACCCATAAGTGCTCCGTTCTACTCCTAACTCAATCCTGAGTCCAGAGAATCTCAGCTCAGTGCACGAACTGCGTAGCACCGGCGAGGATCGTGAAATACTTCGAGTAGATTTTTAACTCCAAAATTTGTCCCGCAGCGCCGTTAGGCTACTCTTTTCCGATTTCCAACTGCCAAGGGATTTTTTACGTGCGAAACAATACACACGGGCGTCCGATCTCACTACCCAGAGACCAGGGGAAATTTTGTTACTTGAAGTCCACTTGAACAAATCCTGGCCTTCACCGGGGCTTGAAACCGGGACCTCCAGTACTCGAGGCGGACACTATACCTCGAGACCACTCAGCCACCTCAATCAATCTTCTGCTCTTTGAGAGGGAAATGAGAGTTGTGCAACACAACCCCGTGAGGAAGGATGCTTTGGTACCGGGTCGGGTGAAGCCTCTCTACCAACCTACACATGGACAGATGCGAGCTCATTACTGGTTGGCTGGTTGGTTGGTTAGCTTGTTGAGTGGGTGATTGTTGATTAGTTGGTGGCTGGGTGAGTGGTTTGGTTGGTTAGTGGGTAAATGGGTTGGTTGGTTGTTCGTTGGTTGTTGGACAGATGCAAGCTCCTTATATGATTCAGACGACCTGACCTCCAATGCATCGGAGTTAAGTTCTCAATTTTCCCAGAATATTCACAATCCACTCACAAACTAACTAACCAACCAATCCACTCACCAACTAACCAACAACCAACCAACCCACTAACCAACCAACCAACAACCTACCAGCCAACCTACTCACCCACCCACCAACTTACCAACAACAAACGAACCCACCTACTCACCCACTCACCAACTAACTAACAAACCACCCACTCAACCAGCCAACCAACCAGCCAACCCACTCACCCACCCACCAACTAACCAACTACCACCCAAGCCACTCAACCAACCAACCGACCAACCAACCAACCAACCAACACGTTGAATAAACATTCGCGAAAAAAAATTGGTTGCGGCCCTTTGTCCATGAAGTCTAAACATTTAGAACAATAGGAAGTTTGCATTATGGAGATTGCATAGGGTTAGATAAGCCATTTTATAACGTCATGGGTCAGTTCTGCTCCTATGGAAGCCTGCTTGGATGGCGGGGAATATCCCCAGTCTGCCCCTGGCTTCCCTGGAGGTCTGACTGGCAGGCATGCGGCAGTCTCTGACAGGCAGGTTTGTATATCGCAAGTGGATAGAGCAGTGGTTCTCAATCGGTGGAGAATAGGGGCGGAGGGGGGGGGGGGTTTAGAGATTCCAAGGGAGGGGGGGGAATTAAGATTATTTCAAGATCGCGTTAATACAAGAACCGATTACTTGATATTGTTTTTACCTGCATATTTCACAGTTCTGTGCTTCTCGCCCTTATGAAATTCCTTTAATAACGTAAGTAGACCGGCAAATCACATTTTATGTTGACGTGTAGACTTTTTCTAGTACTGTATGTGTTATTAAAGCTAGCTTCCATTTTCACGTATACTATGTAGGGGAGGGTTGGGGGGGAATGTACAGGGAGGACATATGAAAAAAAGGGGGGGGGGGGGGAGTGGCATTTTAAACATATGGTGAAGGGGTGCATTGGCCAAAACAGGTAGAGAACCACAGGGATAGAGGGACAAAGATGACGGGTATTCCCGTTATCCAAGCAGGCTTCCGTAAGAGTGGAGCTGACACATGACGCAATAAAATGGCCTGTCTAACGCTACGTAACCGTCCGGAATGCAAGCTTCCACGGTGATTCTAAATATGTAAACTTCATGGGCAAACTTGTCACGCAGGAAACGTTCTTCCATATATCCGGGGTGGGGTAAGGGTAGGAGGGGGCAAAAAAAACGTGGGGGCGGGGGGGAGGGGAATTACCTTCAACGAACGCCCACGTAAGTAGGATGCGTAATTACAGCAGCTCTGATGTAAACTGACACAATGAGATTACGCCCAAAACAAACATCAGAAAATTGAAAGGAACAGCACGACGACTGATGAAGAAGTAATGGGATATGTGCACATTAGTGATTAGAAAGGTATACAGACGGAGGACAGACAGACAGACATGGCAAAGACAGACCAGACCGGAGACAGACAGACAGCAGCAGACAGACAGACAGACAGACAGAAAGGCATGCAGGCAGGCAAGGCAGGCAGACAGACAGCACAGACAGACAGACAGACAGACAGACAGACAGGCAGGCAGGCAGGCAGACAGACAGACAGACAGACAGACAGACAGACAGACAGACAGACAGACAGACGAGTGAGGAATTAAGAAGCAGAGACAATCAGACAGATGGAAACTGAAATAGGAATATAAAAAAAAATGTCAGAGGAAAGAATATGAGACAGACGGACGTATAGTTAGAGGAAACTAATAAGCAAACACAGGCAAAGAGTTATCGATGGGAACAGAGAGAGCGACGAAGATCGATTTACGGATATAGAACAAAAGACCACCGAGACAGATAGAAAGATAGAGAAAGACACATAGTGAAAGAAGCGAAAGACAGGCGACAGCAAAGACAGAAGTATAGAAAAAAATAGAACAGGGACACTGAAAATAAAAAAAAATAATAATATGGACACGAGTTGGAGAAAGACATAAGCAAAGACTGACGGAGGAAACAGTAAACAATAAAACTGAGGCGGAGACAAACAAAAATGTGGGTGACTTGTACGGAAATGAAGAATAGTAACTGTGTAACCCACCATGCATATCGTTAGTTACGCCTAAGGTGGATTTCGCTGGCGTAAACGCTTCTGCTGTTAAGGTATGCTGGGTCCGTGGCGAAGAAGTTACTGACGTATTTCGTAATCCCGCATACTGCATTCGAAACACGGATGTGGACGATTTGGCAGCAGACAGCCTTACGTTGGATTTGATGAAATGGACTGGGTTCCGGTCGTTCGAAGAACAATAGCAAACTCCTCCCCCCCCCCCCCCACACACACATATATATATCCTTTACAGCAGTTGTTCTCAACATTTTTTGGCCCGTGCCCCCCTTCACCATATTTTCAGAACGTCATCCCCCCACCCCCCTTTCGTATTTCCTACCTAAAAGTTTGGCCCGTGCCCGCCTTCACCATATTTTCAGAACGTCATCCCCCCCCCCCCCTTTCGTATTTCCTACCTAAAAGTTTGGCCCGTGCCCGCCTTCACCATATCTTCAGAACGTCACCCCCCCCCCCCCTTTCGTATTTCCTACCTAAAAATCCCTCCTCCCGCTCCTATACAGTATACGTAATAATGGAAGCACATACTAAAGCAAGTCTAGACGTCCTCATAAAACGTGATTTGTGGGTCTACTTACTTTATAAAAAGAATTTTAGAAGGGGTGAGACGTACAGAACAGTAAAGTATGAAGGGATAAACAAGATCAAGTAATCGGTTCTTGTATTGACGCGATCTTGAAATAATCTTAATTCCCCCCCCCCCTCCCCGCCCCACCCCCGGCAGCGTCCAGCGTTTCCCGTAATCGTTTTCTCTACAATTACATAGGGGGGGGGGGGGGCATATCCTGTTTACAGGGCATTGAGTCAACATCAGCATTTTCCAGCTGCTGTTGACGTCTTGGCAAGTTTTACGTTCAGTAGTTTGCCATTGATTTCTGAACGACCGGCTCACATACCTTAATGTAAGAAGCCAACTCGACGCGATCCGCTGCCGAATCTCGCGCAGCTGTGTTTCGTACGTAAGTATACGGATTACGAATAGCGTCCTTAATACCTTCGCCAGAGAAACCGGCTTCCCCGACATTACCAATCAGAAAACATCTTTGCTTTCACTCGTAAAGTACAACGCTATTTTTATAGGAAGTTGTCTTGTTTGTTGCGATAAAAGTCATTCGGCAGTTTTTATGTGCTCATGGAAACAATCAATATTCTCTCATTTTCCACATCAACAAGCAGACGACAAGGATAACATTTTCCCTGGCTGGATACACGCCCACTTCAGCCCTTCTCATCAAGCAACGGGGAGAAAACGACTTCGGCGAGATAATTTTGCCACGAGCGAGGTAAGAACCAGGCGGCATATTTTTAAAAAGTGCGTTGGTTGTCAGTGCTTCTCAAACTGTTAGAGTTTAAGGTACCCTAATGGAGCAAAGCCATGGATCGTCAGCCCAGGAAAGGATAACCAGGTCAACCAATGCCGGGTTTTAAAAAAAAAGAGTGGGGGGGGGGGGGGGAGGTTAAAGGCAAGAGGGTCGATTTCATTGTACCTGGTTTTATCCCACATTACTCTCGATCTCTTTCCGTAGGGCGTCGCACAAAGCACGAACTCTGTAGCTCCAGCGACGCCCCCCCCCCCCCCCCCCCAGGAGTCTCCTAGAAAATTTAATTCGTAAACCGAATTGAACCCACAACCTTGAGAGAACAAGGCAGGCGATGTAATAACTTCGCTACTGAGATTCCCTATTGTTAGCTAGTTGCATATCCTTCACATTTGTCCTGGCACCAACACTGTTCAGCCTCATGTCTTCAGCTATGCTGACGAATGCCCTTTCGAGAACAACGACATTGGAATAGACATCAACTACCGCATGGATGGAAAGTTGTTCAATCTCAGAAGGCTGAAAGCCAAAACCAAAACTAACAGCGACACCGTCAGAGAACTGCTGTTTGCTGATGATTGCGCTCTGTATGCCAACTCGGAGGCAGACATGCAACACAATGTTTCAGCTTTCTCATATGCCTGTGCCAACTTTGTGCTCAATATCAACTTGGAGAAGACTGTAGTTATGTACCAGCCAGCTTCAGGGAATAATCACACCGTGCCGAATATCAAGGTGAACGGTCATAGACTAAGTGTTGTGGACAAATTCACCTATCTTGGCAGCACTGTGTCACAAGCTGCCACAATTGATGACGAAGTGAATGCAAGAATCTCCAAGGCCAGCGCGGCCTTTGGCAGACTGTACAAGAATGTATGGGACAGAAATGGAATAAGCCTGCAAACAAAGCTGAAAGTCTATAAAGCCGTTGTATTATCTCCACTGCTATATGCTTGTGAAACATGGACTGTTTATCAGGACATGCTAGGAAATTAAACCACTTCCACACAGTCTGCCTTAGGAAGCTATTGAAGATTAAATGGCAAGACAAGATCCCAGACACTGAAGTTCTAGAAAGAGCGTCCATGCCCAGTATCCACACTCTACTAATGAAGAATCAGATTCGCTGGGCTGGTCACTTAACTCGTATGCCAGATCACAGGCTCCCTAAACGAATTTTTTACGGCGAGCTGCGTTTGGTAAACGCTCCCAAGGCGGCCAGAGGGAAACTGCTTTAAAGACATCTGAAAATCTCACTGAAAGCTTTTGGAATTCATCTTGACACCTGGGAGACTGCTGCCTAAAGACCGTAAATTCGTGGACGTACATCATTACATAAGGGTGCAGTCACTTGTGAAGCAACCAGGACTGCAAGAGCTGTGAAAGAAACGGCTGGACAGAAAAACCACTGCAGGAGATCCTCCTCCTGGAACGTCAAGCATTCTTTGCCCACATTGTCAAAGAACATTTCGAGCCAAAATAGGCCTTATTAGCCATCTTAGAACTCACGGCTCCATACTTTCAACCCTACTGGTTGAAATGAATGGTCATCATCATTCTTGATGGACAAACAACAACAACAACAACATGACGTCGCAATCAACCCCAGCTTTAGTGGCATCTGATGGCTGTGGAAATGTGGTTTTTGAGGAAAATGCAAAGAATATCATGGACAGACAGAAATACCAACAAGTCCATCAAGAAACAAATGAAGATCGTAAACTGATTAGAGATATTAGACGTAGACAGTCAACATTTTTTGGGCATGTTATGAGAAGAAATGAACTGGAGAACTTGGTGACAACTGGCAAGATCGAAGGGAAGAGACCAAGGGGGAGACCGAGAAGTAAATACCTCGAGGCTTGGCCACGTGGCATGGTCGAGACAGGAACACGGAGCTGATCCACGACTCTGGTGATCGAGTGAGATGGCAGAACATGACCGCCCACGCTTACCGGCATGGCACATGATGGATGGATGGATTATTGGCTGTTCGTGATACCTGGGCAAATTTACGTTCAGTAGTTTGCCATTGCTTTCTGAGAGACCGGCACGCATACCATTTATTAAAAAAAAAATCAACGTAAGGCAGTCTGCTGCCAAATCTCCCGCAGCTGTGTTTAGAACGCGGTATGTGGGATTATGAACTGCGTCCGTAACACCTTCGCCACGGAACAGGCTACATATTGTACTTAAAGAAAAAGGCACAACAACAACAACAACAACAACAACAACAACAACAACAACGACAACGACAACAACGACAACGACAACAACAACAACGACAACAACGACAACAACCATGGCAGTAGCGAGTGTAACTGATCAGACCAATTTGCGCGGTGAACATTTCATTATTTTTTGGTTTGTTTGTTTGTTCGCATATCCTTTTACAGGACATCGCTGTCAACATCAGCATCTTTCAGCTGATTGTTGATTTCTTGGCAAGATTACGCGCAGTAGTTTCCATTGCTTTCTGAGCAATCGGTTCACATACCCCGTAAGTTACCGACGCCGAGAGAACGTCACGTTACTCACGAGAGTATACGGGATTACGGAGAAAGTCGTGTAACCGCTAGACCAGGGAGAACATTTCAGTACACTGTCAAAAATGTAATACAACGGACAAATTACATAAGATGATATTACTCGTATGAAAAATAGCTTTTCCCTTGCGTATTATGTTAATCTGTAAATCTCATCTTCCATATGTTATTGATCCCCCCTAGACATATGAATTTAGTGTCATGATTAAACATTCTCCATTGTATTGTAATGTCAGAGTTCGGCGTTAGCGTATTCTTTCATATTACCGTTGTTTGGCGTTAACGTGTTCTTTCATATTACTGCTGTGTCTATTATTTTAATTATTATTAACAGATCCAGCGCCAAACAAAAAATAGACCTAGACCAAACAAAAATGGATGGCGGAAAATGGGAAGTATGGGTGTGATACAGTTATGAATTAAAAGTTGTTAATATGGCAGCAGGCATGTTGTATTATATATATATCAAATGAAAGGAACGTGTAGATTTGGGAAGTCGCTTAAGATGATTAATCATCCCATGGCACTCAGTTAACCACAACGCCACGGAGACTCCTAACCAATGCCGGGAAGTAGATGGGAGTGTCGGCTGAAAGGCGCAAATATCGTAGTTCTGCTGTAAGCAGGTGCAACCGAAAGGCAGATCAGTTAAATCAAAAACAAAAACATACAAGGAAATTGCCGGAGAAACAAAAGACATATTATCGCCGTTTCCAGTAGATGTGAAAGCGCTGTGGCTAGTTTAATTGCCTATCGCTGGGGTGGTGGTGGTGGTGCGCTTCGGGGGAGGGATCATTACTCAATGAAGCAGATGTTTAAGATTCACTGTCTTCCCATGTCCGCTCAACCTAAAATGAGTACCAGAAACGGCAATGAGAACGAACGAACGAACGAACGAACGAACGAACAAACTTTATTTTCGAAGGGTAACAAATTGGGCACGCAGGCCCGTCTTACATTCGGCCCTTCCAATCACTCATCTTTCGTTCATCAGTGCATAGTACATTCACATAGGAAAAAAACATTGTCAAATGAATTGTCATCAAGCGGTGCTACAGACATTCAGGGATAAACTTCTCTCGCACCACACAAAAAGACTTGTCAGTCGTACGAGAGGAATTGATTACACATTTTATTGCCACTGGCTCTTACAATACATAAATGCACAAAACTGTCTCTAATGAATCACCCCATGAATACACAGAACCTTCCTATCTCTAGTCGTCCCTAGCCCTACTGCTAAATCTATCTATTCACTTAAAGAAGGACGCATGCGACTCTAAGCGATGTGTCCGCTACGAAGTCCTTCCCCTGTCTGACAATCCTCCGCGTCCTGATTACACAGCACGCGGAGGCGTAGTGTCTTCATGCGCACTTCGGCTTTTGCGTGCTACATCATTCACACGCTTAGAGTAGTAAGCCACTCTTGAGTTCTATTCCAAGTTCTTGTGTCTATCACGTTGAGGTGATTACACCGTGACCAGAGTGCTTACCCTCTGGTTGACACTTACGTGTCTCATGAGAGAACTGTTGATAGTTCTTACTCGCCTATCGTACGTCCCTACACCGACCTAGGCCCTCTTGTTGGGCACTGGGTTACCTCTAATCTACTGTGGTAGACCACTTCATTCAGGGTGGTCTTCCTCCTATGTATTCTAGTCTTTGACATGAATGTGTAAGCTGAAACATGCATATTACCATGTTATGAGACATATCCCCCTCACACCCATCTCCTATCCATCCGCGTGTCCCCACACACATCCACCACCCAACCACACACATACCCACAGGCACATACATGACCATCATCCACGCATCCCCCAACCAACACATCTCAAACACTCCCCACATACATCATCTCCTACCCACACACACCACTCCACACATCCCCCCACCACAACATTCCCCACCCACCCATACACCCAGGCACACATGCATGCAACCACCCATCCATACCCACCACACGCACACATTCTCCACCCTCCCATAACCTACCAACACTCACCCACCCACATATCCTCCACCACCACCCACACACCCCCAAACACTCAGCCAGACACACATCCCACAACCACATTTCCAACACCCCCACACACACATATTCCCGCCAACTCACATATCCTGCACTTACCTACACACAAAACCCGAACCCACCCACACATCCCCCTTTGCACACATATCACCCATCACACAATCTCCTCCATTCACACCTCCCGCACCCACACATCCCCTCCCACCCCAACCTACACACACTCACCCTCTCACACATCCTCCATCCACCCACTCGCCAACCAATCCACACCGATCTCCAAACTACAATCACACATCCTTTAACTACACATCTCACCACCCACACACACACACATATCTCCCCACCATACACACATCATCACACAGCAACACATTCCTCATCCAAACACCACACACCAACCACCCACACACCCCACCACCACTATACCACCCACACACATCCGCCTTCCCACCCACACACACACACCCCACCCATACACTCATCTCTCACACACTTCACCCACATCACGTACTCATCCATCAAACACTCACACCCACACATCACCCACCCATCAACACATGCACTCTCATTACACCTCCCACCCACACACACCCCAACCACCCAGCCAAACCACATCCCCCATCCTCACATGCATCTTCATCCACCGCACATCCACACCTCCCACATCCCACACAACACCCATCATAAACGCATCCCACACACACATACACATGCATTCCCATCCACATACCCGCCCACACATCTCTCACCCACACACACAAAATCTCCCACCCACCCACAAACCCACCTACAGAGAACAGCTCACCGCACACTACAGTAGCTCACCCACTCCATATATCCCATTCCACACTCACACACTCAGACCCACACAGACATCCCACTCACAGACACACCCCCACAATCACATCCCACACTCATCCGCACTCACACACATCTCCCACACACCATTCACCACCCTAAATACACATTCTCTACCACACACCAACACCACACACTGGCAACCATCCTCCTAAAACCAAATATCGCCCCCACACCACACATCCTCACACACATACATCCCACCGACTCACATCCCTCTCACCCATTCAGCCCATCAACGCCTCAACCACACACACATCCCCACACACACCCTCCACACATACATTCCCCATACCTACACACACACACATACACATCCCTCACATACACACCACACACACTCTCACATCTAGACACATACTGATGCCCCACATGCTCCACATGATCACGGCGAAACTAATAACAACAAACTTCCACACTTACACACAGTGAGCACACTGACAGATTGTCGCTGAGCATTCTCGCAAAATTGTAAGAAATGGAAAAAACAAATTGTACATATACATCAATCAATCAATCATGTGCCATGCCGGAAAGTCGTGGTGACGGTCATGACTCGCCATTTTACTCGATCACCATGGTCGTGGATCAGCCCAGTGTGTAGGGTTAAAAAAATGATTGTGAGGCAATTCAACTCTCTCTCTCTCCTCTCTCTCGTCTTCTCTCTCCCTCTCTCTCTCTCTCTCCTCTCTCTTCTCGCTCTCTACTCCCCACTCACTAACGCTCTCACTCACATACAGTAATGTTATATTATAAATGATAAAATCAAGTGGCATACATCAATCAATCAATCATGTGCCATGCCGGAAAGCGTGGGCGGTCATGACTCGCCATTTCACTCGATCACCAGTGTCGTGGATCAGCTCAGTGTTCCTGTCTCGTCCATGCCATGTGGCCAAGCCATCCTAGGTATTTTCCTCTCGGTCTTCCTCTTGGTCTGTTCCTTCGTCTTGCCAGTTGTCACCAAGTTCTCCAATCCATTCTTCTCATAACATGTCCCAAAAATGTTGACTGTCTACGTCTAATTTCTCTAATCAGTTTACGATGTTCATTTGTCTCCTGTAGTACTTGGTCATTGGTTTTTCTGTCTGTCCATGGTATTCTTTGCATTTTCCTCAGAAACCACATTTCTGCACCATCAGATGTTTTCAGCTTGACTGCTCATTGTCCAAGTTTCACATCCATTACAAAAGAACAGGCTCTATGTATCCCCTCAACACTCTTTTTCTCGTTTCAATTGACAGCTTTTTATTGGTCAGAATGTTTTTTCATCTTGCTAAAGGCTACTTTCGCCATGGCGATTCTTGTTCTAATCTCTTCAAGGCATCTCCCATCAGATGTTATGACTGTTCCAAGATAATTGTAGCCGATTCACTTGTTGAAGAATATTTCCATTTACTTGTATATGACACTGTGCACTTCTTTCTCCTAGTGACGACATAAACCTGGAGTCTTATACATTTATTCTAACCCAGTTGCTAACTGTGTACAACACCGCATCTACTAATGTTGCAGGTCCTGCGCATGTGCTGCATTGTCTGTGCATACATACAAATGCGAATGTGTCAAATGAAAATACACAAAAAATATGAATGGCATGTACAGGTCATCGCGTGCACTAAACTCTCTCTCTCTCTCTCTCCTCTCTCTCTCTCTCTCTCTCTCTCTCTTCGCACTCTCTCTCTCGCTCGTCTCTCTCTCTCTCTCTCTCATCATCTCTCATCTCTCCACTCTCTCTCGTCTCTCTCTCTCTCTCTCTTTCGCAATTGTGAAGTAGGCTAGCTCTGTAAAAATATCAGACTAGTTAAAAAAATCGCTGCATGTCTTTTACCGAAAGTCGCAATCAACCACCCCGGCATGTTTGGGGACAGTTTGTGGTTTTCTCGGCGAATTTACGTTGAGAGTTTGCCCTTGCTGTCTGAGCGGCCGAATCTCACACCATTCTGAAAATCAAAGCAAAGCGATCCGTTTGCATATCGCTTGGCTCCAACTTTGAATCCGGTTCGTTGGGATTGTGTAGATCATCACGACTTGGACAGAATGATGCTGCAGAGAGTAATCAGAGGATCTGGCTGGCAGTCAGATCTCAGAGGAAAGGCCAGATGGACTGCTGCTGGTATCATTAGTATTGGGACTCTTCGCTGGCTGTTGCAGATGAGGACGGAGCACGTATGGGAATGTCCCGAGAGCTGTGATGTCGTTTCTGGACTCAACTCAGCTTCACTTCAGATAGACAGATAGTCTATCTTGGGAGTCTGGGACTCTATCTTGGGAGTTTGGGAGTCTCTGTGGCGAAGTGATCAAGCCGTTTGACTCGTGCTCCGAAGGTTGTGGGTTCGATTCCGGGCCGCGTCCTTCGGTTTACGAGTTAAATGTTTCGGAGACTCCTGTGGGTCGTCGCTAAAAGCTACGGAGTTCGTGCTTTGTGCGACGCTTTCCGTGCTGCGGAAAGAGACCGAGCCATATGGGATAAAACCCGGTGCAATGAAGTCGACCCTGTCGACTTTTAAGCGACTTTTTTAAAGACAGATAGTTGACAAATCCTTGTTTCCCGTAACGAAATTATCATAAATATAGACACATGTACAGTTTGGTATTCATAGAGGTAGAAGACAGAAGTAGAGGCTAGAGGACGCAACAGACAACATAACAATTGAAAGCTATAGTTACCGACCGAGATTCGAACCTGTCACCTCCAAATGACGATAATACCACGCAGCAGGAACAAGTGTACTTCGACGCATGACCATCAACATCTTCATCATGTGACATCTGATAAGCGTGGGCGGTCATGTTTCACCATCGTACTCAATCACCAGAGTCGTGGATCAACTCAGTGTTCCTGTCTCGATCATGCCACGTAGTCAAGTCATCCTGGTATGTACTTCTCTGCCTTCCCGTTGTTCTCTTCCTCTCGATCTTGCCAGTTGTCGCTAATTTCTCCAATTTATTTCTTCTCATAACGTGAACAAAAGATGTTGTTTGTCTTCATCTAATTTCTCTAATCAGTTTACGATTTTCATTTGTTTCTTGTAGGACTTGGTCATTGGTTTTTCTGTCTGTCCATGACCTTCAAGACAAACCTAAAAAGTGGGTCTTGATTAGCCAGGTCTATCATCCACATGAACCCACAATTATGGAATAAGGACAGAGCTCGTAACTAACCATAGATATAGCACTATAGGTCTCGGAATTTTATATTAAACCAGCATAGGTTAAATAACAAACACACAAACACACCGGACCGTAATGCTGTGTCGCGCGAACGCCCTAATAACCCCAGCGTCTTTTCTTCAACTGTTGATTCACTGGAAACTGTCTAGTTCATACCTGAGCTTCATGTGAATGATTCTTTCATACATGTTGGTCCTTCCATTCGGTATAAGCGACTTGGGTTCTGTTATTTTATACAAATTCATCATCATCATCATCATCATCATCATCATCATCATCATCATCATCATCATCATCATCATCATCATCATCATCATCATCATCATCATCATCATCATCATCATCATCATCATCATCATCATCATCATCATCATCACCACCACCACCACCACCACCACCACCACCACCACACCACCACCACCACCACCACCACCACCACCACCACCACACCACCACCACCACCACCACCACCACCACCACACCACCACCACCACCACCACCACCACCACCACCACCACCGCCGCCGCCACCACCACCACTATCATCATCATCATCATCATCATCATCATCATCATCATCATCATCATCATCATCTTATACTGTTTCCTTCAAGCGTCGTGAGGAAGAATAGTTTATGCTTCAGCGCCCGAGGCGTGACTCTAGATCAGTGTTTCCCAACCTTTTTTGTGCTATGCCCCACCTAAGCCTTTCTAAATTCGTATGCGCCCACATATGCATCATTTTTAATATTCAAAAATTGAAATGTTCACTAAAGAAACGTTCCCAGAGGAGCCAGACCCGAGCAATCCCCCCTTAGCAATCGAATTGCCCCTCTGTGGGGCATGGGCTCCACGTTGGGAAACACTGCTCTAGATAGTGAAATTCCATGTGATTCTACAATGTGTCTGATATCGACTGTCCATTTTCTTCTCGGGCGTCCTCTTGCTCTTATCAGAACTTCTTTGACTGGCAAACGATCTATTTAAGTCATAGACGGACACCATATATCTGCCCCGCCTCTCACGAATTAATGGTATTTATCAGAGGCGTAGCCAGATGTGAAAATTAGGGCCAGCGAGCTTAAAATCACATGCTGTTCGAAACCTCAACGTGAACAGCATGGATGACTTTATTGCACAAATGAACTTACCGCCACTTTTCAAAAACAGGACAGACGCTCACAGGGACGCTTTTGGGAGTCTCCATGGCGAAGTCGTCAAGCCGTCTGACCCGGGCTCCGAAGGTTTTGGGTTCGATTTCCGGCCGTGTCCTTCAGTTCACGAGTGCATTTTTTCGGAGACTCCTGGGGGTCGTCGCTGGAGCTACGAAGTTCTTGCTTTGTACGACGCTTTCCACGCTGCGGAAGAGACTGAGCCATATGGGATGAAACCCGGTGCAATGATGCTCGATCCTGTCGACTTTTAAGGGACTGTTTAAAATCTATACAATGTACTCATAGATGACCTAGCGAAAGAAGACAATATACGAGAAAACCTTAGTTGCCAGCATGAGAGATATACAGACACAAACTTGTTCCTTAAACAAAGCAACGGAGTCATTCGTAGCTTGACCCGCTCGTTTAGAGTGTGGGGGTTAATTTTTAGTTAATTTTTATTGTTTAGAGTGTACTCTGTGTTTCTCTGGCGTGTATTCTGAAATATGTTTCTCTAATATGAATTCTGATATGCGTTTCTCTTGTGTGTACTCTATGTGTTTCTCTAGCGCAGTGGTTCTCAACCGGTGGGGAATTCCCCCCCCCCCCCGGGGGAATTTTTGGGTTTCCAGGGGGGGGGGGGGGAATGAAGATTATTTCAAGATCGCGTTAATACAAGAACCGATTACTTGATCTTGTTTTTCCTTTCATACTTTACGCTTCTGTACGCATCACCCTTCTGAAATTCATTTTATAACGTAAGTAGATCCCCAAATCACATTTTATGTATATGTCTAGACTTGTTTTAGTATGTGCTATTAAATTTAGCTTCAATTATTACGTATACTGTGTAGGGGCAAGGGGGGAAATTTTTAGGGAGGAAAATACAAAAGGGGGGGGGGAATGACGTTCTAAAAATATGGTAAGGGGGGGGGGGGGAATGATGTCCTAAAAATATGGTGAGGGGGGGGGGAATGACGTCCTAAAAATATGGTGAAGGGGGAACGGACCAAAAAAGGTTGAGAACCACTGCTCTAGCGTGTACTCCTATATGTATTTCTCTAGCGTGTACTGTGATATGTGTTTCTGAGGCGTGTACTCTGATATGTGTTTCTCTAGTGAGTACTCCTATATGTGTTTCTCTAGCTTGTACTCTGATATGTGTTTTTCTAGTGTGTACTCTTTCTGTATATGTGTTTCTCTAGCGTGTACTCTGATATGTGTTTCTCTAGTGTGTACTCTATATGATGTATGGTTTCTCTCAAGGGTAGACTCCTATATGTGGTTTCTCTAGTGTGTACTCCTAGACGTGTTTCTCTAGTGTGTATCCTATATGTTTCTCTAGCGTGGACTCCGATATGTGTTTTTCTCTAGCGTGTCCTCCTGATATGTGATTCTCTAGTGTGTACTACCTAGATGATATATGTTTCTCAGGGTAGACGCGTATATGTGTTTATCTAGTGTGTACTCCGATTTACATTTAAATTTATT
>JACEFZ010027490.1:0-15000 GCA_014155875.1 Cepaea nemoralis
TAAAATTTGAATTTTTACTTCTTTTTTGGGGGAAATATTTGAAGTTTTTAAAAATTTCTTTTTTCTGTTGAACATATTTGAAGTTTTTAAAATTTGTCTTACTTCTTCTGTTGAAATATTTGAAGATTTATAACATTGTTTTTTTTTTCCTTTCTTTCTTTTGTTGTAACATTGTCTTACTTTTCTGGAAAAAAACCCAAAATTTATAACTTGTCTTTCCTTCTTCTGTTGAACATATTTGAAGATTTATAACATTGTCTTTTCTTCTGTTTAATATATTTGAGATTTATAACATTGTCTTCCTTCTTCTGTGAATATATTTGAAGATTTATACATTGTCTACTTCTTCTGTTGAATATATTGAAGATTATAACATTGTTACTTCTCTGTTAATAATTTGAGATTTTAACATTGTCTTCCTTCTTCTGTTGAATATATTTGAAGATTTATAACATGGTCTTACTTCTTCTGTTGAACATATTTGAAGATTTGTAACATTGTCTTACTTCTTCTGTTGACCATATTGAAGATTTCTAACATTGTCTTCCTTCTTCTGTTGAACATATTTGAAGATTTATAACATTGTCTTCCTTCTTCTGTTGAACATATTTGAAGATTTGTAACATTGTCTTACTTCTTCTGTTGAACATATTTGAAGATTTATAACATTGTCTTCCTTCTTCTGTTGAACATATTTGAAGATTTATAACATTGTCTTCCTTCTGCTGTTGAACATATTTGAAGATTTGTAACATTGTCTTACTTCTTCTGTTTAATATATTTGAGGATTTGTAACATTGTCTTCCTTCTTCTGTTGAACATATTTGAAGATTTGTAACATTGTCTTACTTCTTCTGTTGAACATATTTGAAGATTGTAACATTGTCTTCCTTCTTCTGTTGAACATATTTGAAGATTTGTAACATTGTCTTACTTCTTCTGTTGAACATATTTGAAGATTTGTAACATTGTCTTCCTTCTTCTGTTGAACATATTTGAAGATTTATAACATTGTCTTACTTCTTCTGTTTGAATATATTTGAAGATTTATAACATTGTCTTCCTTCTTCTGTTGAATATATTTGAAGATTTATAACATTGTCTTCCTTCTTCTGTTGAATATATTTGAAGATTTATAACATGGTCTTACTTCTTCTGTTGAATATATTTGAAGATTTATAACATTGTCTTCCTTCTTCTGTTGAACATATTTGAAGATTTATAAGCATTGTCTTCCTTCTGCTGTTGAACATATTTGAAGATTTGTAACATTGTCTTACTTCTTCTGTTTAATATATTTAAAGGATTTGTAACATTGTCTTCCTTCTTCTGTTGAACATATTTGAAGATTTGTAACATTGTCTTACTTCTTCTGTTGAACATATTTGAAGATTTGTAACATTGTCTTCCTTCTTCTGTTGAACATATTTGAAGATTTGTAACATTGTCTTACTTCTTCTGTTGAACATATTTGAAGATTTGTAACATTGTCTTCCTTCTTCTGTTGAACATATTTGAAGATTTGTAACATTGTCTTACTTCTTCTGTTGAATATATTTGAAGATTTATAACATTGTCTTCCTTCTTCTGTTGAATATATTTGAAGATTTATAACATTGTCTTCCTTCTTCTGTTGAATATATTTGAAGATTTATAACATGGTCTTACTTCTTCTGTTGAATATATTTGAAGATTTATAACATTGTCTTCCTTCTTCTGTTGAACATATTTGAAGATTTATAGCATTGTCTTCCTTCTGCTGTTGAACATATTTGAAGATTTGTAACATTGTCTTACTTCTTCTGTTTAATATATTTGAGGATTTGTAACATTGTCTTCCTTCTTCTGTTGAACATATTTGAAGATTTGTAACATTGTCTTACTTCTTCTGTTGAACATATTTGAAGATTTGTAACATTGTCTTCCTTCTTCTGTTGAACATATTTGAAGATTTGTAACATTGTCTTACTTCTTCTGTTGAACATATTTGAAGATTTGTAACATTGTCTTCCTTCTTCTGTTGAACATATTTGAAGATTTGTAACATTGTCTTCCTTCTTCTGTTGAACATATTTGAAGATTTATAACATTGTCTTACTTCTTCTGTTTAATATATTTGAAGATTTATAACATTGTCTTCCTTCTTCTGTTGAATATATTTGAAGATTTATAACATGGTCTTACTTCTTCTGATGAATATATTTGAAGATTTATAACATTGTCTTACTTCTTCTGTTTAATATATTTGAAGATTTATAACATTGTCTTCCTTCTTCTGTTGAATATATTTGAAGATTTATAACATGGTCTTCCTTCTTCTGTTGAACATATTTGAAGATTTGTAACATTGTCTTCCTTCTTTTGTTGAACATATTTGAAGATTTATAACATTGTCTTCCTTCTTCTGTTGAACATATTTGAAGATTTGTAACATTGTCTTACTTCTTCTGTTGAACATATTTGAAGATTTATAACATTGTCTTCCTTCTTCTGTTGAACATATTTGAAGATTTATAACATTGTCTTCCTTCTGCTGTTGAACATATTTGAAGATTTGTAACATTGTCTTACTTCTTCTGTTTAATATATTTGAGGATTTGTAACATTGTCTTCCTTCTTCTGTTGAACATATTTGAAGATTTGTAACATTGTCTTACTTCTTCTGTTGAACATATTTGAAGATTTGTAACATTGTCTTCCTTCTTCTGTTGAACATATTTGAAGATTTGTAACATTGTCTTACTTCTTCTGTTGAACATATTTGAAGATTTGTAACATTGTCTTCCTTCTTCTGTTGAACATATTTGAAGATTTGTAACATTGTCTTCCTTCTTCTGTTGAATATATTTGAAGATTTATAACATTGTCTTCCTTCTTCTGTTGAATATATTTGAAAATATGTAACATTGTCTTACTTCTTCTGTTGAACATATTTGAAGATTTGTAACATTGTCTTACTTCTTCTGTTGAATATATTTGTTATTCCAGTGCCCATTTGCGCTGATCACCCTTCCCCGCCACTTTCTATCTTCATCTACAGTTACCACAACTCTTAGAGTGCCGGTCGTTCAAAAATCAATGGCAAACTACTGAACGTAAACTTGCCAAGAAATCATAAACAGGTTTTTTAAAAATGACTGCGACGTCATGTAAAGGCTATGCAACGTATTTTAAGAATTGTTAAAGAAATTTTAAAGGCATGTTTAGGTGACTTTCAGTTCAAAAGGCTATACTATATCTTCGTCACTGTTTTACTATTTTGCCACAGGAAAGATACATATTTCGCTGTATCTCGCCAAGTGTATACTGCAGAATAGTGTATCTAACAAGTGAATACATGAATAATACTTTAGCTGAAATATGAGTATTTCACTGATACTTTTCGAATTTGGGGCATTTTTTAAGCCGCCCACAGTAATCGCAAATTTAAAACACAGTATTTCTGTCTGCACAAAATTGGTTGGAATCGTCTCATTGCTAAGGCGTCAGTATATTTGAGTAATCCTTAACTGTTCGTCGAATACAATATATGAAATGACTTTAGCAGATGTTGAGAGATTGTGCAGAGAAGTTCCTGAAAAATTATTAACTCTCTCTTCCACCCACACTGGTACACTACTAGTACATGTTCAGATACTCGATTTACCAATTATCGTTTCGTTCTATCCACGTAAGTTGTTTAATACTCACACTGGAATTATGAAATGCAGTTTGATTTTGTGTACCGAAACAATAGTTCTTTCAAAGATGGAATGGGTGTAAGGGTGGTTTTGTATCTGATAATTGGTTCAGCGAATCATGCCAGACAGTAAATCTTGCAATCTTTTGTTTGTGGTTTCTGTGTTTAACTGATGCATTGCCATAGGATAATATATCGCCAAATGTCACAGAATGACGATATATTGCCTTACTAGGGTCATTGTGATATCTGTTTTGTTTCGTGTATCTTCCACAATTTCTATGATCAGTGAACAAAAATGTACATTATAATATTTATTCCTTTGGTTGTGTGCCATGTTTGGTCAAATCCTACTTTTGATTTGGCAATGAACCAGTTAAATTCTCTAGAGAAATAATGTGTTTTAAAGACATGTTCTCAAACTGGTTACTTTATTTTGTTTACTGGTGCTATGTCATCTGATTGGAGTTGACTTGAGCTGAGAAACCGACATCACTGCACTTAGGACATTCCCGTACACGCTCCGTCCCCTCGTTCAACGACTAGCGAAGAGTCACTATATCATCTGAAAGTCTCAAAAATAAACAAATATGTATTGATTAGCGCTCATAGAAGTAGACGAAAGAAGCAGGGCTTAGAGATAACACAACAATTAAAAGCTATAATTTCCGACCGAGACTCGAACTTTTCACCTCCAAATGACCACAGTGACTTGCTGTAGAAACAAGTGTACTTCGACGCATGACCAACTAGACACCCCTAAAATAAGGTATCTTCATTTGCCGGGTCTATCATCCACATGAATCTACAACTATGGGATATGGACAGAATTCGCATATAACTATTGAAATAGCACCATGTGTCTCAAAATGTTATATTAACTGACTAAGTGCCATGGGAGTGATTAATCGTCTCAAGCAACTTCCCGTTTCTGCCATGCGGTTATATATAGTAGTTGTCCCCATGTAATTCCCTTTAATTTGATAGATAATATAACATATTCGCTACCATATTAACAACTTTTAAGTCATATCAGTTATCAGTTCTCAGTTATCAGTTGGGGTATCTTCATTGCACTCCGGACAGGTCCATAGGTGCTCAGATCCTCCCCCCCCCCCCCCCCACTCTCCAGCATATGCATCAGCGTTCGGTGGCTAATAGTGCCAGTTCTGTGTTGGTTGACGATGCCCCTCGTTTTCCCGATGTACCTCTCGGTGTCTGACCGTGCCGATTCTTACTCCCAATTCTTTCATCCTGGACAGCGATGTGGATTCACTGACGTCAAAGTCCTCTGTTCTCGGCATATATTTAAGGGCGTTAATAACATCGGCACGATCCATGGGCTGGCCATCTACAGGGGTTGCAAAGCCAGCCAGTTTATTAGCTCGTTCATTTCCCTCGACTCCCGCGTGTCCCGGGACGAAGATGAAGGTGACTTTACGGAAAACAGACTTCCGCAGCGACTCAGTCCACTGTCTACGTACAGATCCAGCTTCGACCTTCTGAATCACGCTCATTGAATCACTTAGTACACACACGTTGGTATAATGCTGTGACTTCCAGCCATACGAAAACATGTGTAACTGCCATCACCTCCATCGTCATGCTGCTCGTGGTCATATAGTTTAAGGAAGCGCTTTTTAAGTCATAACTGTGACACACACCTATTTCCCATTTTCCGCCATCGATGCTTGTTTAGTCCAGACCTACATTTTTGTTTGGCACCGAATCAGTTAAAACAACGTAGGTCAAATAACACACACACAAAAACATGGACCGCAACGCAGTGTCCAGTATATTATCTACCATTTAAACAAGAGAAATGATTGTTTGGTTCCAATGTTGTACATCTGAAAGTCTGCATAATGTTGATGTTCATCTAAGATAAAAGTCTAAACATTGAACCTAATCATAAAGATTTGACTCTCCCTCTACAGCGACAATCCCCAAGTGCTCTGGCTGTGGCGACCACATCTACGACAGGTTCATTCTCAAAGTCTTAGACAGATCCTGGCACTCCAAGTGTCTTAAGTGTGCAGACTGCATGGCTCAGCTCAGCGACAAGTGTTTCTCCAAGGGCGACAAAGTCTACTGCAAAGACGACTTCTTCAAGTAAGTATCATCATCATCATCATCATCATCATCATCATCATCATCATCATCGTCATCATCATCATCATCAACATCATCATCATTATCATCATCATCAACATCATCATCATCACCATTATCATTGTCATTGTTTGCTTTTATATCCCGATTTGATATTCTTTACTTTCTTCACTTGTATAGGTGCGCTTCCCCCACTCCCCGCCCCCCCTCCCATTATTGATAACTTTTTTTTCTTTTTTTAAAACTTCTATTGCCAAGATATTCACTGTGAAAGCTATCACGCAAGCTTTTTATTATTATCCTCCTCCTCCTCCTCCTCCTCCTCCTCGTCCTCCACCTTCTTCTTCTTCTTCCTCTTCTTCTTCTTCTTCTTCTTCTTCTTCTTCTTCCTCCTCCTCCTCCCTCCTCCTCCTCCTCCTCCTCCATCTTCTTCTTCACCCCCTCCAATAGAGCATAGTCTCTCAATCAACAGTCTCCGCCCAACCCTGACTGATTGCTTCCTACGACATGCACAGTAAGCTACAGTGTTACTATTCTGTTCTTCCCTTATTGGCACCGGAAATACAAAAGCGCGGGCGATCTTAGCTTCCCATACAAATCTGAACCCTGGACAACAGGAATGGCGTGCGAATTCCGTGGGCACTTTTGTGTCAAGCTCCAATTATGAGGATAATGATGACGACAATAGTAATTATGATGATGCTCATGATGACAATGCCCGCGATAATTATGATAATAACTATGACAATAATAATGAAAGTAACAATGGTGATCATGTTGATAATATTGACGATCATGATAATGATGAACATAATAATAATAATAATAATGTTGATGTTGATGATGATGATAATAATGATGATACTGATGACGATGATGATTATGGTGTTGGCGATGATAATGATTATTGTGATAATGATGACGATTATGTGAAGATGACAATGATAGTGATGATGATATTGATGATGATGATGATGATGATGATGATGATGATGATGATGATGATGATGATGATGATGGTGGTGGTGGTGGTGGTGGTAGCAACGACACAATGACGATAAACAACTCCCCCCACCCCACCCCCCCACCCCCCACCCCCAAAAAAAAAAAATAATAAAAATAAAAATTTCTTCATAAAGCAATTTCACACAACAAAAATCCATCCCCAAATACCCACAAAATATAAATCCATCCTTTACATAACATTATCCCGCTATGCCAGCCCGCTGCATCAAACGATCACTTCATACGCCCAAGCTTTTTGTTCACAATTTTGTGCACTTCCATTCATCCCTCGTCCCACATCCACAACCTCTCCTGTAAATTCCCCCCTTCACTAACGCCTGGGTGTCCCTAGATTTCTGGTCTCTGTGGACTTTCTGAGCCAAGTCCAGCTTGTGGCATCACGTCTGTGAAATGGAGATGATACCTCGCAAATCTAGAGAAAGTTTGCTCGTGTCAGGTAGTGCACACAGACGGCCATCTGGCCGAGCCGTGTGTCGAGTTGTCAAACTGGCCGAGGTCCGTGGATTTACCCCTACAGCCAACACTGCTCTAGTGTTATGTGATGTTCGTTTTCTATATTTACTATCAACATCTGATTAGGTTGTGGCCATGTGAATTTAATTCTTTATGTTTGTCTGATTATCTAGATATATATTGATCGGTCTACCAACCTAATACCTGTCTGCCTATCTACCTACCTACCTACCTACCGACCGACCGACTGACCGACCTAGCAATCAATCCATGCATCCTTACTACCTAAATACCTACCCATCCATCAATCCATTCATCCATCCATACATTCATTCATTCATTCATTCATTCATTCATTCATTCATTCCACCCATACATCCATCCATCCATCCATCAATTCATCCATCCATCCCATACTACCTAACTACCTAACTGCCAACATATCCATCCATCTATCCGTCCGTCCGTCCGTCCGTCCGTCCGTCTGTCTGTCTGTCTGTCTGTCTGTCTGTCTGTCCATCATTCAACCCATCAATCCGTCAGTCCGTCCGTCCGTCAATCCATCTTCTGTTTGTCTATCTGTCTGTCCATCTGTCTGTCTATCCCTCTCCCATACATCTACCCATCCATCGATCGATCGATCGATCGATCCATCCATCCATCCATCCATCCATCCATCCATCCATCCATCCATCCATCCATATGTACTGTTCTAAATCATAGCCTGGGTATATTCTAACATATACTTCTGGAGAAATAAAAATTCAGTATCAACCTTACATAACCTGCTTCTGTCTGGTCTTGCAGAGGGAAAGAATTGCTCTGTAATTCAGCCCCCGTGAGGATGATACGCCGTGATTCGTCTCCTATCTACCCAACTAAAAGGCCGACCACGTATGTCTCATCTACCCAACCTCCATTTTACCCCATAAAAGGTGTTTGTATATTAAGTATTCTCAACCAGACTGTACGATCATTCCCCTGTCACCTCATCTCCTATATATTTAATGACATTGTAAACACCACACGGCGTATTCGACCATCTCTCATATCCGACATTTAAAGACAGGACAAACAAAACACTCCCGCCATGTTGGAAGAGCCACGGTACTAATCCGGAATTCTCATTGCGAGCCGGACACGTGAATGTTAAATGACGACACGGTTGAATTGCTAACTCCTATCGCTATTTCCATGATTACAAACTCTTTGTTGTTTCTCTCTTTCCATTCAAGACCTCAAGTGGAGAATCAAATATTTATAGGTGATTATTGTGTTTCTGTTTTCAAACTTTGGCTTAAACACTTCACCATTCCATTGTATTTGTTTGTATGTGATATATAGAAGGTGTGTGTTTAAGGAGCGTTTCCCTTGAGGATTGTTTCTATTCAGAACCAGTTGGTGTCACATTGGGAGTTTCGGTCGAGAGCTAGACTGATTGTTTTGTGTTTGTTATTTAGTATTTACAGTAACGATTCTTCTTCTTCTTCTTCTTCTTCTTCTTCTTCTTCTTCTTCTTCTTCTTCTTCTTCTTATTATTATTATTATTATTATTATTATTATTATTATTATTATTCTCTTCTTCTTCTTCTTCTCTTCTTCTTCTTCTTCTTCTTCTTCTTCTTCTTCTTCTTCTTCTTCCTCTTCCTCTTCTTCTTCTTCTTCTTCTTCTTCTTCTTCTTCTTATTATTATTATTATTATTATTATTATTATTATTATTATTCCCTTCTTCCTCATCCTTCTTCTTCTTCTTCTTCTTCTTCTTCTTCTTCTTCTTCTTCTTCTTCTTCTTCTTCTTCTTCTTCTTCTTCTTCTTCTGAGTTGTAGTAGCACACATATGGACTACGCTTTATTTCAAAATGAGTGAACGCCACAAAAACAGATGGTGATGATGACTATAACGTCTTATTGTTCTTCAGACCAACATGACTCTGGGGCTGACACAGCCTTAAAAACATGATTGCCAGACAACTGACACAACTTTTTATTTATTTATTTATTTATTTATTTTTTTTTTGGGAGGGGGGGGGGTGAATCGAAGAATCGACATCCCTGCACTCAGGTCATTCTCTTACATGCTCCCCCTCCCCTCCCGTCAAAAGACAGCGAAAAGTCCCCATTCTGACTGTTCCATTAACAATTTAATTACAAGTCAACCAGGCTCTTCGTCTATGCTTTTGAGTATCACACAGATCTTCTACTCACTGCTTTCTGAGTGAGTCTATCTAGTCACGTCTGTTTAGCTACACCGGAAGTTGTCTGGTTAGGAAAGGCGACGAAGTAACAGCTTCTTTCTACCTCCTTCTCTCTCTCTCTCTCTCTCTCTCTCTCTCTCTCTCTCTCTCTCTCTCTCTCTCTCTCTCTCTCTCTCTCTCTCTCTCTTGCATTCTCTTTCTTTTCTGTTTATTTTTCATTTTTTTTTTTCGTTTGCGTTTTCTTTTTCGTTCTGTCTTTCGTTCTTTCTATCAAAAACAACATTATTTAAATCAAACATTAAACAAATATCACTTGGTGAAACAGTTGGGCCACTAAGACATTTTCGTGGATAAGTTCATACGTATTGTCTCGGGCTCTTAGAGGTTTGAGTGTCAAATACTGTACATATTAAACAACAAACAAGGTCAATACAATATACTTCTATGAGCGCCAAATAGCACTTGTTAATTTATTTATATATTTAATGAAAAGAATAATCATGAATGGTTTGTTCCAAATTTCTGACGTAGGAGCGCAATTGGGAGGGTACAAGCCTTATCCCAGTGCAAGGAAATGTAAACTAAAGACCAAATGTCATGGCAGAGCAGACTGGGCTACAAGCCTTGGTCGGCAACTGGTTTAGGATCGAAAATCTGACAGGGGGACAGTTAGAGCATTGCTTCGCTGGTCCGGTAGCTCTTGCAGCTTGTCTTGTTGCTGATATATTGATGTTACCTTCCCTCTGGGAGTAAACTAGGCAGGCCGAGAGGGGGATCATGCTACATGGGCAACACATGGTCTCTAAAATTCAGCCCAGGCTTTGTGTATTCAGACGTATAACTCTTAACTTTAGCACAGGTCATGGGCTGTAGTTATTATGCCATTGTTTTGAAGCACAATGTAACAACTATCGTCTTTCAAGACGGCAAGGTGCCAGTATATTGCCGACGTATTACACAAAGAAATGGCGGACATTGGAGAATCGAACATCTAAACATCTGTTTCTTGCCTTTCTGTCTATCCGGTTCATTCGCTGGCTCTGTGAAATCCCTCTTTTCTCTACCGTATCAACACAACCAGTTCCCTCATGCATAACCTACCCTCTAACCAATGAATAATATAGTGAGCCTCATTCAATACACCCGCGAGAAAGATGCCTCGCTGACTGCCGCATGAATAATTGACAGGACTAACACCGGAGTGAGAAAGGGCACAGGGCATAGGTCATGGGGAACCGACAAAGGGAAGGTCGTATTCTTGGGTTCACTGTTGCGATATTTTAATGAGATACGAAAGTTGTTGATATGAGTGTAGGTAGTGAAAAAGTAGGTAGCTTTGTAGTCAGGTTGGTTGGTTGGTTGTCTGGCTAACTGGTTGGTTGGTTGGTTAGTTGGTTGTCTGACTAATTGGTTAGTTAGTTGGTTGATTGGTTAGTTGTTTGGTTGGTTGATTGGATGGTTTGTTGACGGGTTAGTTTATTCGTTGGCTAGTTGGTTGATTGTTCAGTTGGTTGGTTGGTTGACTGATTGGTTGATTGGTTGGATCGTTGGTTGATTGGCTGGTTGGTTGGTTGTTTGGTTGGTTTACTGACTATTTAGTTGATTGATTGGTTGGTGGGTTGACTCCCTGGTTGGTTGTTTAGTTGACTGGCTGGTTGGCTGGTTAGTTGACTGACTGGTTGGTTAGTTAGTTGACAGGCTGGTTGGTTGGTTGGCTGATTGGCTGATTGGCTGGCTGCCCACCTAATAGTTTCGTTGGTTGATTGATTGTTGGTTGGTTCGTTGGTTGTTTAATTCGTCAGTTGATCGGTGGGTTATTTGGTTGATTCGTTGGCTGTTTGGTTGGTCGATCGGTTGTCTGGTTAGTTGGTTGCTTGGTAGATTGTTTGGCTGTTTACCTGCTTGGTAAGTTGGTCGGTCGGTCGGTCGATTGGTTGATTAGGTGATTGAATGATTGATTGATTCATCGAATGGATTGATTGATTGAATGGATTGATGGATTGATAGATGGATGGATGGATGGATGGATGGATGGTTGGTTACTGGTAGGTCGGTTGGTTGAATGAATCGTTGGTTAATTTTAGTTAGATGATTGGTTGGTTGATTGGTTGGTTGCATGGGTGGGTGGATGAATAGATGGTTGATTAGATGGATGGATGGTTGGTTGGTTGGTTGGTTGGTTGGTTGGTTGGTTGGTTGGTTGGTTGGTCCAGAGGGTTATCAAAGTTAAGTAAACAATCACTTTTCCAACCATGAGCCGTATTAGGTATATGGTTCCACTCCCATATTTTAGGCCCCGTCTCACGTCTGTTCTTATTTTGAACGCTTCTGTTAGTCATAAAGGACTCTGCACCTCATGTGTTGCCTTATTGAGTTAATGATTTTCTGTGATTTTCTTCATTACTCACAGGCGTAAAATAATCAGTACCGCATGGGGGATGCATGTTGTTCCCAAGCCTTGTCCGCTTTTATAGGGAAAGAATCTTAGTTAAAAGGATGAAGAATTGCCTGGGCTGGGCGCAATCGGGAGAATAATAAACAACGTTAGATGCATTATGGGAACTGTGGTAGGGTAGCGGCTAGACGGCTCGCCTTCCCACAATTTGGTCAACGGTTTGTTCCGCATCCAGGCGGAAGTTTAAATTTTAAAAATTAACCGGTGCTTCCAGGTCGACCCAGCTTAACATGCGTACCAGGAACATGTCTTGGGAAGTAAAGGCGACTGTGTGATACTAACCACATCAGCCACCTAGTGCCGGTTGGTCTATAGAAATGTGAGTCTAGCATCATATATTCATTGTGCTATAAGGGTTCATTACTGACTTTTACTTAGAAGCATTATGTATAGTTGTGATGTGATGTATTTGACAGAGCTTAAAGTCGACGCTTAAAAGTCGACAGGGTCGACTTCATTGCACCGGGTTTTATCCCATATGGCTCGGTCTCTTTCCGCAGCGCGGAAAGCGTCACACAAAGCGCGAAACTCCGTAGCTCCAGCGACGACCCACAGGATTCTCCAAAAAAATTCACTCGTGAACTGAAGAACACCGCCCAGAATCGAACCCACAACCTTCGGAGCCCGAGTCAAACGGCTTGACCTCTTCGCCACGGAGACTTTGACAGAGCAATGTCTGGTATAAGTCAGGTATGGCTGAGCTACTGTATGACAGTAGAAGGTACTGCCTGCTTTCTGTTAGCGTCGAATGTTAAGTGGCGCTTACAAAACGCGACACCCCACATTGTGCCAACGGCTTCGGGGTGGAGAGAGAGAGAGAGAGAGAGAGAGAGAGAGAGAGAGAGAGAGAGAGAGAAAGAGAGAGACAGAGAGAGAGAGAGAGAGAGAAGCGCAATTGGGAGGGTACAAACCTTACCCTAGTATGAGGAAATGCAATCTAAAGACTAAATGTCATGGCAGGGCACACCAGGTCCTAAGCTTTGGTAGACAACTGGTCTAGGATGGAAGCTCCGACACGCCGACAGTAAGAGAATTGTTTTACTGATCCGGCAGCTTCTGCATCTTGTCCTTTTCCAGATGTATTGGTGTTTACTTTCCTCTGAAGTAAACTAGGCAGGCCGAGAGGAGGGATCATACTGCATGGGCAAACATATCGTCTCTAAATTCAGCACTTCCTTTGTGTTATGGAGAGGTATAACTCCATTTTACAAACTAAATCCTATCAAGGTGCCAGTCAATTGACAGAAACGATTGGTTGAGGAGAATTCCAAAACCAATTCACAAACAACTCTCACCAGATGGCAAAGCAGGATTTAATAAACCAGTAGTTATACCTGAAAGTAACTGTCCTGTCAATCACATGCCCACAGCCTCTTCACCAGCGTGATGGTGGGTATCGAGAGATGAAAAGGATACCTAGATGACTTATTCATTAACTGTCTACCCACAGGGCAGCGCGTTTGATGTGTCCCTGCCGTGTGCGGTGTGTGTATTCAGTCGTCTCGTCATTTGTCATACCCTGTCCCAACACAATTGTTCCGTTGTTTGTGTAGCCCGTTCCTTGTTTTGCCGGTAGCCGATAACGTCAATAGAGCGCTCTTCAATACTGTAAGGCAAAGACAAATGAAATTTATAGGGCATATCAACATATTGCTCTTCAAAAACTAAAACAACTGAATAAACCGTGGAGAGGGACAGATAGACCTAAAAAAATTTGATTTTTTAAGAGCATGCATCTTTCCCATTGCAAGATAAGCCTGTGAGACCTGGACACTTACTAAACAAGCTGAAAATCGCATACATGCCTTTGAATATAAATGTTATATACGTGTTCTAAGAATATCTTGGATACATAAAAGAACAAGTGCATCCATACAACAAGAGCTGAATATTGAAGAAGGTTGGCTACAAAAGACGATAAAATAAAGAAAATTCAAATATTTTGGTCACTTGAAACGACATGAAAGTTTGAAGAGAAAGATAATGGAGGCAGTATATACCCGGGAAGAGAGGAAGAGGAAGGCCAAAGAGAAGATGAGCGCAGGATGTGGCAGATGATCTCCAGATTGGTGTATCGGACGCGGGGCATCTTGCTTATGATCGAGAAGTTTTCCGGAATGTTGTTATGGGAGCGATGTTCTACAACGGACACATTACTGAATGAATGAATCAATCAATCAACATAAGAGTGGGTGGTTATCGTGACCGAATGAATTAGAACGCTCGTTCTTAACCATCCGGTGTGATGATGCCGAGGTAGCGGGTTCAACACCTACACCGGTCATTTGGACTAAAATGTTGACTTTTCGTCCTTGATGTAAATTACAAGTACCTCAGAAATCGGAGTAAGCTCGCCTGAGGGAGAGAGACACTGGTAATAAGGAAAGCAAATCTACAGGAAAAAATCAGTTCAGTGCATCAAAAGTAGCAGCACGTATGTGCATTACGTTTGAGTTCAAAGTGAGCAAGCTCAAACAAATTCACCACACAAGAACAAAACAAAGAGGGAGCCCCGGAGGCACATAATGGCCATACAATCGCCGGCCGACCCAGCAGTGATAGGGCCCATCTATATAGGGGCGGGTTCGAATGTTTGTTCATTGGCTCTCGGCCTGGCCCTGCCTAAAATTGGTACTGGGAAATCTCAAAGGAAGTAAAGAAGGGAGGTGCGGTACTGGCTATATAATCCATCAAGTGGTAAATGGTGAATAAAATTATGTGACGAGCATAAAATACCTAATGTGATTGACGGCGTATAAAATGTCAATTACTTGTTATCAACAGATGCGGAATAGTGATATTAGCCTTATAGCAGAGAATAATAGGGAAGAGAGCCAGGGAAAGACTGAGACCGATGTTTGTGTGGGAAGTGTCATAATAATGTATATTGGATTGAACAGCATATTTTGGAAACAGCACACGTGGCTGATAGGGGCAATGCGTTTCGCGTGTTGTTTAACGCACAAAATGGTCGCTTGTTAAAGGTCGCAGAAGGAATCGCTATTAATCTGCAGAAGCCTGTCTTGTGCTAACGCAAAGACACAATAGTCAGTTTAAAATTACCGTGGTAGACAATCGT
>JACEFZ010027490.1:20000-25000 GCA_014155875.1 Cepaea nemoralis
GCAAACATTTTTTACCGGGATTTCACTTCTTCTCTTGGCCATGTTATTCTTCTACTGTCGAGTGCATCAGTGCGTAAGAGAAATTGATTTACAAAATACCTCGCCGGTCTGGGATAAATTCCCCTGACAAAATTGTATGGAGGAGCTGTTGGAGAAAGATTGTGAACGATAATAATATGGACCAAATTGTTTTTACGACTGGTCTGGTTTTTATCTCCGGCACCGGATCTGCACTAGCGATGACGTTTTATGTCATCCCTAATCATCGTTTTCCTGTCATGCGCACTCACAATAATTTTCTTTTCCCGTATCCGCTGCAAGAAGGGGTCAAAGTTGAAAGATCCTCAATGGTGGTTCCCTTGATTTTTTCGATAGTTTTATTTTCAGAATCCCGAGATAACAATCGTAAAACGTTCAGTTGTCCCCCTGTGGGACACTGTGTTTTTATTCTGTGTCTTTGGCCCGCCATAGTAGGTCCGTATGGTAATGACAAAGGGTTGTTTGAGCCAGCCATTATCAGAGAAACGAGTTTCTGTCTTTGTTTACTGTTGTGCTGTGTTCTGTTGATTATATCGTTAAAATAAACACGGCAATGTGTTTGTTATGTCCAAGGCTTTGCTCACTAACAGTCGACATGTATTGTGCTTTCGTTATATATTTGTTTAGCACATGAGCAGGCCTGAATAATATGAACAGATCAAATTGCGAAATAGTTTTTCTACGTTCTTTTACTTTGAATTTCTAAGTTACACGTTAAAGCCCATATCATAAATTCAATTTTTTTTTAATTCTTTCGTTTTCTCTTCCTATTTAACATTCTCGTAATCAACATCATCACTACCACCACGATATCGTCATCATCATAATAATCATCATTATTATCATTAACTACATAATCTCTTCTTTCTCTTCTACCTCCTCCTTTTCTTCCTCTTGTGTTTCATTTTCTTCCTCATCGTTTTCTCCTCCTCCTCATCCTACTCTTCCTCTACATCCACCTACTCTTCTTCTACATCGTCCTCCACCACCTCACCCCGACTCCTTCTTCAATTTCTACTTCTTCTATCTCTCATTCCTCTTGTTATTTTCCATTTTCTCCACCTTCTTCAATTTCTAAAAATGCCGCAATTTGGATTCGAATAGATGAGCATTGGGCGGTCAGGCTGGCATCTAGCCACCACTCAAGCATAGCTCCCGATCGTGTGAGATTAAGCACCAAAATGCCAACACGTTTCGGTATTTTAGAAGATGATGATAATAAAGATGATGATGACGGTGATGATGATGACGATGGTAATGATAATGATTATATTGATAACGATGATAATGCTGATGACTATGATGATCATCATTATGATCATGATGATTATCATGATATGATCATGATGATTATCATGATGATGACAATGATGATAACGATGATGATGACGATGATGGTTACAATGACGATAATAATGACGGTGATGATGATAATATGATGATGATGTCGTCGATAATGATAATGATTATGAGGATGATGATGGCGACGACGACGACGATGATGATGATGATGATGATGATGATGATGATGATGATGATGATGATGATGACAATGATAATGATGATGATGATTATGATGATAATGACGATGATGTTAGCGATGATGATGATGATGATAATGATGATGATAATGATGATGATGATGATGATGATGATGATGAGGAGGATGGCGATGATAATGATGATGACGATGATGATAGCGATGATGATGATGATGATGATGACCCTGATAATGATAATGATTATGAGGATGATGATGACGACGATGATGATGATGATGATAAAACCTGTACCTTTACTGTATTTTCCAGACGATTCGGTACAAAGTGCGCCAGCTGTGACAAGGGAATCCCGCCAACAGAAGTGGTACGACGAGCCCAAGAAAATGTCTACCACCTCGATTGTTTTGCATGTTTAATGTGCGCAAGACAACTCAACACCGGTGATGAATTTTACCTCATGGAAGACAGAAAACTCGTCTGTAAAACAGACTACGAGGCCGCCAAAGCCAGAGGTAAAGTACAACCCATTTTTCTGTGCTGACGAAGGCTTTTACCACAACGTCAGTTTTGTTTTTTGTAATCGTATCCTAGTTCAGCTCACAATCTACTTCTCGTGTCTTTTTTTTTTTTTTTTTTTGAAGGGGGTGGGGAAGGGGAATTCATTCATTATTCCATTTTCTAGCATGTGGTGTCAATATGTGTATCGAAAATAGGTTTTGAATTTCTGTCGAACGAATACTGGAGTTTATAAACTTATTAGAGCTGCAGATAAGCTGATGAAATGTAAACAGTGTAAGAGAACATGAAATAATACAGCTTTAGAGAACACAATTACGGGAAGACAAGGACATTGCCGCTATGGCCTTCAGCACCAAACACATGGAACATACAATTTAAACACGCGAAGACACTTCAGTGGTAACATTCACTGATTCAAGTGCCGAACAAAGAGTTGATTTGGACCAAACATGGCTCACAGGCAAACAAACAAGTATTATAATGTAAATTTCCCTTCACTGAGCATCGAAATTGCGGAAGATATCACCTGTAGGTTTGCATGGATGTGAAACATGGACGCTGAGCACAGTTGAAAAACATTTAATGGCAGTGGAAATGTGGTTTCTGCGGATAGTTTAAAGAATACCATGGACAGACAGAAAACCAACGAGCAGGTTCTACAAGAGGCAAATGAAAAAAACAAACTGATTAGAGAAGTTAGACGTAGACAGTCAAATCTAAACTCAAAATAGGATTAAGAATCTGCACGAATGGAAAAACACAGACGCGGGAAAACCTCTAGGCAGCGAAGCTCTACAAGTCAGAACTTTCCACGTTCAACTTCACTCTCAACTGAACTGGTTCTCCACCTCCCCTTTAGAGCAAGAGGTAAATGGTGCGATCAACCCAACTCCCGGTTGATTTAACCAGGAAATTTTACATTGAATACTTTGACATTTAGTCAGGTCTTAGTCAGATATGACTGAGCTAACTGTATGACAGTAGACGGTACTACCTGCTTTCTGTTAGCGCTGAATGAGTGGCGGCGCTTACCAAACCCTACATCCCAACATTTTGCCGACGGCTTCGGGAGGAGGAGAGCAATTGGGAGGGTACACGCCTTACCCTAGTGCGAGGAAATGCAGCCTAAAGACTAAGTATGGTGGCAGTGTAGACGAGGCCCTCATAATTGGTCGGCGGACAGTTAGAGCATTGCGCTGCTGATCCTGCAGCTTCTGCAGCTTGTCTTGTTCCAGATGTATTACCTTTCCTATGGAGTAAACAAGGCAGGCCTAGAGAGGGACCATACTGTATGGACAACACATGGTCTCTAAGTTCAGCCCAGGCGTTGTGCGTGGGCATAACTCCAGTTTACAAACTATTGCCTGTTAAGACAGCCTTTTGCAAAATGAAAAACGTACTGACTAATAACAAAGATGTCATTTGCAACGAGAAAAAGAGTGTTGAGGTGCTACATAGAACCTGTGCTTTTGTATGGATGTGAAGCGTGGACAATGAGTAGGCAAGCTGAAAAACACCTGATGGCTGTGGAAATGTGGTTTCTGAGGAAAATGCAAAGAATACCATGGACAGTCAGAAAAACCAATGACCAAGTCCTACAAGAAATCAATGAAAATCCTAAACTGATTAGAGAAATTAGACGTAGACAGTCAAAATGTTGTGGTCACGTTATGAGAAGAAATAAACTGGAGAACTTGGTGACAACTGGCAAGATCGAGGGGAAGAGAACATGGGGGAGGGCAGAGAAGTAAATACATGGATGGCTTGGCCACGTGGTATAGTCGTTAGTGGTTAGCCACGGTTCCAACATCACAGCAAAGGGTCGTCCCCATTATGCTCCGTTCCCGTGCCAGTGAATATCACATAAAATGTTCCTCAGTTGTCCCATGTGAAAAGTGAAAAAGACAGGAGTCTCGACAAATAACGGCCCGCTAAGGCACACTGTGCAGAATGCCACCGCCAGAATGTCACCACAAAAGTTCTCTACGAACAGTACAGATCACCCCTGATAGAATTGGCAGTCACTTTCCCAACCAGATGTTCACCTACAAAGTCTCGATGTTTCCAGATATTGTTGTTCAGTTTCTAGATGTTTTCTAGCCACCACGCCATTTTTTGTCCGAAAAATTGGCCACGTGGTATAGTCTAAACAAGAACATGAAGCTGATCTACGACTCTGCTGACCGAGTGAGATGGCAAAGCATGACCGCCCACGCTTACTGGCATGGCACATGATGATGATGTCAAGACGACAAGGTGCCAGTCAGTGTGCCATTGCTTTCTGAACGAAAAGTCAACCTCCAATTCAAGGTGGTAAATTAGCCATACATTTATGAAAGAAATTGTGATGACTTGCCTAGTACATCAACAGCAACTGAAAAATGCTGGTGTTGACTGCAACGTCCCGTAAGGGATACGCAACAATTTTTTTTTTTATGAAATAAACTTAACTGCAATATCATGACAGAACCAATTGCAAAGAGAAATAAAGAGTAATGGAGTGTTATTTATAACCTATGTTGTTGTATGTATGTGAAGCATGGACAATAAATAGACAAACTTAGAAACATCTGATGCTCTTAGAAATGTTGTTTCTGAAGTAAATTAAAATAATATCATAGACGGGAAGCCAGTATGGCTGAATGGATAGCAGCGCTCGTTCTTAAACATCCGGTGTGCTGATGCCGAGGTAACGGGTTCAACACCTACACCGGTTATTTATACAAACAATTTTGACTTCTCGTCCTTGACTTAGGGACGTGAATTACAAGTACCTGTGAAGTCGGAGTAGGTTCTCCTGATGGTGAGGGACACTGGTAATAGGGAAAGCAAATCCACATGGAAAAAAAAATCAGCAAAGTGCACTAGAAATAGATGCACATGTATGAACTACGCTTGGGCTCAAAGCCGGTGAATAATTTTATTTCTTTTAAACTCATT